>OX122910.1:350977-565902 GCA_944738965.1 Nebria brevicollis
TATATATATATATATATATATATAATATATATTTATATATATATATATATATATATATATATATATATATATATATATATATATATATATATATATATATATATATATATATATATAATATATATATATATATGTATAGTATGTATATATATATATAATATATTATACATACATACATATATATATAATATATATATATATATATATATATATATATAATATATATATATATATATATACATACATACATACATATATATATATATATATTATATATATATATATAATATATATATATATATATATATATATATTTATATATATATATATATATATATTATATATATATATATATATATATATATTTATATATATATATATATATATATATATATATATATATATTTATATATATTTATATATAGGGTAAGGTTGCTCAAGTCGTACCCCATAAGGGAAAAAGAGTATAAAACCTAGGATTTATCAATTAAATATTAATAAAATGTGTTGTTCACTACCTGCACGAATATTGTAGTTATTTTTTATAAAGAAAATAAAAAATCTTTATTCTTTCAAGTAAAATAAACTAAATCTGTAAAAAGTTACATCGGTACGACTAAAGAAACCGGTTTCCTAAGTCTTATCACCTATAGCCTAAGTCGTACCTAAGGATTAAATTAAGCAACAAATGTAGGAAAATTTATTTTTTATTAATCTGTTTATTAGATACATAATGAAATATCACATATATATTTTTTTTGTTCTTTTATCAACTCCAGCGCATAAATCGTAAGCACATCATTTTCATTTCTAGCAATTTATCATGTTTCCTCTCGATCTACTCCACAAATAAAACAAAATCAATAACTTTTCTTCTTTTTGATTTTTAATACCATTCCTTTTAATTAATTACTGCAATTCTTTTATTTGTCGCATTTTTTACATTTTCATTACAGTACGATATAGGAATCTCATATGGGTACGACTTAAGACACTGCACAAGTTAACATTAAAAATAAACATAATCAAATATTGAATAAAATCAATACAATCTCGTTTCGACAAAACGATTATCTATATTCTTCTGAATTTATATTTAATAAGAAACATAATTTTATCAATAATTAACTTGCAATATTAACTTCCAAACATATGCAGAAAATTATAAAAAAATTGAAAAAAACTAACTTGATGCGAGGATTTATAACAAACCACTTTTATAGCAGAAAATTACACTTCAAACATTTGGTTGACTCAGATATATATTTCTTTTTGGTTGTATGCGCGGTTGTCTGCGCAGTTCGTTCAGAACTCGAGTGGTACGATTTAAGCACTGGTACGACTTGACCAACCTTACCCTATATATATATATATATATATATATATATATATATATATATATATATATATATATATATATATATATATATATATATGTTGTAACGAAGCGTGAGCTTACGTTCCCCACTACGTTACCGAACAGCTGTCCGCGCACCAGAGCGCAAACGGCGCGCGCTGAGCTGGGACTGCCACGCGCAGGTAAAGAGTAGGGAAAACCATATAAAAGAAATCAACGCTAGAGAGCAAGGCAGTCTGAGTCCGAATGCAGAATTAATTGGGTAAGCAAACAACTGTTATATAAGTCAGAGCTTCGGTTACTGTCCAGCCTGACCCCGTAGCTAGTTCCCGTAGTAGAACCGTGCCTTGGATTTGTCCGGCCCGGTTTGTAGAACTATTGATGTCAGAGCTTCGGTTATTTCCAGCCTGACACCGTAGTTATTTCCCGTAGTAGATCCGTGCCTTGGTTCCGTCCGGCCGGTGTTGTAACTTGTAGAAAGTCAGGGGAGTGGATAAGGTAGATCACCACTAGAGTGAAATTTCGTAGAACTGTAAATTACAAGTCGTTTGGTCGTCTAGCGACATCTGTACCCAATAATCAGAAATAAAGAAAGTAAACTAATGAACTCTGTGAGTGTATGTTAATATCCACTATAGCTATCCGGACGACTGGCGCCCGAATTTATTTCAGAGCCAACTAAGTGACGCCCACGACGAAAAGGGCATCACAATTTGGCGCCCGAACAGGGACCTACGGTTTAAAGGGAAAAAAAAGAAGGAATCCGAAATGGAAACCAGCCCAACACAACCACGACCCAAAACAGGTACGGCATGGATATATGCGTTGAATAAGTCAAGGCTACAGAACGAATTACAGCGGTTTGGCTTGGAGACAACCGGGACAGTGGATGAATTGCGCAACGAATGGTGGAATGGGTAAGAAGTGTCAACCGATCAGATTCGGTCGAACCAACTACCCTGACAGCCGTAGAAAAAGCAGGTCCAGAATCCGGAGACCCCGAGGAACACGCACAATAGAGGATGAACACACCGCAACAATACCATGTGCACCCGTGGGATTATTGGACCGATTACAGCACCTCCGCGAAGCACAAGAATTGGCCAAAATAATGATTGGTCGGGCAGCAACACAACAAACGCACTATTATAATTTAAGGAGAAGGGACGTCGGGTTCCACGTCGGAGACAAAGTAATGCGACGAGAGAGACCGCTCTCGTCTGCGATACAGGGGTTTTCCGCAAAGCTCGCCCCAAAATATTCCGGCCCATGGACTATATCACGTCGTATCTCACGCCTGGTCTACGACTTACGGGGAGAACACAATCGCCGACTACGGAGGATTCACATCAAGGATCTTCAACCGGCGCAATAAGTAATAGTGTTTTATTCTTTTCCACAGACACAATGGAATACCGAACCCTACCCCGCCACCTGAAACGCTACGGGACAAGCCCGGTTCCAAGCCTGGTATCGCCATTGCCGCCAACGCCAGCCAATTCAGCGACCCGGAAGAGGACGCTGGACAAAGCCCTAAATGCCCGGTACGGGGAAGATACCCCGGAAGCCGACCCTATGTATTGGCTGGACATAGATACATCGCCAATCCCCACCACACCTGAAAACCCCACAACACCAGGACGAGGATGGATCCACTCGCCCTGCCCTCCCCCCATCTTGGTCGAATCAAGGAAGGACCGGATCACCCGCCGGATAAGGGAGCTCTTTGGCCCGGAAACCCCAGAGAGGCGGAACTGAAGACAACCGGTGGAGAAATTGCCACCCGCACCAAAATTAGTGCAAACAGCGGTCCAAACCCCGAAACCCCCGTTATGGACTCCCAGTGAGCTGGCAAAACTGCGCCCACCCCATCTTGCCCCTTGGAAGCGATACCGGGTATTGGTCCAAACCAACCCCCCTGTGTGGATGACCACCCCCGCCAAAAACGCAAAACAAAGTGATTTCGTGTTGTGAGTGTTATAATTTTAAGTATTTTGACTTTAGATGTTAGTAATATAAGGTAGAAATAAGTATAAATATACGCAATTTTAAGTGATTAAATATATGAATTGAAGAAAATTATGGATTATGCGTACCAGTAAACCCGCCAAATGACCCCCCCCCCGAAGTAAGACGGGGGTGTAACGAAGCGTGAGCATGCGCTCCCCACTACGTTACCGAACAGCTGTCCGCGCACCAGAGCGCAAACGGCGCGCGCTGAGCTGGGACTGCCACGCGCAGGTAAAGAGTAGGAAAAACCATATAAAAGAAATCAACGCTAGAGAGCAAGGCAGTCTGAGTCCGAATGCAGAATCAATTGGGTAAGCAAACAACTGTTATATAAGTCAGAGCTTCGGTTATTGTCCAGCCTGACCGCGTAGCTAGTTCCCGTAGTAGAACCGTGCCTTGGATTTATCCGGCCCGGTTTGTAGAACTATTGATGTCAGAGCTTCGGTTATTTCCAGCCTGACACCGTAGTTATTTCCCGTAGTAGATCCGGGCCTTGGATTGGTCCGGTCGGATTTGTAGAACTGTAGATGTCAGAGCTTCGGTTATTTCCAGCCTGACACAGTAGTTATTTCCCGTAGTAGATCCGTGCCTTGGTTCCGTCCGGCCGGGTTTGTAGAACTATAGATGTCAGAGCTTCGGTTATTTCCAGCCTGACACCGTAGTTATTTCCCGTAGTAGATCCGTGCCTTGGTTCCGTCCGGCCGGTGTTGTAACTTGTAGAAAGTCAGGGGAGTGGATAAGGTAGATCACTACTAGAGTGAAATTTCGTAGAACTGTAAATTACAAGTCGTTTGGTCGTCTAGCGACATCTGCACCCAATAATCAGAAATAAAGAAAGTAAACTAATGAACTCTGTGA
This sequence comes from Nebria brevicollis, assembly GCA_944738965.1. Taxonomy (NCBI): domain Eukaryota; kingdom Metazoa; phylum Arthropoda; class Insecta; order Coleoptera; family Carabidae; genus Nebria; species Nebria brevicollis. The sequence continues at coordinate 355,203 of OX122910.1, forward strand.
GTGTATGTTAATATCCACTATAGCTATCCGGACGACTGGCGCCCGAATTTATTTCAGAGCCAACTAAGTGACGCCCACGACGAAAAGGGCATCACAATTTGGCGCCCGAACAGGGACCTACGGTTTAAAGGGAAAAAAAAGAAGGAATCCGAAATGGAAACCGGCCCAACACAACCACGACCCAAAACAGCTACGGCATGGATATATGCGTTGAATAAGTCAAGGCTACAGAACGAATTACAGCGGTTTGGCTTGGAGACAACCGGGACAGTGGATGAATTGCGGCAACGAATGGTGGAATGGGTAAGAAGTGTCAACCGATCAGATTCGGTCGAACCAACTACCCTGACAGCCGTAGAAAAAGCAGGTCCAGAATCCGGAGACCCCGAGGAACACGCACAATAGAGGATGAACACACCGCAACAATACCATGTGCACCCGTGGGATTATTGGACCGATTAAAGCACCTCCGCGAAGCACAAGAATTGGTCAAGATAATGATTGGTCGGGCAGCAACACAACAAACGCACTATTATAATTTAAGGAGAAGGGACGTCGGGTTCCACGTCGGAGACAAAGTAATGCGACGAGAGAGACCGCTCTCGTCTGCGATACAGGGGTTTTCCGCAAAGCTCGCCCCAAAATATTCCGGCCCATGGACTATATCACGTCGTATCGCACGCCTGGTCTACGACTTACGGGGAGAACACAATCGCCGACTACGGAGGATTCACATCAAGGATCTTCAACCGGCGCAATAAGTAATAGTGTTTTATTCTTTTCCACAGACACAATGGAATACCGAACCCTACCCCGCCACCTGAAACGCTACGGGACAAGCCCGGTTCCAAGCCTGGTATCGCCATTGCCGCCAACGCCAGCCAATTCAGCGAACCGGAAGAGGACGCTGGACAAAGCCCTAAATGCCCGGTACGGGGAAGATACCCCGGAAGCCGACCCTATGTATTGGCTGGACATAGATACATCGCCAATCCCCACCACACCTGAAAACCCCACAACACCAGGACGAGGATGGATCCACTCGCCCTGCCCTCCCCCCATCTTGGTCGAATCAAGGAAGGACCGGATCACCCGCCGGATAAGGGAGCTCTTTGGCCCGGAAACCCCAGAGAGGCGGAACTGAAGACAACCGGTGGAGAAATTGCCACCCGCACCAAAATTAGTGCAAACAGCGGTCCAAACCCCGAAACCCCCGTTATGGACTCCCAGTGAGCTGGCAAAACTGCGCCCACCCCATCTTGCCCCGTGGAAGCGATACCGGGTATTGGTCCAAACCAACCCCCCTGTGTGGATGACCACCCCCGCCAAAAACGCAAAACAAAGTGATTTCGTGTTGTGAGTGTTATAATTTTAAGTATTTTGACTTTAGATGTGAGTAATATAAGGTAGAAATAAGTATAAATATACGTAATTTTAAGTGATTAAATATAAGAATTGAAGAAAATTATGGATTATGCGTACCAGTAAACCCGCCAAATGACCCCCCCCGAAGTAAGACGGTGGTGTAACGAAGCGTGAGCATGCGCTCCCCACTACGTTACCGAACAGCTGTCCGCGCACCAGAGCGCAAACGGCGCGCGCTGAGCTGGGACTGCCACGCGCAGGTAAAGAGTAGGAAAAACCATATAAAAGAAATCAACGCTAGAGAGCAAGGCAGTCTGAGTCCGAATGCAGAATCAATTGGGTAAGCAAACAACTGTTATATAAGTCAGAGCTTCGGTTATTGTCCAGCCTGACCGCGTAGCTAGTTCCCGTAGTAGAACCGTGCCTTGGATTTATCCGGCCCGGTTTGTAGAACTATTGATGTCAGAGCTTCGGTTATTTCCAGCCTGACACCGTAGTTATTTCCCGTAGTAGATCCGGGCCTTGGATTGGTCCGGTCGGATTTGTAGAACTGTAGATGTCAGAGCTTCGGTTATTTCCAGCCTGACACAGTAGTTATTTCCCGTAGTAGATCCGTGCCTTGGTTCCGTCCGGCCGGGTTTGTAGAACTATAGATGTCAGAGCTTCGGTTATTTCCAGCCTGACACCGTAGTTATTTGCCGTAGTAGATCCGTGCCTTGGTTCCGTCCGGCCGGTGTTGTAACTTGTAGAAAGTCAGGGGAGTGGATAAGGTAGATCACTACTAGAGTGAAATTTCGTAGAACTGTAAATTACAAGTCGTTTGGTCGTCTAGCGACATCTGCACCCAATAATCAGAAATAAAGAAAGTAAACTAATGAACTCTGTGAGTGTATGTTAATATCCACTATAGCTATCCGGACGAGTGGCGCCCGAATTTATTTCAGAGCCAACTAAGTGACGCCCACGACGAAAAGGGCATCACAATTTGGCGCCCGAACAGGGACCTACGGTTTAAAGGAAAAAAACAGAAGGAATCCGAAATGGAAACCGGCCCAACACAACCACGACCCAAAACAGGTACGGCATGGATATATGCGTTGAATAAGTCAAGGCTACAGAACGAATTACAGCGGTTTGGCTTGGAGACAACCGGGACAGTGGATGAATTGCGGCAACGAATGGTGGAATGGGTAAGAAGTGTCAACCGATCAGATTCGGTCGAACCAACTACCCTGACAGCCGTAAAAAAAGCAGGTCCAGAATCCGGAGACCCCGAGGAACACGCATAATAGAGGATGAACACACCGCAACAATACCATGTGCACCCGTGGGATTATTGGACCGATTACAGCACCTCCGCGAAGCACAAGAATTGGTCAAAATAATGATTGGTCGGGCAGCAACACAACAAACGCACTATTATAATTTAAGGAGAAGGGACGTCGGGTTCCACGTCGGAGACAAAGTAATGCGACGAGAGAGACCGCTCTCGTCTGCGATACAGGGGTTTTCCGCAAAGCTCGCCCCAAAATATTCCGGCCCATGGACTATATCACGTCGTATCGCACGCCTGGTCTACGACTTACGGGGAGAACACAATCGCCGACTACGGAGGATTCACATCAAGGATCTTCAACCGGCGCAATAAGTAATAGTGTTTTATTCTTTTCCACAGACACAATGGAATACCGAACCCTACCCCGCCACCTGAAACGCTACGGGACAAGCCCGGTTCCAAGCCTGGTATCGCCATTGCCGCCAACGCCAGCCAATTCAGCGAACCGGAAGAGGACGCTGGACAAAGCCCTAAATGCCCGGTACGGGGAAGATACCCCGGAAGCCGACCCTATGTATTGGCTGGACATAGATACATCGCCAATCCCCACCACACCTGAAAACCCCACAACACCAGGACGAGGATGGATCCACTCGCCCTGCCCTCCCCCCATCTTGGTCGAATCAAGGAAGGACCGGATCACCCGCCGGATAAGGGAGCTCTTTGGCCCGGAAACCCCAGAGAGGCGGAACTGAAGACAACCGGTGGAGAAATTGCCACCCGCACCAAAATTAGTGCAAACAGCGGTCCAAACCCCGAAACCCCCGTTATGGACTCCCAGTGAGCTGGCAAAACTGCGCCCACCCCATCTTGCCCCGTGGAAGCGATACCGGGTATTGGTCCAAACCAACCCCCCTGTGTGGATGACCACCCCCGCCAAAAACGCAAAACAAAGTGAATTCGTGTTGTGAGTGTTATAATTTTAAGTATTTTGACTTTAGATGTAAGTAATATAAAGTAGAAATAAGTATAAATATACGTAATTTTAAGTGATTAAATATAAGAATTGAAGAAAATTATGGATTATGCGTAGCAGTAAACCCGCCAAATGACCCCCCCCCGAAGTAAGACGGGGGTGTAACGAAGCGTGAGCATGCGCTCCACACTACGTTACCGAACAGCTGTCCGCGCACCAGAGCGCAAACGGCGCGCGCTGAGCTGGGACTGCCACGCGCAGGTAAAGAGTAGGAAAAACCATATAAAAGAAATCAACGCTAGAGAGCAAGGCAGTCTGAGTCCGAATGCAGAATCAATTGGGTAAGCAAACAACTGTTATATAAGTCAGAGCTTCGGTTATTGTCCAGCCTGACCGCGTAGCTAGTTCCCGTAGTAGAACCGTGCCTTGGATTTATCCGGCCCGGTTTGTAGAACTATTGATGTCAGAGCTTCGGTTATTTCCAGCCTGACACCGTAGTTATTTCCCGTAGTAGATCCGGGCCTTGGATTGGTCCGGTCGGATTTGTAGAACTGTAGATGTCAGAGCTTCGGTTATTTCCAGCCTGACACAGTAGTTATTTCCCGTAGTAGATCCGTGCCTTGGTTCCGTCCGGCCGGGTTTGTAGAACTATAGATGTCAGAGCTTCGGTTATTTCCAGCCTGACACCGTAGTTATTTCCCGTAGTAGATCCGTGCCTTGGTTCCGTCCGGCCGGTGTTGTAACTTGTAGAAAGTCAGGGGAGTGGATAAGGTAGATCACTACTAGAGTGAAATTTCGTAGAACTGTAAATTACAAGTCGTTTGGTCGTCTAGCGACATCTGCACCCAATAATCAGAAATAAAGAAAGTAAACTAATGAACTCTGTGAGTGTATGTTAATATCCACTATAGCTATCCGGACGACTGGCGCCCGAATTTATTTCAGAGCCAACTAAGTGACGCCCACGACGAAAAGGGCATCACAATTTGGCGCCCGAACAGGGACCTACGGTTTAAAGGGAAAAAAAAGAAGGAATCCGAAATGGAAACCGGCCCAACACAACCACGACCCAAAACAGGTACGGCATGGATATATGCGTTGAATAAGTCAAGGCTACAGAACGAATTACAGCGGTTTGGCTTGGAGACAACCGGGACAGTGGATGAATTGCGGCAACGAATGGTGGAATGGGTAAGAAGTGTCAACCGATCAGATTCGGTCGAACCAACTACCCTGACAGCCGTAGAAAAAGCAGGTCCAGAATCCGGAGACCCCGAGGAACACGCACAATAGAGGATGAACACACCGCAACAATACCATGTGCACCCGTGGGATTATTGGACCGATTACAGCACCTCCGCGAAGCACAAGAATTGGTCAAAATAATGATTGGTCGGGCAGCAACACAACAAACGCACTATTATAATTTAAGGAGAAGGGACGTCGGGTTCCACGTCGGAGACAAAGTAATGCGACGAGAGAGACCGCTCTCGTCTGCGATACAGGGGTTTTCCGCAAAGCTCGCCCCAAAATATTCCGGCCCATGGACTATATCACGTCGTATCGCACGCCTGGTCTACGACTTACGGGGAGAACACAATCGCCGACTACGGAGGATTCACATCAAGGATCTTCAACCGGCGCAATAAGTAATAGTGTTTTATTCTTTTCCACAGACACAATGGAATACCGAACCCTACCCCGCCACCTGAAACGCTACGGGACAAGCCCGGTTCCAAGCCTGGTATCGCCATTGCCGCCAACGCCAGCCAATTCAGCGAACCGGAAGAGGACGCTGGACAAAGCCCTAAATGCCCGGTACGGGGAAGATACCCCGGAAGCCGACCCTATGTATTGGCTGGACATAGATACATCGCCAATCCCCACCACACCTGAAAACCCCACAACACCAGGACGAGGATGGATCCACTCGCCCTGCCCTCCCCCCATCTTGGTCGAATCAAGGAAGGACCGGATCACCCGCCGGATAAGGGAGCTCTTTGGCCCGGAAACCCCAGAGAGGCGGAACTGAAGACAACCGGTGGAGAAATTGCCACCCGCACCAAAATTAGTGCAAACAGCGGTCCAAACCCCGAAACCCCCGTTATGGACTCCCAGTGAGCTGGCAAAACTGCGCCCACCCCATCTTGCCCCGTGGAAGCGATACCGGGTATTGGTCCAAACCAACCCCCCTGTGTGGATGACCACCCCCGCCAAAAACGCAAAACAAAGTGAATTCGTGTTGTGAGTGTTATAATTTTAAGTATTTTGACTTTAGATGTAAGTAATATAAGGTAGAAATAAGTATAAATATACGTAATTTTAAGTGATTAAATATAAGAATTGAAGAAAATTATGGATTATGCGTACCAGCAAACCCGCCAAATGACCCCCCCCCCGTAGTAAGACGGGGGTGTAACGAAGCGTGAGCATGCGCTCCCCACTACGTTACCGAACAGCTGTCCGCGCACCAGAGCGCAAACGGCGCGCGCTGAGCTGGGACTGCCACGCGCAGGTAAAGAGTAGGAAAAACCATATAAAAGAAATCAACGCTAGAGAGCAAGGCAGTCTGAGTCCGAATGCAGAATCAATTGGGTAAGCAAACAACTGTTATATAAGTCAGAGCTTCGGTTATTGTCCAGCCTGACCGCGTAGCTAGTTCCCGTAGTAGAACCGTGCCTTGGATTCATCCGGCCCGGTTTGTAGAACTATTGATGTCAGAGCTTCGGTTATTTCCAGCCTGACACCGTAGTTATTTCCCGTAGTAGATCCGGGCCTTGGATTGGTCCGGTCGGATTTGTAGAACTGTAGATGTCAGAGCTTCGGTTATTTCCAGCCTGACACAGTAGTTATTTCCCGTAGTAGATCCGTGCCTTGGTTCCGTCCGGCCGGGTTTGTAGAACTATAGATGTCAGAGCTTCGGTTATTTCCAGCCTGACACCGTAGTTATTTCCCGTAGTAGATCCGTGCCTTGGTTCCGTCCGGCCGGTGTTGTAACTTGTAGAAAGTCAGGGGAGTGGATAAGGTAGATCACTACTAGAGTGAAATTTCGTAAAACTGTAAATTACAAGTCGTTTGGTCGTCTAGCGACATCTGCACCCAATAATCAGAAATAAAGAAAGTAAACTAATGAACTCTGTGAGTGTATGTTAATATCCACTATAGCTATCCGGACGACTGGCGCCCGAATTTATTTCAGAGCCAACTAAGTGACGCCCACGACGAAAAGGGCATCACAATTTGGCGCCCGAACAGGGACCTACGGTTTAAAGGGAAAAAAAAGAAGGAATCCGAAATGGAAACCGGCCCAACACAACCACGACCCAAAACAGGTACGGCATGGATATATGCGTTGAATAAGTCAAGGCTACAGAACGAATTACAGCGGTTTGGCTTGGAGACAACCGGGACAGTGGATGAATTGCGGCAACGAATGGTGGAATGGGTAAGAAGTGTCAACCGATCAGATTCGGTCGAACCAACTACCCTGACAGCCGTAGAAAAAGCAGGTCCAGAATCCGGAGACCCCGAGGAACACGCACAATAGAGGATGAACACACCGCAACAATACCATGTGCACCCGTGGGATTATTGGACCGATTACAGCACCTCCGCGAAGCACAAGAATTGGCCAAAATAATGATTGGTCGGGCAACAACACAACAAACGCACTATTATAATTTAAGGAGAAGGGACGTCGGGTTCCACGTCGGAGACAAAGTAATGCGACGAGAGAGACCGCTCTCGTCTGCGATACAGGGGTTTTCCGCAAAGCTCGCCCCAAAATATTCCGGCCCATGGACTATATCACGTCGTATCTCACGCCTGGTCTACGACTTACGGGGAGAACACAATCGCCGACTACGGAGGATTCACATCAAGGATCTTCAACCGGCGCAATAAGTAATAGTGTTTTATTCTTTTCCACAGACACAATGGAATACCGAACCCTACCCCGCCACCTGAAACGCTATGGGACAAACCCGGTTCCAAGCCTGGTATCGCCATTGCCGCCAACGCCAGCCAATTCAGCGACCCGGAAGAGGACGCTGGACAAAGCCCTAAATGCCCGGTACGGGGAAGATACCCCGGAAGCCGACCCTATGTATTGTCTGGACATAGATACATCGCCAATCCCCACCACACCTGAAAACCCCACAACACCAGGACGAGGATGGATCCTCTCGCCCTGCCCTCCCCCCATCTTGGTCGAATCAAGGAAGGACCGGATCACCCGCCGGATAAGGGAGCTCTTTGGCCCGGAAACCCCAGAGAGGCGGAACTGAAGACAACCGGTGGAGAAATTGCCACCCGCACCAAAATTAGTGCAAACAGCGGTCCAAACCCCGAAACCCCCGTTATGGACTCCCAGTGAGCTGGCAAAACTGCGCCCACCCCATCTTGCCCCGTGGAAGCTATACCGGGTATTGGTCCAAACCAACCCCCCTGTGTGGATGACCACCCCCGCCAAAAACGCAAAACAAAGTGAATTCGTGTTGTGAGTGTTATAATTTTAAGTATTTTGACTTTAGATGTAAGTAATATAAGGTAGAAATAAGTATAAATATACGTAATTTTAAGTGATTAAATATAAGAATTGAAGAAAATTATGGATTATGCGTACCAGTAAACCCGCCAAATGACCCCCCCCCCCCGAAGTAAGACGGGGGTGTAACGAAGCGTGAGCATGCGCTCCCCACTACGTTACCGAACAGCTGTCCGCGCACCAGAGCGCAAACGGCGCGCGCTGAGCTGGGACTGCCACGCGCAGGTAAAGAGTAGGAAAAACCATATAAAAGAAATCAACGCTAGAGAGCAAGGCAGTCTGAGTCCGAATGCAGAATCAATTGGGTAAGCAAACAACTGTTATATAAGTCAGAGCTTCGGTTATTGTCCAGCCTGACCGCGTAGCTAGTTCCCGTAGTAGAACCGTGCCTTGGATTTATCCGGCCCGGTTTGTAGAACTATTGATGTCAGAGCTTCGGTTATTTCCAGCCTGACACCGTAGTTATTTCCCGTAGTAGATCCGGGCCTTGGATTGGTCCGGTCGGATTTGTAGAACTGTAGATGTCAGAGCTTCGGTTATTTCCAGCCTGACACAGTAGTTATTTCCCGTAGTAGATCCGTGCCTTGGTTCCGTCCGGCCGGGTTTGTAGAACTATAGATGTCAGAGCTTCGGTTATTTCCAGCCTGACACCGTAGTTATTTCCCGTAGTAGATCCGTGCCTTGGTTCCGTCCGGCCGGTGTTGTAACTTGTAGAAAGTCAGGGGAGTGGATAAGGTAGATCACTACTAGAGTGAAATTTCGTAGAACTGTAAATTACAAGTCGTTTGGTCGTCTAGCGACATCTGCACCCAATAATCAGAAATAAAGAAAGTAAACTAATGAACTCTGTGAGTGTATGTTAATATCCACTATAGCTATCCGGACGACTGGCGCCCGAATTTATTTCAGAGCCAACTAAGTGACGCCCACGACGAAAAGGGCATCACAATTTGGCGCCCGAACAGGGACCTACGGTTTAAAGGGAAAAAAAAGAAGGAATCCGAAATGGAAACCGGCCCAACACAACCACGACCCAAAACAGCTACGGCATGGATATATGCGTTGAATAAGTCAAGGCTACAGAACGAATTACAGCGGTTTGGCTTGGAGACAACCGGGACAGTGGATGAATTGCGGCAACGAATGGTGGAATGGGTAAGAAGTGTCAACCGATCAGATTCGGTCGAACCAACTACCCTGACAGCCGTAGAAAAAGCAGGTCCAGAATCCGGAGACCCCGAGGAACACGCACAATAGAGGATGAACACACCGCAACAATACCATGTGCACCCGTGGGATTATTGGACCGATTAAAGCACCTCCGCGAAGCACAAGAATTGGTCAAGATAATGATTGGTCGGGCAGCAACACAACAAACGCACTATTATAATTTAAGGAGAAGGGACGTCGGGTTCCACGTCGGAGACAAAGTAATGCGACGAGAGAGACCGCTCTCGTCTGCGATACAGGGGTTTTCCGCAAAGCTCGCCCCAAAATATTCCGGCCCATGGACTATATCACGTCGTATCGCACGCCTGGTCTACGACTTACGGGGAGAACACAATCGCCGACTACGGAGGATTCACATCAAGGATCTTCAACCGGCGCAATAAGTAATAGTGTTTTATTCTTTTCCACAGACACAATGGAATACCGAACCCTACCCCGCCACCTGAAACGCTACGGGACAAGCCCGGTTCCAAGCCTGGTATCGCCATTGCCGCCAACGCCAGCCAATTCAGCGAACCGGAAGAGGACGCTGGACAAAGCCCTAAATGCCCGGTACGGGGAAGATACCCCGGAAGCCGACCCTATGTATTGGCTGGACATAGATACATCGCCAATCCCCACCACACCTGAAAACCCCACAACACCAGGACGAGGATGGATCCACTCGCCCTGCCCTCCCCCCATCTTGGTCGAATCAAGGAAGGACCGGATCACCCGCCGGATAAGGGAGCTCTTTGGCCCGGAAACCCCAGAGAGGCGGAACTGAAGACAACCGGTGGAGAAATTGCCACCCGCACCAAAATTAGTGCAAACAGCGGTCCAAACCCCGAAACCCCCGTTATGGACTCCCAGTGAGCTGGCAAAACTGCGCCCACCCCATCTTGCCCCGTGGAAGCGATACCGGGTATTGGTCCAAACCAACCCCCCTGTGTGGATGACCACCCCCGCCAAAAACGCAAAACAAAGTGATTTCGTGTTGTGAGTGTTATAATTTTAAGTATTTTGACTTTAGATGTGAGTAATATAAGGTAGAAATAAGTATAAATATACGTAATTTTAAGTGATTAAATATAAGAATTGAAGAAAATTATGGATTATGCGTACCAGTAAACCCGCCAAATGACCCCCCCCGAAGTAAGACGGTGGTGTAACGAAGCGTGAGCATGCGCTCCCCACTACGTTACCGAACAGCTGTCCGCGCACCAGAGCGCAAACGGCGCGCGCTGAGCTGGGACTGCCACGCGCAGGTAAAGAGTAGGAAAAACCATATAAAAGAAATCAACGCTAGAGAGCAAGGCAGTCTGAGTCCGAATGCAGAATCAATTGGGTAAGCAAACAACTGTTATATAAGTCAGAGCTTCGGTTATTGTCCAGCCTGACCGCGTAGCTAGTTCCCGTAGTAGAACCGTGCCTTGGATTTATCCGGCCCGGTTTGTAGAACTATGGATGTCAGAGCTTCGGTTATTTCCAGCCTGACACCGTAGTTATTTCCCGTAGTAGATCCGGGCCTTGGATTGGTCCGGTCGGATTTGTAGAACTGTAGATGTCAGAGCTTCGGTTATTTCCAGCCTGACACAGTAGTTATTTCCCGTAGTAGATCCGTGCCTTGGTTCCGTCCGGCCGGGTTTGTAGAACTATAGATGTCAGAGCTTCGGTTATTTCCAGCCTGACACCGTAGTTATTTGCCGTAGTAGATCCGTGCCTTGGTTCCGTCCGGCCGGTGTTGTAACTTGTAGAAAGTCAGGGGAGTGGATAAGGTAGATCACTACTAGAGTGAAATTTCGTAGAACTGTAAATTACAAGTCGTTTGGTCGTCTAGCGACATCTGCACCCAATAATCAGAAATAAAGAAAGTAAACTAATGAACTCTGTGAGTGTATGTTAATATCCACTATAGCTATCCGGACGAGTGGCGCCCGAATTTATTTCAGAGCCAACTAAGTGACGCCCACGACGAAAAGGGCATCACAATTTGGCGCCCGAACAGGGACCTACGGTTTAAAGGAAAAAAACAGAAGGAATCCGAAATGGAAACCGGCCCAACACAACCACGACCCAAAACAGGTACGGCATGGATATATGCGTTGAATAAGTCAAGGCTACAGAACGAATTACAGCGGTTTGGCTTGGAGACAACCGGGACAGTGGATGAATTGCGGCAACGAATGGTGGAATGGGTAAGAAGTGTCAACCGATCAGATTCGGTCGAACCAACTACCCTGACAGCCGTAAAAAAAGCAGGTCCAGAATCCGGAGACCCCGAGGAACACGCATAATAGAGGATGAACACACCGCAACAATACCATGTGCACCCGTGGGATTATTGGACCGATTACAGCACCTCCGCGAAGCACAAGAATTGGTCAAAATAATGATTGGTCGGGCAGCAACACAACAAACGCACTATTATAATTTAAGGAGAAGGGACGTCGGGTTCCACGTCGGAGACAAAGTAATGCGACGAGAGAGACCGCTCTCGTCTGCGATACAGGGGTTTTCCGCAAAGCTCGCCCCAAAATATTCCGGCCCATGGACTATATCACGTCGTATCGCACGCCTGGTCTACGACTTACGGGGAGAACACAATCGCCGACTACGGAGGATTCACATCAAGGATCTTCAACCGGCGCAATAAGTAATAGTGTTTTATTCTTTTCCACAGACACAATGGAATACCGAACCCTACCCCGCCACCTGAAACGCTACGGGACAAGCCCGGTTCCAAGCCTGGTATCGCCATTGCCGCCAACGCCAGCCAATTCAGCGAACCGGAAGAGGACGCTGGACAAAGCCCTAAATGCCCGGTACGGGGAAGATACCCCGGAAGCCGACCCTATGTATTGGCTGGACATAGATACATCGCCAATCCCCACCACACCTGAAAACCCCACAACACCAGGACGAGGATGGATCCACTCGCCCTGCCCTCCCCCCATCTTGGTCGAATCAAGGAAGGACCGGATCACCCGCCGGATAAGGGAGCTCTTTGGCCCGGAAACCCCAGAGAGGCGGAACTGAAGACAACCGGTGGAGAAATTGCCACCCGCACCAAAATTAGTGCAAACAGCGGTCCAAACCCCGAAACCCCCGTTATGGACTCCCAGTGAGCTGGCAAAACTGCGCCCACCCCATCTTGCCCCGTGGAAGCGATACCGGGTATTGGTCCAAACCAACCCCCCTGTGTGGATGACCACCCCCGCCAAAAACGCAAAACAAAGTGATTTCGTGTTGTGAGTGTTATAATTTTAAGTATTTTGACTTTAGATGTGAGTAATATAAGGTAGAAATAAGTATAAATATACGTAATTTTAAGTGATTAAATATAAGAATTGAAGAAAATTATGGATTATGCGTACCAGTAAACCCGCCAAATGACCCCCCCCGAAGTAAGACGGTGGTGTAACGAAGCGTGAGCATGCGCTCCCCACTACGTTACCGAACAGCTGTCCGCGCACCAGAGCGCAAACGGCGCGCGCTGAGCTGGGACTGCCACGCGCAGGTAAAGAGTAGGAAAAACCATATAAAAGAAATCAACGCTAGAGAGCAAGGCAGTCTGAGTCCGAATGCAGAATCAATTGGGTAAGCAAACAACTGTTATATAAGTCAGAGCTTCGGTTATTGTCCAGCCTGACCGCGTAGCTAGTTCCCGTAGTAGAACCGTGCCTTGGATTTATCCGGCCCGGTTTGTAGAACTATTGATGTCAGAGCTTCGGTTATTTCCAGCCTGACACCGTAGTTATTTCCCGTAGTAGATCCGGGCCTTGGATTGGTCCGGTCGGATTTGTAGAACTGTAGATGTCAGAGCTTCGGTTATTTCCAGCCTGACACAGTAGTTATTTCCCGTAGTAGATCCGTGCCTTGGTTCCGTCCGGCCGGGTTTGTAGAACTATAGATGTCAGAGCTTCGGTTATTTCCAGCCTGACACCGTAGTTATTTGCCGTAGTAGATCCGTGCCTTGGTTCCGTCCGGCCGGTGTTGTAACTTGTAGAAAGTCAGGGGAGTGGATAAGGTAGATCACTACTAGAGTGAAATTTCGTAGAACTGTAAATTACAAGTCGTTTGGTCGTCTAGCGACATCTGCACCCAATAATCAGAAATAAAGAAAGTAAACTAATGAACTCTGTGAGTGTATGTTAATATCCACTATAGCTATCCGGACGAGTGGCGCCCGAATTTATTTCAGAGCCAACTAAGTGACGCCCACGACGAAAAGGGCATCACAATTTGGCGCCCGAACAGGGACCTACGGTTTAAAGGAAAAAAACAGAAGGAATCCGAAATGGAAACCGGCCCAACACAACCACGACCCAAAACAGGTACGGCATGGATATATGCGTTGAATAAGTCAAGGCTACAGAACGAATTACAGCGGTTTGGCTTGGAGACAACCGGGACAGTGGATGAATTGCGGCAACGAATGGTGGAATGGGTAAGAAGTGTCAACCGATCAGATTCGGTCGAACCAACTACCCTGACAGCCGTAAAAAAAGCAGGTCCAGAATCCGGAGACCCCGAGGAACACGCATAATAGAGGATGAACACACCGCAACAATACCATGTGCACCCGTGGGATTATTGGACCGATTACAGCACCTCCGCGAAGCACAAGAATTGGTCAAAATAATGATTGGTCGGGCAGCAACACAACAAACGCACTATTATAATTTAAGGAGAAGGGACGTCGGGTTCCACGTCGGAGACAAAGTAATGCGACGAGAGAGACCGCTCTCGTCTGCGATACAGGGGTTTTCCGCAAAGCTCGCCCCAAAATATTCCGGCCCATGGACTATATCACGTCGTATCGCACGCCTGGTCTACGACTTACGGGGAGAACACAATCGCCGACTACGGAGGATTCACATCAAGGATCTTCAACCGGCGCAATAAGTAATAGTGTTTTATTCTTTTCCACAGACACAATGGAATACCGAACCCTACCCCGCCACCTGAAACGCTACGGGACAAGCCCGGTTCCAAGCCTGGTATCGCCATTGCCGCCAACGCCAGCCAATTCAGCGAACCGGAAGAGGACGCTGGACAAAGCCCTAAATGCCCGGTACGGGGAAGATACCCCGGAAGCCGACCCTATGTATTGGCTGGACATAGATACATCGCCAATCCCCACCACACCTGAAAACCCCACAACACCAGGACGAGGATGGATCCACTCGCCCTGCCCTCCCCCCATCTTGGTCGAATCAAGGAAGGACCGGATCACCCGCCGGATAAGGGAGCTCTTTGGCCCGGAAACCCCAGAGAGGCGGAACTGAAGACAACCGGTGGAGAAATTGCCACCCGCACCAAAATTAGTGCAAACAGCGGTCCAAACCCCGAAACCCCCGTTATGGACTCCCAGTGAGCTGGCAAAACTGCGCCCACCCCATCTTGCCCCGTGGAAGCGATACCGGGTATTGGTCCAAACCAACCCCCCTGTGTGGATGACCACCCCCGCCAAAAACGCAAAACAAAGTGAATTCGTGTTGTGAGTGTTATAATTTTAAGTATTTTGACTTTAGATGTAAGTAATATAAAGTAGAAATAAGTATAAATATACGTAATTTTAAGTGATTAAATATAAGAATTGAAGAAAATTATGGATTATGCGTAGCAGTAAACCCGCCAAATGACCCCCCCCCGAAGTAAGACGGGGGTGTAACGAAGCGTGAGCATGCGCTCCACACTACGTTACCGAACAGCTGTCCGCGCACCAGAGCGCAAACGGCGCGCGCTGAGCTGGGACTGCCACGCGCAGGTAAAGAGTAGGAAAAACCATATAAAAGAAATCAACGCTAGAGAGCAAGGCAGTCTGAGTCCGAATGCAGAATCAATTGGGTAAGCAAACAACTGTTATATAAGTCAGAGCTTCGGTTATTGTCCAGCCTGACCGCGTAGCTAGTTCCCGTAGTAGAACCGTGCCTTGGATTTATCCGGCCCGGTTTGTAGAACTATTGATGTCAGAGCTTCGGTTATTTCCAGCCTGACACCGTAGTTATTTCCCGTAGTAGATCCGGGCCTTGGATTGGTCCGGTCGGATTTGTAGAACTGTAGATGTCAGAGCTTCGGTTATTTCCAGCCTGACACAGTAGTTATTTCCCGTAGTAGATCCGTGCCTTGGTTCCGTCCGGCCGGGTTTGTAGAACTATAGATGTCAGAGCTTCGGTTATTTCCAGCCTGACACCGTAGTTATTTCCCGTAGTAGATCCGTGCCTTGGTTCCGTCCGGCCGGTGTTGTAACTTGTAGAAAGTCAGGGGAGTGGATAAGGTAGATCACTACTAGAGTGAAATTTCGTAGAACTGTAAATTACAAGTCGTTTGGTCGTCTAGCGACATCTGCACCCAATAATCAGAAATAAAGAAAGTAAACTAATGAACTCTGTGAGTGTATGTTAATATCCACTATAGCTATCCGGACGACTGGCGCCCGAATTTATTTCAGAGCCAACTAAGTGACGCCCACGACGAAAAGGGCATCACAATTTGGCGCCCGAACAGGGACCTACGGTTTAAAGGGAAAAAAAAGAAGGAATCCGAAATGGAAACCGGCCCAACACAACCACGACCCAAAACAGGTACGGCATGGATATATGCGTTGAATAAGTCAAGGCTACAGAACGAATTACAGCGGTTTGGCTTGGAGACAACCGGGACAGTGGATGAATTGCGGCAACGAATGGTGGAATGGGTAAGAAGTGTCAACCGATCAGATTCGGTCGAACCAACTACCCTGACAGCCGTAGAAAAAGCAGGTCCAGAATCCGGAGACCCCGAGGAACACGCACAATAGAGGATGAACACACCGCAACAATACCATGTGCACCCGTGGGATTATTGGACCGATTACAGCACCTCCGCGAAGCACAAGAATTGGTCAAAATAATGATTGGTCGGGCAGCAACACAACAAACGCACTATTATAATTTAAGGAGAAGGGACGTCGGGTTCCACGTCGGAGACAAAGTAATGCGACGAGAGAGACCGCTCTCGTCTGCGATACAGGGGTTTTCCGCAAAGCTCGCCCCAAAATATTCCGGCCCATGGACTATATCACGTCGTATCTCACGCCTGGTCTACGACTTACGGGGAGAACACAATCGCCGACTACGGAGGATTCACATCAAGGATCTTCAACCGGCGCAATAAGTAATAGTGTTTTATTCTTTTCCACAGACACAATGGAATACCGAACCCTACCCCGCCACCTGAAACGCTATGGGACAAACCCGGTTCCAAGCCTGGTATCGCCATTGCCGCCAACGCCAGCCAATTCAGCGACCCGGAAGAGGACGCTGGACAAAGCCCTAAATGCCCGGTACGGGGAAGATACCCCGGAAGCCGACCCTATGTATTGTCTGGACATAGATACATCGCCAATCCCCACCACACCTGAAAACCCCACAACACCAGGACGAGGATGGATCCTCTCGCCCTGCCCTCCCCCCATCTTGGTCGAATCAAGGAAGGACCGGATCACCCGCCGGATAAGGGAGCTCTTTGGCCCGGAAACCCCAGAGAGGCGGAACTGAAGACAACCGGTGGAGAAATTGCCACCCGCACCAAAATTAGTGCAAACAGCGGTCCAAACCCCGAAACCCCCGTTATGGACTCCCAGTGAGCTGGCAAAACTGCGCCCACCCCATCTTGCCCCGTGGAAGCTATACCGGGTATTGGTCCAAACCAACCCCCCTGTGTGGATGACCACCCCCGCCAAAAACGCAAAACAAAGTGAATTCGTGTTGTGAGTGTTATAATTTTAAGTATTTTGACTTTAGATGTAAGTAATATAAGGTAGAAATAAGTATAAATATACGTAATTTTAAGTGATTAAATATAAGAATTGAAGAAAATTATGGATTATGCGTACCAGTAAACCCGCCAAATGACCCCCCCCCCCCGAAGTAAGACGGGGGTGTAACGAAGCGTGAGCATGCGCTCCCCACTACGTTACCGAACAGCTGTCCGCGCACCAGAGCGCAAACGGCGCGCGCTGAGCTGGGACTGCCACGCGCAGGTAAAGAGTAGGAAAAACCATATAAAAGAAATCAACGCTAGAGAGCAAGGCAGTCTGAGTCCGAATGCAGAATCAATTGGGTAAGCAAACAACTGTTATATAAGTCAGAGCTTCGGTTATTGTCCAGCCTGACCGCGTAGCTAGTTCCCGTAGTAGAACCGTGCCTTGGATTTATCCGGCCCGGTTTGTAGAACTATTGATGTCAGAGCTTCGGTTATTTCCAGCCTGACACCGTAGTTATTTCCCGTAGTAGATCCGGGCCTTGGATTGGTCCGGTCGGATTTGTAGAACTGTAGATGTCAGAGCTTCGGTTATTTCCAGCCTGACACAGTAGTTATTTCCCGTAGTAGATCCGTGCCTTGGTTCCGTCCGGCCGGGTTTGTAGAACTATAGATGTCAGAGCTTCGGTTATTTCCAGCCTGACACCGTAGTTATTTCCCGTAGTAGATCCGTGCCTTGGTTCCGTCCGGCCGGTGTTGTAACTTGTAGAAAGTCAGGGGAGTGGATAAGGTAGATCACTACTAGAGTGAAATTTCGTAGAACTGTAAATTACAAGTCGTTTGGTCGTCTAGCGACATCTGCACCCAATAATCAGAAATAAAGAAAGTAAACTAATGAACTCTGTGAGTGTATGTTAATATCCACTATAGCTATCCGGACGACTGGCGCCCGAATTTATTTCAGAGCCAACTAAGTGACGCCCACGACGAAAAGGGCATCACAATTTGGCGCCCGAACAGGGACCTACGGTTTAAAGGGAAAAAAAAGAAGGAATCCGAAATGGAAACCGGCCCAACACAACCACGACCCAAAACAGCTACGGCATGGATATATGCGTTGAATAAGTCAAGGCTACAGAACGAATTACAGCGGTTTGGCTTGGAGACAACCGGGACAGTGGATGAATTGCGGCAACGAATGGTGGAATGGGTAAGAAGTGTCAACCGATCAGATTCGGTCGAACCAACTACCCTGACAGCCGTAGAAAAAGCAGGTCCAGAATCCGGAGACCCCGAGGAACACGCACAATAGAGGATGAACACACCGCAACAATACCATGTGCACCCGTGGGATTATTGGACCGATTAAAGCACCTCCGCGAAGCACAAGAATTGGTCAAGATAATGATTGGTCGGGCAGCAACACAACAAACGCACTATTATAATTTAAGGAGAAGGGACGTCGGGTTCCACGTCGGAGACAAAGTAATGCGACGAGAGAGACCGCTCTCGTCTGCGATACAGGGGTTTTCCGCAAAGCTCGCCCCAAAATATTCCGGCCCATGGACTATATCACGTCGTATCGCACGCCTGGTCTACGACTTACGGGGAGAACACAATCGCCGACTACGGAGGATTCACATCAAGGATCTTCAACCGGCGCAATAAGTAATAGTGTTTTATTCTTTTCCACAGACACAATGGAATACCGAACCCTACCCCGCCACCTGAAACGCTACGGGACAAGCCCGGTTCCAAGCCTGGTATCGCCATTGCCGCCAACGCCAGCCAATTCAGCGAACCGGAAGAGGACGCTGGACAAAGCCCTAAATGCCCGGTACGGGGAAGATACCCCGGAAGCCGACCCTATGTATTGGCTGGACATAGATACATCGCCAATCCCCACCACACCTGAAAACCCCACAACACCAGGACGAGGATGGATCCACTCGCCCTGCCCTCCCCCCATCTTGGTCGAATCAAGGAAGGACCGGATCACCCGCCGGATAAGGGAGCTCTTTGGCCCGGAAACCCCAGAGAGGCGGAACTGAAGACAACCGGTGGAGAAATTGCCACCCGCACCAAAATTAGTGCAAACAGCGGTCCAAACCCCGAAACCCCCGTTATGGACTCCCAGTGAGCTGGCAAAACTGCGCCCACCCCATCTTGCCCCGTGGAAGCGATACCGGGTATTGGTCCAAACCAACCCCCCTGTGTGGATGACCACCCCCGCCAAAAACGCAAAACAAAGTGATTTCGTGTTGTGAGTGTTATAATTTTAAGTATTTTGACTTTAGATGTGAGTAATATAAGGTAGAAATAAGTATAAATATACGTAATTTTAAGTGATTAAATATAAGAATTGAAGAAAATTATGGATTATGCGTACCAGTAAACCCGCCAAATGACCCCCCCCGAAGTAAGACGGTGGTGTAACGAAGCGTGAGCATGCGCTCCCCACTACGTTACCGAACAGCTGTCCGCGCACCAGAGCGCAAACGGCGCGCGCTGAGCTGGGACTGCCACGCGCAGGTAAAGAGTAGGAAAAACCATATAAAAGAAATCAACGCTAGAGAGCAAGGCAGTCTGAGTCCGAATGCAGAATCAATTGGGTAAGCAAACAACTGTTATATAAGTCAGAGCTTCGGTTATTGTCCAGCCTGACCGCGTAGCTAGTTCCCGTAGTAGAACCGTGCCTTGGATTTATCCGGCCCGGTTTGTAGAACTATTGATGTCAGAGCTTCGGTTATTTCCAGCCTGACACCGTAGTTATTTCCCGTAGTAGATCCGGGCCTTGGATTGGTCCGGTCGGATTTGTAGAACTGTAGATGTCAGAGCTTCGGTTATTTCCAGCCTGACACAGTAGTTATTTCCCGTAGTAGATCCGTGCCTTGGTTCCGTCCGGCCGGGTTTGTAGAACTATAGATGTCAGAGCTTCGGTTATTTCCAGCCTGACACCGTAGTTATTTGCCGTAGTAGATCCGTGCCTTGGTTCCGTCCGGCCGGTGTTGTAACTTGTAGAAAGTCAGGGGAGTGGATAAGGTAGATCACTACTAGAGTGAAATTTCGTAGAACTGTAAATTACAAGTCGTTTGGTCGTCTAGCGACATCTGCACCCAATAATCAGAAATAAAGAAAGTAAACTAATGAACTCTGTGAGTGTATGTTAATATCCACTATAGCTATCCGGACGAGTGGCGCCCGAATTTATTTCAGAGCCAACTAAGTGACGCCCACGACGAAAAGGGCATCACAATTTGGCGCCCGAACAGGGACCTACGGTTTAAAGGAAAAAAACAGAAGGAATCCGAAATGGAAACCGGCCCAACACAACCACGACCCAAAACAGGTACGGCATGGATATATGCGTTGAATAAGTCAAGGCTACAGAACGAATTACAGCGGTTTGGCTTGGAGACAACCGGGACAGTGGATGAATTGCGGCAACGAATGGTGGAATGGGTAAGAAGTGTCAACCGATCAGATTCGGTCGAACCAACTACCCTGACAGCCGTAAAAAAAGCAGGTCCAGAATCCGGAGACCCCGAGGAACACGCATAATAGAGGATGAACACACCGCAACAATACCATGTGCACCCGTGGGATTATTGGACCGATTACAGCACCTCCGCGAAGCACAAGAATTGGTCAAAATAATGATTGGTCGGGCAGCAACACAACAAACGCACTATTATAATTTAAGGAGAAGGGACGTCGGGTTCCACGTCGGAGACAAAGTAATGCGACGAGAGAGACCGCTCTCGTCTGCGATACAGGGGTTTTCCGCAAAGCTCGCCCCAAAATATTCCGGCCCATGGACTATATCACGTCGTATCGCACGCCTGGTCTACGACTTACGGGGAGAACACAATCGCCGACTACGGAGGATTCACATCAAGGATCTTCAACCGGCGCAATAAGTAATAGTGTTTTATTCTTTTCCACAGACACAATGGAATACCGAACCCTACCCCGCCACCTGAAACGCTACGGGACAAGCCCGGTTCCAAGCCTGGTATCGCCATTGCCGCCAACGCCAGCCAATTCAGCGAACCGGAAGAGGACGCTGGACAAAGCCCTAAATGCCCGGTACGGGGAAGATACCCCGGAAGCCGACCCTATGTATTGGCTGGACATAGATACATCGCCAATCCCCACCACACCTGAAAACCCCACAACACCAGGACGAGGATGGATCCACTCGCCCTGCCCTCCCCCCATCTTGGTCGAATCAAGGAAGGACCGGATCACCCGCCGGATAAGGGAGCTCTTTGGCCCGGAAACCCCAGAGAGGCGGAACTGAAGACAACCGGTGGAGAAATTGCCACCCGCACCAAAATTAGTGCAAACAGCGGTCCAAACCCCGAAACCCCCGTTATGGACTCCCAGTGAGCTGGCAAAACTGCGCCCACCCCATCTTGCCCCGTGGAAGCGATACCGGGTATTGGTCCAAACCAACCCCCCTGTGTGGATGACCACCCCCGCCAAAAACGCAAAACAAAGTGAATTCGTGTTGTGAGTGTTATAATTTTAAGTATTTTGACTTTAGATGTAAGTAATATAAAGTAGAAATAAGTATAAATATACGTAATTTTAAGTGATTAAATATAAGAATTGAAGAAAATTATGGATTATGCGTAGCAGTAAACCCGCCAAATGACCCCCCCCCGAAGTAAGACGGGGGTGTAACGAAGCGTGAGCATGCGCTCCACACTACGTTACCGAACAGCTGTCCGCGCACCAGAGCGCAAACGGCGCGCGCTGAGCTGGGACTGCCACGCGCAGGTAAAGAGTAGGAAAAACCATATAAAAGAAATCAACGCTAGAGAGCAAGGCAGTCTGAGTCCGAATGCAGAATCAATTGGGTAAGCAAACAACTGTTATATAAGTCAGAGCTTCGGTTATTGTCCAGCCTGACCGCGTAGCTAGTTCCCGTAGTAGAACCGTGCCTTGGATTTATCCGGCCCGGTTTGTAGAACTATTGATGTCAGAGCTTCGGTTATTTCCAGCCTGACACCGTAGTTATTTCCCGTAGTAGATCCGGGCCTTGGATTGGTCCGGTCGGATTTGTAGAACTGTAGATGTCAGAGCTTCGGTTATTTCCAGCCTGACACAGTAGTTATTTCCCGTAGTAGATCCGTGCCTTGGTTCCGTCCGGCCGGGTTTGTAGAACTATAGATGTCAGAGCTTCGGTTATTTCCAGCCTGACACCGTAGTTATTTCCCGTAGTAGATCCGTGCCTTGGTTCCGTCCGGCCGGTGTTGTAACTTGTAGAAAGTCAGGGGAGTGGATAAGGTAGATCACT
Source organism: Nebria brevicollis (assembly GCA_944738965.1). NCBI lineage: Eukaryota > Metazoa > Arthropoda > Insecta > Coleoptera > Carabidae > Nebria > Nebria brevicollis. The sequence continues at coordinate 377,629 of OX122910.1, forward strand.
ACTAGAGTGAAATTTCGTAGAACTGTAAATTACAAGTCGTTTGGTCGTCTAGCGACATCTGCACCCAATAATCAGAAATAAAGAAAGTAAACTAATGAACTCTGTGAGTGTATGTTAATATCCACTATAGCTATCCGGACGACTGGCGCCCGAATTTATTTCAGAGCCAACTAAGTGACGCCCACGACGAAAAGGGCATCACAATTTGGCGCCCGAACAGGGACCTACGGTTTAAAGGGAAAAAAAAGAAGGAATCCGAAATGGAAACCGGCCCAACACAACCACGACCCAAAACAGGTACGGCATGGATATATGCGTTGAATAAGTCAAGGCTACAGAACGAATTACAGCGGTTTGGCTTGGAGACAACCGGGACAGTGGATGAATTGCGGCAACGAATGGTGGAATGGGTAAGAAGTGTCAACCGATCAGATTCGGTCGAACCAACTACCCTGACAGCCGTAGAAAAAGCAGGTCCAGAATCCGGAGACCCCGAGGAACACGCACAATAGAGGATGAACACACCGCAACAATACCATGTGCACCCGTGGGATTATTGGACCGATTACAGCACCTCCGCGAAGCACAAGAATTGGTCAAAATAATGATTGGTCGGGCAGCAACACAACAAACGCACTATTATAATTTAAGGAGAAGGGACGTCGGGTTCCACGTCGGAGACAAAGTAATGCGACGAGAGAGACCGCTCTCGTCTGCGATACAGGGGTTTTCCGCAAAGCTCGCCCCAAAATATTCCGGCCCATGGACTATATCACGTCGTATCGCACGCCTGGTCTACGACTTACGGGGAGAACACAATCGCCGACTACGGAGGATTCACATCAAGGATCTTCAACCGGCGCAATAAGTAATAGTGTTTTATTCTTTTCCACAGACACAATGGAATACCGAACCCTACCCCGCCACCTGAAACGCTACGGGACAAGCCCGGTTCCAAGCCTGGTATCGCCATTGCCGCCAACGCCAGCCAATTCAGCGAACCGGAAGAGGACGCTGGACAAAGCCCTAAATGCCCGGTACGGGGAAGATACCCCGGAAGCCGACCCTATGTATTGGCTGGACATAGATACATCGCCAATCCCCACCACACCTGAAAACCCCACAACACCAGGACGAGGATGGATCCACTCGCCCTGCCCTCCCCCCATCTTGGTCGAATCAAGGAAGGACCGGATCACCCGCCGGATAAGGGAGCTCTTTGGCCCGGAAACCCCAGAGAGGCGGAACTGAAGACAACCGGTGGAGAAATTGCCACCCGCACCAAAATTAGTGCAAACAGCGGTCCAAACCCCGAAACCCCCGTTATGGACTCCCAGTGAGCTGGCAAAACTGCGCCCACCCCATCTTGCCCCGTGGAAGCGATACCGGGTATTGGTCCAAACCAACCCCCCTGTGTGGATGACCACCCCCGCCAAAAACGCAAAACAAAGTGATTTCGTGTTGTGAGTGTTATAATTTTAAGTATTTTGACTTTAGATGTGAGTAATATAAGGTAGAAATAAGTATAAATATACGTAATTTTAAGTGATTAAATATAAGAATTGAAGAAAATTATGGATTATGCGTACCAGTAAACCCGCCAAATGACCCCCCCCGAAGTAAGACGGTGGTGTAACGAAGCGTGAGCATGCGCTCCCCACTACGTTACCGAACAGCTGTCCGCGCACCAGAGCGCAAACGGCGCGCGCTGAGCTGGGACTGCCACGCGCAGGTAAAGAGTAGGAAAAACCATATAAAAGAAATCAACGCTAGAGAGCAAGGCAGTCTGAGTCCGAATGCAGAATCAATTGGGTAAGCAAACAACTGTTATATAAGTCAGAGCTTCGGTTATTGTCCAGCCTGACCGCGTAGCTAGTTCCCGTAGTAGAACCGTGCCTTGGATTTATCCGGCCCGGTTTGTAGAACTATTGATGTCAGAGCTTCGGTTATTTCCAGCCTGACACCGTAGTTATTTCCCGTAGTAGATCCGGGCCTTGGATTGGTCCGGTCGGATTTGTAGAACTGTAGATGTCAGAGCTTCGGTTATTTCCAGCCTGACACAGTAGTTATTTCCCGTAGTAGATCCGTGCCTTGGTTCCGTCCGGCCGGGTTTGTAGAACTATAGATGTCAGAGCTTCGGTTATTTCCAGCCTGACACCGTAGTTATTTGCCGTAGTAGATCCGTGCCTTGGTTCCGTCCGGCCGGTGTTGTAACTTGTAGAAAGTCAGGGGAGTGGATAAGGTAGATCACTACTAGAGTGAAATTTCGTAGAACTGTAAATTACAAGTCGTTTGGTCGTCTAGCGACATCTGCACCCAATAATCAGAAATAAAGAAAGTAAACTAATGAACTCTGTGAGTGTATGTTAATATCCACTATAGCTATCCGGACGAGTGGCGCCCGAATTTATTTCAGAGCCAACTAAGTGACGCCCACGACGAAAAGGGCATCACAATTTGGCGCCCGAACAGGGACCTACGGTTTAAAGGAAAAAAACAGAAGGAATCCGAAATGGAAACCGGCCCAACACAACCACGACCCAAAACAGGTACGGCATGGATATATGCGTTGAATAAGTCAAGGCTACAGAACGAATTACAGCGGTTTGGCTTGGAGACAACCGGGACAGTGGATGAATTGCGGCAACGAATGGTGGAATGGGTAAGAAGTGTCAACCGATCAGATTCGGTCGAACCAACTACCCTGACAGCCGTAGAAAAAGCAGGTCCAGAATCCGGAGACCCCGAGGAACACGCACAATAGAGGATGAACACACCGCAACAATACCATGTGCACCCGTGGGATTATTGGACCGATTACAGCACCTCCGCGAAGCACAAGAATTGGTCAAAATAATGATTGGTCGGGCAGCAACACAACAAACGCACTATTATAATTTAAGGAGAAGGGACGTCGGGTTCCACGTCGGAGACAAAGTAATGCGACGAGAGAGACCGCTCTCGTCTGCGATACAGGGGTTTTCCGCAAAGCTCGCCCCAAAATATTCCGGCCCATGGACTATATCACGTCGTATCGCACGCCTGGTCTACGACTTACGGGGAGAACACAATCGCCGACTACGGAGGATTCACATCAAGGATCTTCAACCGGCGCAATAAGTAATAGTGTTTTATTCTTTTCCACAGACACAATGGAATACCGAACCCTACCCCGCCACCTGAAACGCTACGGGACAAGCCCGGTTCCAAGCCTGGTATCGCCATTGCCGCCAACGCCAGCCAATTCAGCGAACCGGAAGAGGACGCTGGACAAAGCCCTAAATGCCCGGTACGGGGAAGATACCCCGGAAGCCGACCCTATGTATTGGCTGGACATAGATACATCGCCAATCCCCACCACACCTGAAAACCCCACAACACCAGGACGAGGATGGATCCACTCGCCCTGCCCTCCCCCCATCTTGGTCGAATCAAGGAAGGACCGGATCACCCGCCGGATAAGGGAGCTCTTTGGCCCGGAAACCCCAGAGAGGCGGAACTGAAGACAACCGGTGGAGAAATTGCCACCCGCACCAAAATTAGTGCAAACAGCGGTCCAAACCCCGAAACCCCCGTTATGGACTCCCAGTGAGCTGGCAAAACTGCGCCCACCCCATCTTGCCCCGTGGAAGCGATACCGGGTATTGGTCCAAACCAACCCCCCTGTGTGGATGACCACCCCCGCCAAAAACGCAAAACAAAGTGAATTCGTGTTGTGAGTGTTATAATTTTAAGTATTTTGACTTTAGATGTAAGTAATATAAAGTAGAAATAAGTATAAATATACGTAATTTTAAGTGATTAAATATAAGAATTGAAGAAAATTATGGATTATGCGTAGCAGTAAACCCGCCAAATGACCCCCCCCGAAGTAAGACGGGGGTGTAACGAAGCGTGAGCATGCGCTCCACACTACGTTACCGAACAGCTGTCCGCGCACCAGAGCGCAAACGGCGCGCGCTGAGCTGGGACTGCCACGCGCAGGTAAAGAGTAGGAAAAACCATATAAAAGAAATCAACGCTAGAGAGCAAGGCAGTCTGAGTCCGAATGCAGAATCAATTGGGTAAGCAAACAACTGTTATATAAGTCAGAGCTTCGGTTATTGTCCAGCCTGACCGCGTAGCTAGTTCCCGTAGTAGAACCGTGCCTTGGATTTATCCGGCCCGGTTTGTAGAACTATTGATGTCAGAGCTTCGGTTATTTCCAGCCTGACACCGTAGTTATTTCCCGTAGTAGATCCGGGCCTTGGATTGGTCCGGTCGGATTTGTAGAACTGTAGATGTCAGAGCTTCGGTTATTTCCAGCCTGACACAGTAGTTATTTCCCGTAGTAGATCCGTGCCTTGGTTCCGTCCGGCCGGGTTTGTAGAACTATAGATGTCAGAGCTTCGGTTATTTCCAGCCTGACACCGTAGTTATTTCCCGTAGTAGATCCGTGCCTTGGTTCCGTCCGGCCGGTGTTGTAACTTGTAGAAAGTCAGGGGAGTGGATAAGGTAGATCACTACTAGAGTGAAATTTCGTAGAACTGTAAATTACAAGTCGTTTGGTCGTCTAGCGACATCTGCACCCAATAATCAGAAATAAAGAAAGTAAACTAATGAACTCTGTGAGTGTATGTTAATATCCACTATAGCTATCCGGACGACTGGCGCCCGAATTTATTTCAGAGCCAACTAAGTGACGCCCACGACGAAAAGGGCATCACAATTTGGCGCCCGAACAGGGACCTACGGTTTAAAGGGAAAAAAAAGAAGGAATCCGAAATGGAAACCGGCCCAACACAACCACGACCCAAAACAGCTACGGCATGGATATATGCGTTGAATAAGTCAAGGCTACAGAACGAATTACAGCGGTTTGGCTTGGAGACAACCGGGACAGTGGATGAATTGCGGCAACGAATGGTGGAATGGGTAAGAAGTGTCAACCGATCAGATTCGGTCGAACCAACTACCCTGACAGCCGTAGAAAAAGCAGGTCCAGAATCCGGAGACCCCGAGGAACACGCACAATAGAGGATGAACACACCGCAACAATACCATGTGCACCCGTGGGATTATTGGACCGATTACAGCACCTCCGCGAAGCACAAGAATTGGTCAAGATAATGATTGGTCGGGCAGCAACACAACAAACGCACTATTATAATTTAAGGAGAAGGGACGTCGGGTTCCACGTCGGAGACAAAGTAATGCGACGAGAGAGACCGCTCTCGTCTGCGATACAGGGGTTTTCCGCAAAGCTCGCCCCAAAATATTCCGGCCCATGGACTATATCACGTCGTATCTCACGCCTGGTCTACGACTTACGGGGAGCACAATCGCCGACTACGGAGGATTCACATCAAGGATCTTCAACCGGCGCAATAAGTAATAGTGTTTTATTCTTTTCCACAGACACAATGGAATACCGAACCCTACCCCGCCACCTGAAACGCTACGGGACAAGCCCGGTTCCAAGCCTGGTATCGCCATTGCCGCCAACGCCAGCCAATTCAGCGACCCGGAAGAGGACGCTGGACAAAGCCCTAAATGCCCGGTACGGGAAAGATACCCCGGAAGCCGACCCTATGTATTGGCTGGACATAGATACATCGCCAATCCCCACCACACCTGAAAACCCCACAACACCAGGACGAGGATGGATCCACTCGCCCTGCCCTCCCCCCATCTTGGTCGAATCAAGGAAGGACCGGATCACCCGCCGGATAAGGGAGCTCTTTGGCCCGGAAACCCCAGAGAGGCGGAACTGAAGACAACCGGTGGAGAAATTGCCACCCGCACCAAAATTAGTGCAAACAGCGGTCCAAACCCCGAAACCCCCGTTATGGACTCCCAGTGAGCTGGCAAAACTGCGCCCACCCCATCTTGCCCCGTGGAAGCGATACCGGGTATTGGTCCAAACCAACCCCCCTGTGTGGATGACCACCCCCGCCAAAAACGCAAAACAAAGTGATTTCGTGTTGTGAGTGTTATAATTTTAAGTATTTTGACTTTAGATGTGAGTAATATAAGGTAGAAATAAGTATAAATATACGTAATTTTAAGTGATTAAATATAAGAATTGAAGAAAATTATGGATTATGCGTACCAGTAAACCCGCCAAATGACCCCCCCCCGAAGTAAGACGGGGGTGTAACGAAGCGTGAGCATGCGCTCCCCCACTACGTTACCGAACAGCTGTCCGCGCACCAGAGCGCAAACGGCGCGCGCTGAGCTGGGACTGCCACGCGCAGGTAAAGAGTAGGAAAAACTATTGATGTCAGAGCTTCGGTTATTTCCAGCCTGACACCGTAGTTATTTCCCGTAGTAGATCCGGGCCTTGGATTGGTCCGGTCGGATTTGTAGAACTGTAGAGGTCAGAGCTTCGGTTATTTCCAGCCTGACACAGTAGTTATTTCCCGTAGTAGATCCGTGCCTTGGTTCCGTCCGGCCGGGTTTGTAGAACTATAGATGTCAGAGCTTCGGTTATTTCCAGCCTGACACCGTAGTTATTTCCCGTAGTAGATCCGTGCCTTGGTTCCGTCCGGCCGGTGTTGTAACTTGTAGAAAGTCAGGGGAGTGGATAAGGAAGATCACCACTAGAGTGAAATTTCGTAGAACTGTAAATTACAAGTCGTTTGGTCGTCTAGCGACATCTGTACCCAATAATCAGAAATAAAGAAAGTAAACTAATGAACTCTGTGAGTGTATGTTAATCTCCACTATAGCTATCCGGACGACTGGCGCCCGAATTTATTTCAGAGCCAACGACGAAAAGGGCATCACAATATATATATATATATATATATATATATATATATATATATATATATATATATATATATATATATAAAAATAAATATATATATATATATATATATATATATATATATTAAAAAATAAATATATATACAGTGGTGCCTCACACAACGAACTTAATTCGTTCCAAGAGCAAGTTCGTTATGCGAAAAGTTCGTTATGTGAAACGCGTTTTCCCATAACAATACATGTTAAAAAAATAATTCGTTCTGTAGCATAAAATATGGTAAGATGACAAAAAAAAGATAAATTTTTTGTTATTATTTTTATTTAGATACATCTAAAAACATAATGAAAAAAACACACATTTTTTAATTTTAAGAAATAATCGAATCTTGCACATCTTCATCCATTTTCCGCTTTTTGGCCGATGGTGCAGTGAAAAACCTGTCCAAAGTCGTTTGTTTCTCTCTTTTCTTCAACATCTGCCGGAAATAACGGACAAGAGTATCGGAGTACAGGTCGTTGATCCTGTTTGCTTCAGCGGAATCCGGATAGTGGGCATTGGTAAACTCCTGAACTGCTTTCCATTTGACCAGGATGTTCTTGATGTCAGCAGTTGGAATTGGTTGATTGTTTGATTGTTGCTCCTCGTTATCAGATGACGCTTCCCTTTGAGCATTGTCCTGTTGTTGGGCCAGAAGTGTTTGGAGCTCTTCAGTTGTCAGCTCTTCTTTGTGTTCCTCAATAAGCTCCTCTACATCCTCTACCTCTAATTCCAACCTTTGGGCCACTGTGATGATGTCCTTCACCACTTCTGTGTCATCAACTACTGCTTCTTCCTGAATCCACGAAGGCACAAGCATCTTCCAAGCAGAAATGAGGGCCCTTTGTGACACTTCTTCCAGGCCTTCTGTATAAGTCATATTGCCAAAAGGATATCAAATTTCTCCTTCCAAAACATTCGGATAGTCATATTGTCTCCACCAAACTCGCATTCTTCAAACACCTTATTAAAGAGGGCTCTAGTGTAGAGTTTTTTAAAGCTCGCAATAACCTGCTGATCCATTGGCTGGAGAATGGATGTGGTGTTTGGTGGCAAATACTGCACCTTGATAAAAGGATAATTTTCCTGCAATATTTCTTCTAGGTCTTTTGGGTGAGAAGGGGCATTGTCAAGTATCAGAAGGGCTTTGAGCGGCAGTTCTTTTTCCAACAAGAATTTCTTCACGGCAGGAGCAAAGGTTTCCAGAATCCATTCGTTGAAGATAACTTTGGTCACCCAGGCTTTTTGATTGGACTTCCAATGGACGGGCAATTTGGACTTAATAACGTTATTTTTCTTAAAAATTCTTGGATTTTCAGAGTGATAAACCAATAGAGGTTTGATCTTGAGGTCTCCGCTGGCATTAGACGAAATCATAAGGGTAAGTCTGTCCTTCATGGCTTTGTGTCCTGGCAATTTCTTCTCTTCTTTTGTAATGAAGGTTCTGCTCGGCATTCTTTTCCAGAAAAGACCCGTTTCATCGGCATTGAACACTTGTTGTGGGCAGTATTCTTCATCCATAATACATTTTTGAAAATTAATAGAGAACTTTTCTGCTTCTTTTTTATCAGCACTGCCAGCCTCACCATGCATATTAACGCTGTGGATTCCATACCTTTTCTTAAATCTAAAAAACCACCCCCTGCTGGCTTTGAAATCTTCTTTATTATCTTGATTGCTGCTACTTCCAGGGATGTTTTTCTTTAGATCTTCATAAATTATCTTGGCCTTGTGACAGATAATATCTTGGGTTGTTACGTCACCTTTCACCTGCCTGTCCTTAATACAAATCGCTAATAACCTCTCCATTTCCTCGTGGATTGAAGATCTATGTTTTTCATTAAATAGTTTTGATACTCCTTTGGCTACTTTGGCTGATTTTATTGCATCCTTGTTTGTCAAAATGGTGAAAATGGTGGTCTTGTTGAGGCCAAACTCTTTGACGAGGTCACACTGTTTTACCCCACATTCACTCCTTCTAATTATTTCCTGTTTCATTTCAAGAGAAATCACCTTCCTGCTTTTTTTAGAACCCATCATATAAAAAAAATGTTGAGTTTATCTTAAAAGGACGACTTCCGTGATACGTGTGCGATTTAATTCGTAATGAAGAACGATTGCTGCGATACGTGCGTAAGTTAAGCGTACTACGCAGTGACTAACGAGTCTAACGACTGCCTGCGCGGAAGGATGCAATAAATCGGCAGTGATCGTGTGAAGTGGGCGACTTCGTTGTGTGAAGCGAAGTTCATTGTGTGAAGCGAAGTTCGTTGTATGAATCGTGAAATGAACGAAAAGGAAGTTCGTTGTGTGCAGCGTTCGCTGTGCGAGGCGTTCGTTATGCGAGGCACCACTGTATATATATATATATATATATATATATATATATATATATATATATATATATATATATATATATTTATATATATATACTTTCTTATACGCAGTATAAGTAAGTATTGTAATCATGAAAAATTTCGATCTCGAGATTTCAACGGAAATATAGACCTTCCCTGAATCGATATTTTTGTAATGACGTCCGTCTGTGTGTGTGTGTGTGTGTCTGTATGTGTGTGTATGTATGTGTTTTTGTATGTGTGTATGTTCTCTACAGCCTAAACGGTTGAAGCTAAAATTATGAAACTTTAAACTTAAGATTTGCATATGCCTGGGCTGTGCACCTCTTATTTTTGAAAAAAATATTCAAACCGGAAGTGCCTGTTTACTCTAGTCATTTTTTGGCAGTTTCTGCAATTACTCAAAAATGGTTAGAGTTACAGAAAATTTTATGTACAAAAATTAAAGGTATTCATATTTAGCACAACTTTTGTTTGAATTGTTTTTCCAAAAAGTGTACTGGTTTCAAAGTAAATTTCTGCCTTTTATATATATTTTTACATAAATCGTATCATCTGCGCCTGTCAATTGTTTAACGAAATAGACGTAAATAATTTGAAATTTGACATTTAATATATATTCTAAGAAATATAATTAGTGTAAAAGTGATCTAAAGGTTAGAACAAATATTATAAATTAGAAAAATTATGAAACTACGAAGTGGCTTAACCCATATGCGTATAAGAAAGTTCGGTACATGACAATGCAGCTTTTTTTTTTTAATATTACATAATAATAAATAAATTTTTTGATATATTGCAGAGGCACGATTAAATAGCCATGGCGCTGTCTTTTGCTTTATTATTGCTTGCAAATCATAAGGATCACCAGGTAATATATTTTTTTTATATAATTTTAAAAATTCGTACTTAAATTCGACCTAGTAATAAAAAGTTTCCCCGATCAATATTCGCCGTAGATATACCGCAAATTTCATTATATAATCGTCTAATTATTTTTTAGCGGATGGTAATTGTTACAATGGTTTTTTTTTATGTATATACCGAGATTCATCATTTTTTTGCCCGTCCGTGTAAAATTGTGATATTGAATATTTGTTTAGGATCTAGTATTCTTTTTTGTATAGTATCCTGCAGTTAGGATGAAAATATCTTGATAGATTTTTAGGTGATTTCTCGGTAAAAAAATGTTTTGATAAACCTTATGGGTTTCGTTATGCCATCATTTAAATATTTCTATACTCGTTCACATTGTGCTTTCAATGCTATTCTTAATCGAGTATAGTATATATGTGATTAAGCAAAACATATCAGTAAAATACACTAAATTTTAATGTTGATATGAATCTATTTATTAATAATGGCGTGATCGCGTAGTCATGTTGACGTTTTGTTCAACTCTGTGATACAATGAAAATGGAAAACCGACACGCTTATCGCAATCGAAAACGACGAACAGATCCGAAAACGCAAAACAGCAACGGAAACGTTGGCCGGCGTGAATTCCGCTTAACAACCGGCCCGCACTGAAGGGTACTATGCGGAGTAGAATATAGGCACTTAGCCGATAAACACCAACATATCAGTGTCGGGAATGCTTTTGAGAAATATCGGATCGTTTAGATATCCCGACCGCTGTTTTGATTTTTATGCGTAACACAATCAAACATCATTAGTTTTAAAGAATGAAATGATACATTTTGAGCACCACATACTATCGGGTTTACTCGCAATATGCTAACGAGAGACATCAAATGCTCAATTTATTTGTCAAATTACGATTAAAATTATTCAACTAATAGACGTTTAAATATAATATAATAAATTGAATTCTGTAGAGAGTGCATATTGGCGATCTAGTATTGATAAAATATTTTAATACTTTCACTTAATTTGGGTATTAATGGACTCCGTGGCGCAACGGTAGCGCGTCTGACTCCAGATTATTCTTATTGCTGTTCTCGTTGAGAGCAGACGTTTTTCAGAAACTTCCCGAGTATCTTCAATTAATGCGATTATTTTAGTCCATAGGAGTCTAAAATTGTTTAAAACAAATTAAAATTATTTAAATTCAGTGAATTTTACAACAAACGTTCGGTTTTTTCATCGAAACTGGCCTTTAAAGCCAGATCACATGAGGAGAACCGCCGCCTGAACCCCCTAGCAGCCATAGAAACATCTCCCTTCAGGGAGAAAGCCTCTCCAGGGCGACACCAATCAGAAGGTTCTACTCTGACGACATATGAAGAAGACTTAGTCTCCACGTGCGAGTTTTCACTGCAGGAACCAGACGTAGACCCTGAATCAGACTTTGACTCCACTGGTGAAACAGTGATGGAGATGGACAAATACCTCGCCCCTAAACCACCACCTGTAACATCAACACCTGACCTGACTAACAAAGCCATATAAGAGGTAAGCGAGACTTTTATTATGACCAAATACAAAAACACACACACCAATAAAACCACAACGACGACATCGACAACCGAAGGAATATTCACCTCTCCCAAACCCAAACGAATTGCCCGAACCCCTAAAGACCCTATTCTGATCCCAACAAAAACCCAAAACAAATACACCCCTCTAACACCCACTCCTAACAACGACAACGAAGATGAAGATACAGACGACCAAACAACCCCAGCCCCACCCAAAACACGCCCTCCACCACCGCTTATCAACCCTGGCATCCCTGCTAACAGGAATAAAATCCTGAACTTTCTGCAATCATACGCCACAAAAGGATACCACATCAAGCACACCAACAACAACACTAACCTTTACATCAATGACGAGACACAGCGACAAACAATAATGGAAGAAATGAACAAAACAGATAACATCAAATACTACACATACTCTGACAGAAACAACAAAACACACGCTTTCGTGCTGCGTGGCCTCGACTGCCCTCCCGACAACACTCAAGACATCGCAGCAGAACTACATAACAAATACTCACTAAACATCCAAAAACATTTCCAGATGAGAAACACCTTTCGCCCCCTATACCTACTACTTCCAGCGACATTACCCTATCCCACCTTAATTCCCACTGCAAATTCCTCTTCCACACCAAAATCACCTGGGAGAGACACCACAACAAAAAAAGAATTATCCAATGTCACCGCTGCAAACAGTGGGGCCACGCAACAGCAAATTGTCGTATGCCCCCACACTTCCTGAAATGTGCCGAGCCCCACCCCACACACCTATGCTTAAAGGAACCTGATGTACCAGCAAAATGTTTCAATTGCACTGGCCCACATCCGGAAAATTCCATAGACTGCCCAGTGTACAAACAAAAAATCAGTGCACTTGACATACAACAAAACCAGCGAAGAAACAACACCTACATACAAATAAACAAACAAACACCTAAATACATTCCTGCTCCCGCTCCCAAAAACAACATATGGAAAAAACCCCTCTTGCCAAACCCACTTCCTTCTACCAGCAACGTCATTATGAACTTCCCACCCCTACCTAAGCAACAGACTACCACCTTAACTACCACTGCTACCAAAACACCCCCCTCGAGCCCAATCCCCCTGAGCCCAATCCCCTCTTTAATCTAAACACAAACTCAACAAACAGTCTTTTCGCAGAATTAAAGAAACTTTACCAAAAAATTAAACTGCAAAATATAATACAAGCCATGAGGGACCTCAACCAACGTCTAGTGCCTTGCATCACACCGGAACAAATATTCACCACTTTCATTGAATTCGCATCCACCATCGACTCATACGACATCAACAACAACTGAAAATGCAGACACACCAGCCAGCCAACACACAATCCATCACCATCAGCTCATGGAACGCGAATGGTATATTGTGTAAGACGGGGGAGTTTGCGCTCTTCATTCACAATCATAACATCGACATCATGCTACTCAACGAAACACACCTATCACCTCACCACACCCTCAAACTACGACAATTCATAGTACATAGACACGACCGACCGCAGCAAACGCGCAAACCATCTGGAGGAGTTGCAGTGCTAATAAAACACACAGTCAACCACACACTCATGCACACACCCCACACCACCCTAGAAAACATACACATTAAGCTCGCCAACAACACTTCCATCATCGCAGCATACAACAGACCTACAAACCACTTCACCGCCCAAGACATCTCCTCACACATGACACACAATAAAACCATACTAGCCGGCGACTTAAACGCTAACCTCACCAACTGGGGCTGCCACCGAAACAATACCAACGGAAACACACTCTCCAGATACATCAACTCACACTTAGCCATCATTCATCACACTGACATCCCCACACACTACCCTGAAAACTCTACTACTCCCACATACATAGATATAATCATAAACAAAAACGTCCCTAACATCTCCCACCCAGAATCTCTCCAACTACATAATACACACAAATAAATACACAAGACAAATAACATCCTTCAAACACGCTGACTGGACCTCCTTCAGAAAAACACTTGACTCAACAATCACCATTAACAACAACATAAACAACACTCAACAACTTGAACACGAAATACACTCATTTACACGCGCTATACTGAAAACAAAACAGAAACACACACAATTAATCACTATCAAACCATACCTCGACCCCATTACTGATCACATAACCACCCTCATCACATACCGCAACCACGTCCGTAGAAAATGGCAGAGAACCCAACTCAGTACACACAGACTCGAACTAAGGACGTTAAACAACAAAATCAAAACAGAAATCAAAAGACATAGAAACGAGACCTAGACCACCAAGCTCGCCTCAATAAGCCCTTTTGACAACTCATTATGGAAACTCACCCGAAACCTAAAGAAACCTTTTAAACCTATCCCCACCCTCATTATCAACAACATAGAATCAATTACTGACTGACAAAAAGCACAAATACTCGCATACACATTCGAACAAATACACATATCCAACACCCCCGATACACCAGACCAGACAGACATCATACAATCTACACAATCATATCTAAACACTAAACACCCCTATAATAAACATCAGACGCATAAATTCCTTACCACTCCTACCGAACTATTAAAAATAATCAGAACCCTTCTCAATCGCAAGTCACCCGGTCCTGACTCCATCGATAACATCATCCTCAAGAACCTCTCCCGAAAAGCTATTGTCCAACTACACTACCTGGTTAACGCCATCCTTATCCTCCAACACTTCCCCTCCTCCTGGAAGACAGCCACGGTTCATCCCATCCCTAAACCCAATAAAAATCACTCAATACCCACGAGCTACCGCCCCATCAGCCTACTTAGTACCCTTTCCAAACTAGCTGAGAAAACCATCCTTTCCCGCCTCGAAGTCATAGACAAAAAGCAAAAAATCACACCTGACTTTCAGTTCGGCATCAGAACCAAACACAATACTGTTCAGCAGGTGTGCAGAATTGCGACAGATATAGCCATTAATTTCAACAAAAATAATGTGACTGCTATGACCCTGTTAGACATAGAAAAAGCATTCGATAAAGTATGGATAACAGGGTTAATCCATAAACTAATCAAACATAACCTACCTCCACTCTTAATTAAACTCCTACCTCACTAACAGATCCTTTAGAGTCAAAATCAATGATACTCTCTCCGATCCCAGACCAATCGTGGCTGGAATACCACAAGGGAGTGTACTTGGCCCCAAACTCTTCAACCTTTACCTTTGCGATTTCCCAACTTTCCCTAAAACACGCACTGCATTATACGCTGACGATACCGCCATCTATGCGCTGTAACGTCGTTTCTTACGCGTTACTGGTTTTCCGCACGCTGCGGTAATTTTTGCTCGGGCGCCAATCAGAAAGAGGGAGGAAACTTTGATACGGTATTTTGGGGGAGGAGTAAGGGAAGGGGCGGAGACGGTGCGTGCGGGTCCGGGATAGCTCGGTGGAGGTTATGTCCAGGTTCCGTGTAATCAGTGAATAACTTCAGTTTTTAAACGGTATTTATTTACGGTAAAAACACAGGGTACAACTTAATGTACCCTATCGGAGACGGTGTTGCGGATGCTAAAACGTTGGTGAGACACCTAGAGGGAGGTAACATAAGTTCTACCTTCGGTGGCAACACCTGCGGTATTATAACAAGAAACTACGAGGTAATCCTTTGGCGGAAACGCCGGCAAGACACCTGGGGAACAGTTAAATAGTGTTTACCCTCGGTGGACACACCTGCAGGTACTATAATAAGAAACTACTAGGTAATACCTTGGCGGACACGCCGGCAAGATACCTGGAGAACAGTTACACAGTGGTTACCCTCGGTGGACACACCTGCAGGTATTATAATAAAAAACTACTAGGTGATCTCTTGGCGGACACGCCGGCGAGATACCTGGAGACAGTTACACAGTGGTTACCCTCGGTGGACACACCTTCAGGTACTATAATAAGAAACTACTAGGTGATCCCTTGGCGGACACGCCGACAGGACACCTGGAGAACAGATAGACAGAGTTTTACCCTGGGTGGACACACCTGCAGGTACTATAATAAGAAACTACTAGGTGATCCCTAGGCGGACACGCCGGCAGGATACCTGGAGAACAGATAGACAGAGTTTTATCCTCGGCGAACACACCTGCAGGTACTATAATAGAAACTACTAGGTAATCTCTAGGCGGACACGCCGGCGAGATACCTGGAGAACAAATAGACAGAGTTTTACCCTCGGTGGACACACCTGCAGGTACTACAATAAGAAACTACTAGGTAATCTCTTGGCGGACACGCCGGCGAGATACCTGAAGAACAGTTAAACCCAGCAATGCAAATATGTACGGTAGTTAGTTTGTCTCACCAGGTGTGTTTCGGCATCGGTATCGAGATATGAACGGAGATACGGTGTTGATAATACGGTGCGGTCCTTTAGGCTACGCTAACGGTGATCGACTGTGTTTTGATAAGAGATGTAGGCCCTTTTTATTTCAATCGGGGTATAGGTAAATACATGAGTAAAACAAGGATAAAAATACTATCCAAACCGATTTTTGGTTTTGACTAGATAACGGACAGAAAATATCGGTAGAGACTAGTATATTTGGGCGATGACCTGAATTAACAATTCAAAAAAACAAAAATGCATCGGCCGGGCTCGAACCACCGACCCACAGAGCCGTAGTCGACTATGCTGCCGCGCCGGTACGGCTTACTTATAATATAACATACATCTTAACATATAAATAACGAGGGTTTTTAACATCGGAAAAACATACTTCGTTACAGCGCACAGCCATAACGCACAGGTGGCTATCAAACAGCTACAGATCCACATCAATATCCTTCATCAATACTGGGACAAATGGAAAATAACTATAAACGCCGACAAGACCGAAGCCATTGCCTTCACATGGAAATACACGAATCTCAAAGTACACACCCCCTTAGTCATTCACAACCACAAAATTACCACCATAAAACATGTTAAAGACCTCGGTTTCCATCTCTCATCTCGACACAATCATGCACATCACATTCAACAACTCATCCTAAAAGCTCAACTATCCCTCCGAAACATATACTGCCTTCTAACCAAGAACAGCCCACTATCCCTTAAAACCAAACTTCTCCTTTACAAATCCCTCCTACGACCTATCCTTACCTAAGCCTGGTGTGGCGCCCCATACACTACTACACTGCCACTCCAGAGGTTTCAAAATAAAATTTTACGCCTTGCTGCACAGACTTCAAGATATATTCGCATCACAGACCTTCACCTACTGACCAACATGCCTTACATCAATGACTACATCACTCAACAAGCACAAAAATTTTACACATACAAAACATCACCATTATCAAAGCACACAACGTTCCCTTCAGGACAAAGCATAAGCTCCCCTACGAATTACTTCCAGTATACCACGAGCGCCCCCCAGAGCAAATCACCTAACAATAGCACACCAACCATACCTCATCTCATACCCACACACTAAACACACAAACCCTACATAAACACAACCGGCTATAAAAATACATATCCCACATGCAGGCCCCTCATGCATATACAACCATCACCACACATAGAGCATCAGCCAACCAAACCAAACTACACTCCACAAACAAAAACAACTACACAAAACTCTAAACATATCATGCACAACTAACATTATTATACCATCCATCACCACAACCCATATGTAATCCAAAATTCACCAAAAAAAATCACAATTATTATAAATTTTACACTTTTCATACTATTGTTACACATCTCATTGTTATACTCCTTGTGAGTAGGATCTCTGACAAAACCCGCCTTGCGTTCCAAATAGATTAATTAATTAATCTGTAATCAAAAATTAAAATAATAAAGAAATTTTGAAATGAAATGAGATGAATGACTCCAGATCAGAAGGTTGCGTGTTCAAATCACGTCGGGGTCAAAATGTCTTTTAAGATGAAATTCATCAACATTTTTATCAAATCCGTAATCATCAAAAAGCTAATAGATCCTTTGAGATCTCCTCAGATTCTCGTTAAAAGGGTGAAGATTCTAACTTTTAGAATTGGATCATACCACCTTGAGTTAAGGTTTAACATACTCTTAAAGAAATATCTGCTTTCAAGTAAATAGTAGGAGCAACATTGTAATAATTTTCATACTTTCTTGAAGAACCTATAATTTTCGATTAACTTCCTAGTTCATATCTAGCATACCAACAATATTTGTATCTTCTATATTTTATTGTTGGAATTGGAATATAAAAGTGGGCTCAACCGGGATTTGAACCTGGGACCTCTCGCACCCAAAGCATTATTATTCATTTTCAATGTTCTTTATTGTTTTTATTTTTTTGTACATTAATTTTCTTATAAACTAATGTTTGGACTACATGTTTGGTTTTGTCAGAGCTCCTACTCACATGGGGAGTGTATATCTGTGTATGTGTGTAATTGCGTTGTGCGCTTAAGCATTGTGTGATTGTCTTTGTTATAATTTTTATTTTTATTTGTGTATTGGGATTGTAATTTGTGGGAAAGGAGGTACCAAAAACCCATTTAATTATTTTACATAATGAAAATAATTTTTTGTTAAAACTTACTAACTAACTTAACTAATTTAAAATCACTTATATTTTAAATAACGAAACATTATGGACGATTGATGGTACATTTCTGTGTGTGTGACAGATGTTTTGTTTGTGTTCTGTTGTGTAAGGTATCGTTGTATGTGTTAGTGTTAGGTGTTCTGCTCATGAAACTCCTCATGAAATATGGGCAAGTCTTGGTAGGGAAGCTTGTGTTTGAGTCTACATGAGGTGTTGTTGTCGCGAATTTGTGTGATGTTTCTTATAAGTGGATGTGGATCTTTAAAAAACCCACTTTTCCTTCCAGCTACCGTCCAATTAGCCTACTCAACTCCCCATCAAAAATCACTGAAAAAATCATACTTATTCGCCTGGAAGTCATAGATAGAAAGCAAAAAATCACACCTGATTTTCAGTTTGGCTTCCGAGCCAAACACAATACAGTCCACCAGGTGTGCAGAATTGCTACAGACATAGCCACTAACTTTAACAAAGACAACGTGACTGTACTAACCCTGTTAGTCATCGAAAAAGCTTTCAACAAAGTTAGGATAACAGGTTTAATTCACAAATTAATTACCCACAAACTACCCTCATTCCTAATAAAACTTATAGACTCATATCTCACTAACCCTCACCAAATCGTGGCTGGCATTCCTCAAGGCAGCGTCCTAGGACCTAAGCTCTTCAACCTCTACCTCTCCAATTTCCCTACCTTCCCTAAAACCAACACCTCGCTATACGCTGACGATACAGCCATCTACGTTCGCAGCTTTAACGCGCAGGTGGCTATCAAACAGATACAAATTCACATAGACATACTACAAAAATACTGGGACAAATGGAAAATTAACATCAACCCAGACAAGACAGAAGCCATACTCTTCACTCGCAAATACACTGACCTCAAAGTACACACTCCACTAATCATTCATAACCACAAAATCATCGCCCAAAACTCCATCAAATATCTTGGCCTACATCTCACCAACCGCCTCACACATGGACACCACATACAAAAAACAATACACAAAGCACAATTATCCCTACGAAATATCTACCCTCTTCTCACCCGCAACAGCACACTTACCCTTAAAACCAAACTCCTACTTTACAAATCTCTCATACGCCCAATCCTAACATACGCTGCCCCAGTCTGGTGCGGTGCGCCAAAAACCCCTCTACTTCCTCTTCAACGCTTCCAGAATAAATGCTTGCGCCTCGCTGCACAGATTTCTCGCTACATCAAAATTTATCACAAAAAATTTACAAAACAACTACAACAAACCCAAACCCCCTAATCAAAAACCTCACGGCCATCAAAGCTCACAATACGCCCTTCAGGCTAAAGCACAAGCTCCCCTATCAAACCTTGCCAGTATTCTACGAGCGCTCGCAGGAGCATATCACCTAACCCTGGCACACAAAATCACAGCTCTCTCACAAACCCCCGTGCACTACACAGCACAACAAAAAAATTACCAGAAAACACACTTAACACAATAACACCCACCACCATACACCTTCTTTTAGATTAAGTTTTAATTAGTTAAGGCTACTTTAAGTTTTATAGAAAATGTTCATTATAATAAATGGGTTTTTATTTTCCTCCTTTTCCCATATGCTATTTATCTCAATTACATAAAACAAAAAAATCACAACTACTATAACATACACTTATCATACATTTGTTATTCACGCATACCTCAATGTTAAATTCCCTCGTGAGTAGGACCTCTGATAAAACCCCCCATGTGTTCCAAATAGATATAAAATATCTGTATACATAATCAAAAACAATAAAGAAATCTTTAAATGAATGAATGTCTGACTCCAGATGAGAAGGTTGCGTGTTCAAATCACGTCGGGGTCAAAATCTCTTTTAAGATGCAATTCATTAACATTTGTATCAAATCCGTAATCATCAAAAAGCTAATAGATCCTTTGAGATCTCCTCAGATTCTCGTTAAAAGGGTCTAGATTCTAATTTTTAGAATTTTATCATACCACCTTGAATTATGGTTTAACATACTCTTAAAGAAATATCTGCTTTCAAGTAAATAGTAGGAACAACATTGTAAGAATTTTCATACTTTCTTGAAGAACCTATAATTTTCGATTAACTTCTATATTTTATTGTTGGAATTGGAATATAAAAGTGGGCTCAACCGGGATTTGAACCCGGGACCTCTCGCACCCAAAGCGCGAATCATACCCCTAGACTATTGAGCCGATACTTTTACTGATACTTTGCGTATCTTCTTCGGCAAATATGCGAGCATCCTCATACTTTTTGGTAATAGTCTCTCCACCAGCAAAATTCAAGTGCGATGGCCGGGAATCGAACCCGGATCAACTGCTTGGAAGGCAACTATGCTGACCATTACACCACCATCGCTTATGTAAGGCAATTGCAGATCTTTCTGAGCACGGTAATTGGTTTATAGACTAACCCAGCTATGCGATGAAAGGAATGGCCCCGATTTAATGCATTACTTTGATACTTTCACTTACCAGTATTATAAAAGGACTCCGTGGCGCAACGGTAGCGCGTCTGACCCCAGATCGAGTCGAAGTCTAAACTTCATACCAAGCAGACGTTTTTATCAAGCAGAGTGTGAAGTTAACAACCGAATTTTTAATTTGTTTTAAACAAGTTTATTATCGTTCTATATTGTTTTAAACAATATTTTTCATACGTTCTAATGAAATTTAAACAAAACTCTACGCCAAGGAGCAATAACGCGTTGAGAACACTCATCGACTCTCCAACCCCAACATCATCCCTTGAGTGTCTCCCGGGGATTTTTGACTTTTCCAATCAGGAACCGTTCCCTCACTTGGATCTAGATTCAAGTGAGGAGACAATCGTCCCAATGAAGGACGAGCCTCCCAATCCGCACCGCAGTGTAGATCCGGACCCACCAATACCTACCACTAGTGGACAGGGCACCCCTAAAGTAAGGGTAAGCCAACTATTGGCCCCCAGAGCGCAAATCCGCCAAAGGGAAGACGCCCCAGCCGAGGACAGGAACTTTAAAATTCCTAGAAAAACCGCGAAACCCACTGCCACGACTAAGTCCACCACACTAACATGAAACAAGTACCAGCCACTCACCGAAAACGACGACACAAACAACGAAGACACAGAAGATGAACGCGACCCACCATCTAATCAAATCCGCAAAACGCCTCCCCCCACCCATAATCATCCCTGGCGCGCCCACAACCACAGACAGACTTACATCATACATAAAAAACTTCGCCCATAAAGGCTACCACATAAAATACACTAACAATAACAACAACATCTACATACACAACGAAACGGAACGACAAAACTTCATCACCGAAATCAACACAGACAAAGACTTCCTTTACTACACATACAAACAGACAAACTAAAACACACGCATTTGTACTGAAGGGCCTGGACAACGACCCTGTACCAGTAGAACTCCACACCCAGCTCCAAAAAGCCGCGGTCGAGGTGGAAAAAGTTTTCCGAATGCGGAACACCCGGCGTCCCCTATTCCTAATTACAATTACAAACAAGCACACACTAAACCAACTCAACGGGCACTTTAATACAAAATACATCTTCCACACAAAGTTTCTGTGGGAGAGACACCTGAATAAAAAGGTGATATTCCAGAACCACCGTTGTCAACAATGGGAGCACGCCACCGCAAACTGCCACCTACGACCGCGGTGCCTCAAGTGCGCACAGAGCCACCTAACGCAAACCTGCACAAAGACGCCAGATACACCAGCTACGTGCGCTAACTGTGCAGGGCCGCATCCAGCAAACTATGTAGAGTGCCCTACATACCTACAAAAACTAAAACAAATCCCCCAAAACAATAATACCCTTCAACCCTAACCCAAATACACGAACGCCCCCCTCCCTTCCAAGAACCACTGGCAATCCCGTCCCGCCAGCCACAAACTACCCTAGCCACAACAACTACCCCCGCAACCCCCCAGACACCAAACTCTCCCAATTCCTAATACTCAAGATTTCCCTCCCCTACTAACCCCAAAGCGAACCCAACCCCAACCTATACAAACTCAAATCCAACCCCAAGAACCCTCCCATGACTTAGACGACGTTACCGAACTATTTACCAAAATGGAGAAACTAAACGCCACCATCAACATCTCCAACATGCTGCGAGCTGTAAAGGCATTAAACATCGCCCTCAGCAAGGCCACAAATAAAAACGAACATTTCACAATATTCTTGTCATTCACCAAAAATGTGCACACATACAACATTTAAACACAAAACAACACTAAACATCTGTACATGGAACGCCAACGGAATTATGGGTAAGGTAGGTGAATTTACACATTTTCTCCAAACACACAACATACACATTTGTTTACCTAACGAAACTAAACTTAACGAAACACACAAGTTTAACACACACAGATACACAACCTACAGAGCTGATCGACCACAGCAGGGCCCGATCCCCTGCGGGGGCGTTGCAATATTAGTTAAAAACAACATACCACACACTCTCACAGCAAACCCACACACTACACTAGAAATACTGAATATAACACTTGCAGACAACACAGTAATTTACACTGCTTACAACAGACCATTAAGCAACTTCACACAAACAGACCTTTCTACACTACACTATTGGACATTGAAAAAGCCTTCGACACGGTCTGGACAGTAGGGCTCATGGCCAAACATATATCCTTCCGATTCCCTCCCACTTTAACCAAATTTCTGTAACAAACGCGCGTCTTATGAGAACGTGCACGCGTGCATGTAGTGATGTTTCTTCTTATACTCACCTGGTGGTTGGTTTTTAGGTGAAATCTTCTAATACACACTAGACTAGGATTAGCTCGTGAGAGATTAAATTGGTACAAATAATAAATAACAATTTAATTCAAAACAATAAAAATACAACAAATACGAAAACAAAATGGATTTACAAAAATATACTGAACAAAGCTTAAGTTACTTACTGACAAAATAATACTCGCTAATCGTAATCTGAACTGAGACCTCGATGTCAAGTGACATCGCGGTTTTATACTCAATTTTGACCTAAATTCAAATGGCCGATATTGTAAACAAATCCCGACCTAGCAACATTTCGTTATATGCAGAAGGCACAAATTTATGCAACTGTTGCTAGATATGACGTAGCTAGTTGCATTTGCTAATCTCGAATTACCTAGCTCAGTAAAACTGAACTAGGTCGGTATGCAACTAGCTTGATTTGTTATACTTCTATACTCATACCTCACAAACCGATCCTTTCGCACCATAATTAACAACTCCCTATCTAACCCTAAACCTATTGCAGCAGGAATCCCACAAGGCAGCGTCCTTGGCCCCAAATTGTTCAACCTTTTCAATAGCGACATCTCCACGTTCCCAAATACACACACAGCACAATACGCCGCAATATACGCACACTGATTCAACGCCCAAGTAGCCGCTAAACAAATACAAATACACATAAACATTCTAGAAAAATACTGGGAGAAATGGAAAATAAACATAAACGCCAACAAAACCGAAACCTTAGTCTTCACACGTAAATTGACAAACAACAGAATAGTCACACCACTTGTAATACACAACCTAAAAATCACACCCACAAACACAGTAAAATACCTAGGAATACAGCTACACAGAACACTAAGACACGGCCCACACATCACACATGCATCAAACAAAGCACGCGCCGTCATTAGCAACCTCTACCCTCTCCTAGTTAAGAACAGTTCCCTATCCACAAAAAACAAAATCCTCATTTACGCAGCCATGATCCGTCCCATCATCATGTACGTAGCCCCGATTTGGTGTAACGCAGCGAACACCACCATACTACAATTGCAACGCCTCCAAAATAAATGCTTACGAATAGCGACCAGCTCTGGAAGGTACTCCCTCACTACACATCTTCACGAAGACACTTACATACCATACATGAGAGAATACATTCAAGACATAACACAGAAATTGTATAAAAACACACTACTCAACTCCAACACACTTATAAAAAACATCACACGTATACGCGACAACAACACCACACGTAAACTCATACACAAGTTATCCTACCAAAACCTACCCATATTTCTAGAGGTGTTCCATGAGCAGAACACCTGACACCCACGCAACGCGACACAACACTACACAAAACAAAACATATCTCATACACAACAAATGTACATCTACCACCAATGTAAATGTTAATTTTTAAATTAGTTAGGCTAGTTTTAAGTTTTGACAAAAAAACTTCATGTGAAGTTAAATGGGTTTTTGTCCCCCCTTTCCCATAAACACAATCCTAACACATCGTAAAAGAAAACATAACTTGTAACAGAAAACAATAACACAACGTAAGCACACAACGCAATAACACACAAACACAGATATACACTCTCCCTGTGAGTAGGAGCTCTGACAAAACCAACCATGTTGCCCAAACATTATTATTTTAAATATAATGTAAGAATAATTAAAATAATAAAGATTATTGAAAATGATGAACCCAGATCAGAAGGTTGCGTGTTCAAATCACGTCGGGGTCAACCATTGTTTTTGGGTGGAATTCATATTATATTAAAATACTTCAAAATATATTTGCATTGAGCCTCTTCTATGTATAATCCTAATGAAAACGAAATTTCAGTTGATTTGTTACTTATTAATGTTTAAACTTGGTTTTAATTTTATCTTCAATACAATTTCAGAATCAGCATAGTACAACTCAGGTCGTAGTTTCTCGTTGCTTCCACAAGCTTCGATTATTTCTGGACTTTCTTCTGATATTCCCAAAGTATTTAATTTAAATTTAAAGTATCTAATACCATACAGATAGCCCCTTCACCTCTGAATTTTAATCTATTTAGAAACGGGCTCAAGCGAGATTTGAACCCGGGACCTCCGCACCCAAAGCATTTTCATTTTCATTGTTCTTTATTGTTTTTATTTTAGTACATTAATTTTCTTATAAACTAATGTTTGGACAACATGGTTGGTTTTGTCAGAGCTCTTACTCACATGGGGAGTTTATATCTGTGTATGTGTGTAATTGCGTTGCGCGCTTAAGCATTGTGTGAAGGAGGTACCAAAAACCCATTTAAATATTTTACATAATGAAAATTATTTTTGTTAAAACTTACAAACTAACTTAACTAATTTAAAATCACTTATATTTTATATAACAAAACATTATGGATGATTGATGGTACATTTTTGTGTGTGTGAGAGATGTTTTGTTTGTGTTCTGTTGTGTAAGGTATCATTGTATGTGTTAGTGTTAGGTGTTCTGCTCATGAAACTCCTCTTGAAATATGGGCAAGGCTTGGAAGGGAAGCTTGTGTTTGAGTCTACATGTGGTGTTGTTGTCGCGAATTTGTGTGATGTTTCTTATTAGTGGATTTGATTTAAATTGTGTGTTTTTGTAAAATTTTTGTGATGTGTCTTTGATGTAATCACGGATGTAAGGTATGTTTGTGTCTTCGTGTAATTGTGTTATGCGTGTGTATCTTCCAGAGCTGGTCGCCAGGCGAAGACATTTATTTTGCAGGCGTTGCAGTGGTAGGGTGGTGGTGACCGGTGCGTTACACCAGACCGGAGCCGCATACATGATGATGGGGCGAATGATTGATGTATAAATGAGGAGTTTATTTTTTACAGTTAGGGAGCTATTTTTAACAAGGAGAGGATAAAGGTTACGAATTACGGCTGATGCTTTGTATATTGCATGTTTAATATGTTGTTTGTGTCTTAGTGTTCTGTATAAGTGTATTCCCAGGTATTTTACTTTGTTTATAGGTGTGATTTTTTGTTTGTGTATTTCGAGTGGTGTGAATAATCTGGTGTGTGTGAATTTACGTGTAAAGACTATGGTTTCGGTTTTGTTTGTGTTTATTTTTATTTTTCACGTGTCCCAGTAGTGTTCTACTATATTTATGTGTATTTGTGTTTGTTTTGTGGCTACTTGGGTGCTGAAAGAGTGTGAGTATATTGCTGTGTCTTCTGCGTATTGGGTTGTGTGTGTATTTGGGAATGTGGGGATGTCACTAATGTACAGGTTAAAGAGTTTAGGACCAAGGACGCTGCCTTGTGGAATCCCTGCTACATTGGATTAACGGTTTGAGAGGGAATTATTAATTTTGATTGTGAAGGATCGGTTTGTGAGGCACGAGTAGATCAGTTTAGTTAAAGTGGGAGGGAATTGGAAGGAGATAAGTTTGGCCACGAGTCCTACTGTCCAGACCGTATCGAAGGCTTTTTCGATGTCCAGTAGGGTCATGACCGTGACCTAATTTTTATTGAATTGGGTCGCGATATCGGTTGCAATCCTGCACACCTGCTGCACCGTGCAATGCCTGGATCTGAAGCCAAACTGGTGATCAGGTGTGAGTTTTTGTCTTGTGTCGATATCGTCGACCCGGGAGAGGATGATCTTTTCGGTGAGCTTGGATAGGGTGTTTAAAAGGCTTATAGGGCGATAACTTGTGCGTGTGGATGAGACTTTATTTGGTTTAAGGATTGGGTGGACAGTAGCAGATTTCCAGGCAGCAGGGAAGTGGTGCAGTTTGATTATGGAATTTATTATGTAGTGGAGTTGGATGATGGATTTTTCTGAAAGGTTTTTCAGGATACGGTTTTCTATTTGGTCGGGTCCAGGAGCTTTGCGGTTGGGTAGGGTTTTAATTATTTTGGTTAACTCGGATGGGGTAGTAAAGAGTCTTAACAGCGTTTTGGTGTCAGTGTGATGGGGTGCGTTTAAATATTGTAGTGTGTCTTGTGTGATTTTATATTGTGTAGGGGTGTTTGGCATGTGTGTTACGTGTATTTGTTCAAAAGTGTTAGCTATAAACTCTGACCTGTCTTCGTCGGTGATAACTGTTATGTTGTTGTGTGTGAGAGTGAGTATTCTAGTGTAAGATTTTTTAAGCGTTTTTGTCAGCCACCAGAGGCAGTTATCATTAGGGTTGAGGGCGGAAAGTTTAAGGGACAATGTGTTATTTTTGTGTGTTTTTATTTGAGTTTTAATTTGTGAGTTTAGTGTGTTGAGGTGTATTCTGTGTAGGGGAGTTTGTGTCCTCTGCCATAGTTTTCTTGTGTGATTCCGTTGTTTAATTAATTGTGCCATGTGTGGTGGCAAGTTAAGATTGTATGGGTTCACTTTAATGTTGGTTGTGTGTTTCCGTTTTGCTATGTGTATAGCGTTTGTGAAGTGTTCTATTTGTGCATCGATGTCTTGTGTTGTGTGTATTTGATTGTTGATGGGTTTGATCGTGTCAAGTGTTTTGCGGAAGTGCGCCCAATTTGTGTGTTTGTATGATGTGATTGTTTTAGTGGTGTTTTCTATGTGATGGTTGGTTAGTTGGAATATGATTGGATTGTGATCTGAGTTAAGCTCGGGTAATGATATGGGGCGAGTGATGTTATGAACATTTTTGTTTATGATTACGTCTATGGTGGAGGGCGTATTTCCGTTTCGAGGTAGTGTGTGGGAGTGTTTGGGTGCAGTATGATGGCGACGTGTGACTTTATGTATGATTTGAGTGTGTTGCCGTTTGTGTTGTTTGTAATGCAGCCCCAGTTCGCGTGTCTCGCGTTGAGATCGCTGATCACCGGTGTTTTGTTTTTGTGTAATAGTGTAGTGAGATCTGTGCGTGTGAAGTTGTTTATTGGTCTGTTGTAAGCAGCGTAGATTACTGTGTTGTCTGTAAGTGTTATATTTAGTGTTTCTAGTGTAGTGTGTGGGTTTGGTGTGAGTGTGCGTGGTATGTTGTTTTTGACTAGCACCGCAACGCCTCCAGCGGGTACTGGACCCTGCTGTGGTCGGTCAGCTCTGTAGATTGTGTATTTGTGTATTTTAAATTTGTGTGAGTCTTTCAGTTTTGTTTCGTTGAGTAGGCAAATGTTTATGTTGTGTGTTTGTAGGAAGTGTGTAAGTTCACTACCTTACCCATAACCCCATTGGCGTTCCATGAACAGATGTTTAGTGTTGTTTTGTGTTTAAATGTTGTAGGTGTGTACATTTTGGGCGAAACTTAGGAATATAGTGAAGTGTTCATTACTTGTTTTTGCTTTTGCCAGTGCTTTATTTAGGTCTCTTATGGCTGCCAGCATATTTGCTATGTTTATGGTAGCGTTCAGTTTGGCCATCTCAGCAAACAATTCTGTAATGTCGTCTAAATGTTGTTGTTGTTGTTGTTGTTGTTGTTGTTGTTGTTGTTGTTGTTGTTGTTGTGGTTGTTGTGGTTGTTTTTGTTGTTGTTGTGGTTGTTGAAGTTTGGATAGAGTTTGTTTCGGGTCAGGAAGGAGGGGAAAATCACTTTTTGACGGCAGGGTTTGTAGGGTGGTTTGGTTATTCCAGTTATTTCTGGAAATCGGGGCATCGGTGTATTTGGGAGGTGGGATAAGTCTCTTGGGTTTGTTCGTTTCCATTTGTTTTAGTTTTAGCAGATAGGTGGGACATTCAGAAAAGTTTGCTGGGTGCGAGCCTGCACAGTTTGCACATGTCGCTGGTGTCTCTCTAGAATTGACGCACGTTTGAGTCATGTGGACCTGTGCACACTTCAAGCATTTCGGGCGGAGCCTACAGTTAGCTGTAGCGTGGCCCCACTGCTGGCAGCGATGGCATTGGATTATTGCTTTTTTGTTGATGTGTCGCTCCTACTCTACCTTGATGTGGTATATGTATTTTGTGTTGGTGTTCGTGTTTAGATTTTTATGTGTATGTGTATTGCTTGTAGTGATTAGGTAGAGGGGGCGTTTGGTGTTGCGCATGCGTAGCTCTTCCAGGAGCTCAGCTGGTTCTGGAGCAGAGTCAAGGCCTCTAAGTACGAATGCGTGTATTTTTGTCTGTCTGTTTTTGTAAGTGTAGTATTGGAAGTCATTGTCTAGGTTCGTTTCCTTAATAAGGTTTTGTCTGTCGGTCTCTTTATGTATGTATATGTTGGTGTTGTTGTTGGCATATTTAATGTGGTAGTTGTTGTTGGCAAATTTTTTAATAAATGCGGAGAGGTCGTTTCCGTTGATGGGGTCTGCTGGTATGATTATGGGTGGCGGGGGCGTTGTTTTTTAGTTTGTTCTTCTTCCAGTTCATCTTCACTCTCCTAGTCGTCGTTGTCCGTTAGCACATGGAATTTATTAGTTAAATGTGTGGGTGGGGTTGTTTTTTACGGGGTTTTGTGGTTTTCCGTGGGATTTTGTAGTTTCGTTCATCCGTCGAAGCTTCCTCCCTTGGACGTATCTGTGCCTTGGGGGCAAATAATTTGCTTACCCTGAAGGTTTGGTTAACGCGGCCTTGTCGGTTAGGAGGATCGTCTTCCTCCATCGGGACAATAGTCTCCTCGCTCGGGTCGAGGTCTATTTGTGGGAAAGGTTCCTGGCTGGAGAAGTCAAATGAGACCGGAGGACTCTCAAGTGATGACGATGGGGTTGGTGAGTCCACTATGGTGAGCTCAGTAGGGTTGGTGTAGAAGGTTTTCTCAATGTTCCTTGTTATAAGGGCCATATTGGTTCGGAACACACTATTTGTGTCGTTGAACTCAAATAGTTCGTTTTTGTTTGTTAATAACAAACTAAAACGGCACTATACTTGTTTATAACAAATAAATAAAGAATGGCTTCTCTGCACACACTAATGGTATAGTAAAATACGTTCACACTGTATGAAGTTAAGGCTCCGACTAGATTATGAGTCTCAGGCTCTACAGACTGAGCTATCCGGGCGATAATTACGATAATTTTGACTAAATTTAAAAAAATTTATTACTTGGCAAAATATATTTTTGTAGAAACTATTTGGGTAATCATCTTTTGCAGTATATCCCTTAGAGTTCACATAAATAATTGCTTCAAAAAACCTGAGCCTGCTGGGTGAAAACCAGTTATCCTAGCCACTAGACCATACCGGAGAAGGAATGCCGAAACCAGGGATCGAACCAGGGACCTTAAGATCTTCAGTATAACGCTCTCCTAACTTATCTATTTCGGCTTGTAAAATTAAGGGTGTCAGCAAGCGCAGACGTATCGGTTTTCCGGTTTCGTGCATATAAAATGTAGGTTTTTTTTTTGTTAATTAAATTTATTACATTATATGCTAATTAAATTGATTGAAGATGTGGTAGGCACTTGATGAAACATATTATGTGTGTGTAAGGGAGTAAGTTAGAAGTAGTACTATTTACACTTTGTACCTTGACAAAAAACCGAAGGACTGAAACGATCGTCGGTGAATAAATCGAATTTTGTGAAACTAACCAAGTGTTTTATTTTAATTTTATTTTATATGCTAATATATAATGTGGGAACAACATGGATTGTTTTGTCTGTGTTCCTACTCAACCAGCTGTCGTAAGTTTTGCATATCTGTGAATAAGTCATTTATGTTGTTAGTTTCCTTAGTTCCTGGAGGGTTAAGAGGAGGGAAGATAGGTGCTGCTTGTTTGTGAAGGGGTAGGAAGTTTATGTGATTGTTGGCTGGGGTTGTTGGGATGGTTGCTGTCTGATTTTGGTTTTGGTTTCGGTTATGCTTCCAGGCGTTTGAATTAGGTAAGGGGGCGGGGATGTAGGATTGTGTAGGTGCTATGTGTTTGTTTTTTTAATTTGATTGTTCGTCAATTATTTTAATTTTGTTGATGTACGTAGGACAGTCCGTGGAATTGGCAGGGTGGGGTCCGTTGCAGTTGACGAATTTAGCTGGTTCCAATATGAGCTTTGTGCAAGTAGTAGTTAGGTGGTACATGGCGCATTTTAGGCATCTCGGGGTTAGTCTGCAGTTTGATGTTGCATGCCCCCACTGTTGGCAGCGGTGGCATTGTATAATCCTCTTCTTGTTTCGGTGTCTTTCCCAGGTGATCCTGGTGTGAAATTGGTATTTGCAGGTGTTGTTGAGGTTCGCTAGTGTGATGGCGCTGGTTGTAGTTAGGAATTATAATGGACGGAATGTTGTTCTTATCCTATACACCTGGAGTAGTTCTATTTTATATTTTAGCTTCATTTCTTCAGCTATGTCTGTTAATTGTTCCGGAGCGTTTTCAAGTCCTCGGAGAACAAATGCGTGTGTTTTTGAGCGTCTGTCTGTGTATGTGTAGGTTTGTCGTCCTTATTAAATTCAGTTATTATTTTCTGTCTCTCCCTCTCTTCGTTTACATAAATGTTCGTATTGTTGTTTGTGTATTTAATGTGAAATCCTTTGCTTGCTACAATTTTTAGGTATGTGAGGATATATGCCTGATTTGTAGCAATTCCTGGAAATATGATGGGAGGGGGTGGTCTGAATTTTGGTTGTGCTTGTGGTTGAACTTCTTCTTCCGTCTCGTGTTCTGAATCAGTGTCGCTGTCGTCCGTTTATGATGAATATTTATTTTATGTGTGGGTGGGGGATGGTTTGGGTGATCTAGGGTGCCTGGCGGGTTTCTTAGGAATTTTAAATAGTTCGTCTTCTTTCTTCCTTTTGTTATTATATGTGTTTTCATTTAATATTGTTTTTTTAGTGAGGAATATTTCCATGTTGAGATGCGTGTTACTCGTTGTGTCAAGATCTGGGTTAGGCTCTTGTTGAATAAAATCACATGTGGCGGGAATGCTTTCTACTGAGGGTGTAGGCAGCGAGAAGTCCGACTGTGGCGATACCTTTTTCGCTTTTTTTCCATTGGAATAGCAGATACGATGATTGGATTAAACCGACTACTTTTTTTCACTTCGTTTTCTTGTATTTAAGGCCAGTTTGGCTGCTGTTTTTCCTTTATTTTCGATTTTATTGTCAACCACGTTTTCAATTTTATAACGAAAAATTGTTCTAAACAAAGAAATGAGTTAACACTGGTTAGACACTTAATTGAAATAGGCTGAATGGACAAGATACTGAGCTCAGAAAGGCACGTCTGCTCACTATGAAGTTAATACTACGTGTTAGGCGGATGAGATAACCACTACACCACGGAAACTTAAGAGTATTTAAATACAATAAGGAACTAGAACAGCATTATAGAATATTATGGATGCAAAAATAATTCCGGTACCGGGAATCGAACCCGTGCCTGCTGGGTGAGAGCCAGGTATCCTAGCTTTTAGGAGGCCCATCAGACTCGGGTTCGATTCCCGGTAACGGAATTTTTCATAAATTCATAAAAATAAAAACGTTGCATCTTTTGGTTTACTTCTAGCTTCATTCATTTTACCTCATATTAGCTCACCCTTGTAAAGGGTATAAATTCTTTCTACTTAATTTGATAAACTACTTTATAAAGAATTTTTTGTAAGGTATGTATAGTCCAATATGAATGGCTCAATGGTCTAGGGGTATGATTCTCGCTTTGGGTGCGATAGGTCCCGGGTCCAAATCCCGACTGAGCCCATTTTATTTGCTCCATCAAATGTAAGATGTTATAACTGTTAAAAATATACCGAAGGTTCTACCGAGATTTGAACTCGGATCGATGGATTCAAAGTCCATCATTCATACATTTTCAATTGCTTTATTGATTTGTTTTAAAACTACATTATTTCTTATGAACTAATGTTTGGACAACATGGCTGGTTTTGTCAGAGGTCCTACTCTCATGGGGAGTGTATATTTGTGTATGAGTGTAAATTGCGTTGTGCGCTTGAACATTGTGTGATTGTGTTTGTTATGATATTTATTTTTCTATTTGTGTGTTGGGAATGTGAATTTGTGGGTTAGGAGATACGAAAAACCCATTTAAATATAAACAAATTAATATAAAACATTTTTGTTAAAACTTACTAACTAACTTAACTAATTTAGAATTACATATATTTACAAAACATTTTAAATAATTGCTGATCGATGGCACATTTTTTGTGTATGAGGAATGTTTTGTTTTGTGTTGTATACGGTGTTGTTGTGTGTGTTAATGTAAAGGTGTTCTGTTCATGAAATTCTTCTTGATATATGAGCAAGTCTTGGTAGGAAAGCTTGTGTTCGAGTTTACATTTGGTGTTGTTGTCGCGAAATTGTTTGATGTTTCTTATAAGTAGGTTTGAATTAAATAGTGCGTATTTGTAAAATTTTTGTGATGTGTCTTGGATGTAATCGCAGATGTAAGGTATGTTTGTGTCTTCGTGTAGTTATATAATGCGTGTGTATCTTCCAGAGCTGGTCGTCAGGCGAAGACATTTGTTTTGAAGGCGTTGCAGTAGTAGAGTGGTGGTGACCGGTGCTTTACGCCAGACCGGGGTCGCATACATGATGATGGGGCGAATGACTGATGTATAGCTGAGAAGTTTATTTTTAACTGTAAAGGAGCTATTTTTGACAAAAAGAGGATAAAGGTTGCGAGTGACGGCAGATGCTTTGTAAATTGCGTGTTTTATGTGTTGGTTGTGTCTTAATGTTTTGTATAAGTGTATTCCCAAGTACGTTACTTTGTTTGTGGGTGTGATTTTTTGTTTGTGTATTTCGAGTGGAGTGAATTTACTGTTGTGTGTGTGAATTTACGTGTTAAGATTATGGTTTCGGTTTTGTTTGTGTTTATTTTTAAATTAATCTATTTATATAAGACAAAGTCCAGCAGCTGTATATTAAAAATCAAAGTCAAATTGAAATCGAATGGTCTTAGGTTCACTATAATTTGTGTGATAAACTACCAGATTATATATTTTTTTAAATATTTTCTTAGCACTTTTCTTTCCAAGATTCAGTTAACGAATAAACGTACTTGTCTCACATTCGTATTTATAGAGAAACGAATTGAAGAAGTTAGTGCAGGTTTGCGAAGCTCTGAGCAAAGACATTAATAATTACAAAGATGTTTCTCTGAGACTGCGCGTATGCTAGGTAACAAGATGATACTGGTATATCATTATGTGCAGGTTTTTACAAGTTCAAAATGTATTGCAACCACAAAGCGAATGCCAACATCCTACAACATACACAATTTTATAAACATATATAATAATTTTTTTACTTCAAAGGTACTTTTATAAATAATGTATATGTCTTTATATTATAAGATAAAATAATGTAAGTAAATAGGTACTATCAGTTTATGTTAAAATCTTCTATCGTAGAACCCCATTTTCATTTCATGGACCCCAAATTTTTTTTTTTGCTGACGTATCCCCCTTGCATGTTGTCATACACCCCTGAGGGTCAATATAGACCACTTTGGGAATCACTGCTCTAAATGAACGTGACATTTCTGAAAGATGGGTGAAATTTCCAACGAAAATTTAAGATTTAAAAAAATTACGTGATAAGTTAGTATCAGTCGTCAGGTTGAAACTTGTTTTCAATTATTATATATGTATGTATGTATTATATATTTGTTTTAGGTTTTATAATCAATATCGTTTTCCGGGTGCAGTTGGATGTATAGATTACACGCACGTCGCTATAATAGGACCTAAAGTAGACGAAAATATTTATGTGAATAGAGAGGGCTATCACTCAATAAATGTGCAGTTATATTTGAAATGACTGTAATTTTAAACCATTTTTTATAAATTTACATCGCGAAGGACATATGTCGTTCTTTTTACTTGGTAAGGTAAAACTACATATATGAAATGAGTTTTAATAATTTACAAATTTAGGTGACTCAGGATATGCGCTAAGGTCATATCTGCTAACTCTGATATTAAATGCAGAAAACTTGCCCAATACACCTGAAACTGCTTATAATGAGCGACAAATGAGCAAAAGATCCATTATATAGCGTTGCAATGGTATTTTGAAAATGAGATTTTGATGCCTCTTCAAACACCGTATTTTGAATTACGATCCGGAAACCACTTCTAAAAATTCATTAACTCCTATGTCATGCTTCATAATATGTTCATTGAAAATAACGTTATTATGCAGGAGTTAGAATTTGACGAGGATTTGGATTATGGACTGATACAATCTGCACAAAATAATGTTCAGAAGTATCTAGGACGAGTAAATCCAGAATTAACCTTGGGGAGAAAATTACTGCGGAATATAATTGATAGACGTTTTACAGCTCAGTAAATTAGTTATATTCATTATATTTGACTATCACGTCACGCTCTAATAAAATGAGTTTGTCGGTGTTATAATTTTCTTTCATCTTCTTAATGCTTAAATTAGCCAATTTATGAGCAGCACATTTGGTGTTTTCTAAGCGATGTGATTTTTTATTGCTTGTTTTAGCAAAGCATGTTTGAGCATCTAAAATATATACAAATATTAAGTTTGCAATATTGTAACTTGTATCACAATAAGCTATTAATCTAACTTTGTTTTTCGGTAATCTGCTCTACTATTACAATATCATCACCGAGTGAATTATCTATTTCGGTTGTCCGGAAAGCATCAGTTGCTGGATTAATTTCATCTGAACAATTATTTAATTATGTATTTATAAATAAATATGCATGCATAGTTAGCATTTTTATATTAACTAAATGTTTCTCTATACTATCAGGAAAATACTCATTTGCTTTAACAGGGATGTTATCCAACAGATACTAAAATTTTATTGCAAAAACATTTTTAAACTAATTCAAATTTATAAAAAATAGTAGCTACATGTTCAACCTATACGGCGGATTCCAATATGTTGGGTAAACCTTCAATTGAAATTATATTTATCATATCTAGCTACGATTTAATTCATCCCTTTTCGATTTTCTTTTACTGCGTATATCTTGCCAAACCAATGAAATATGTTAGTTTTGTTTATGCAACATATGCCAAATTATATTAATAATTATGAAAAACAATTTTATATATATATATATATATATATATATACACACATATATATATATATATATATATATATATATATATACACACATATATATATATATATATATATATATATACACACATATATATATATATATATATATATATATATTATTTTATTTAAATTGCGGATCGACTACTATGGTCATTACCGCTTGTGCAAGTGAAATTGAAAAATAGTATATGCAAAAGAAAACCGGATTCTATATAACGAGAGAAAATAAAAGGGGAAATAAATACGTGATTAATAACTAACAAAAATTAAAAGAATGTATCAGTTGAGAAAAAAAAAAAAAACATCAGCTTTAGCTTAACCCATTAACGCCGACGTGACCAAAACCTTCCAGGACTTTACTTTGGTATAGTTTTCCAGCCAATTCGAATAAAAAAGCTGTTTTCTAATAGGAAGTTTGCTCAATTTTGCGATTTTAGGGTAATTTTCCACCTACAACTTCACCCCGAGCGTGTACAGGGGTGTAAAGTGGTTCAAAACAGATAAATTTGCTTTCTCAACGGCCAAAACGTTCCACTTCTTTTTGATAGATCGCGTTTATGACAAATTTGAATTTGAGACTATTTGTGACAAATAACAAAAACAAGTTTCCAGGGTTTGTTTTAATTTTCCTCCTTTACCTCCTTGCCGTGGGTATATAGAGGGTAAAAATGGATAATCGGCTACATGTAATGAAAAACTTTTTTTGCCAAGAAATAAAAGAAAATGGTATATTACGATGTCCATGACCATTTACATAGTGTTATACATTTATAGTATGTAAATATAAATGTACGACACTATGTAAATGTTTAACACTATGTAAATGTAGAACCCTTTGTAAATGGCCATGGACATCATAAGTTATCTATAGGTTTTTAGTTCTTGGCAAAAGAAAATTTTTATTCCATGTAGCCGATTAGCCATTTTACCCCCTATATACCCCTGGAAAAGCGGTGAAAGAGAAAAATTATAAAAATCCCTGGAAACAGGTTTTTTTTATACGTGACAAATATTCCCAAACCCAAATTTGTCATAAACGCAATCTATCAAAAGGTAGTGGAACGGTTTTGCCGCTCAGAAAGCAAATTTTTCGGTTTTGCACCACTTTACACTTCTGCACACACTCGTGGTGGGGTTGTAGGTGGAATATTACCCTGAAATCGTAAATTTGATAAAATTTCTTATAAGTAAACAGGTTTTGTATTCGA
This sequence comes from Nebria brevicollis, assembly GCA_944738965.1. Lineage (NCBI taxonomy): Eukaryota > Metazoa > Arthropoda > Insecta > Coleoptera > Carabidae > Nebria > Nebria brevicollis. Next base: position 414,790 of record OX122910.1, read on the forward strand.
ATTGGCTGGAAAAGCTCGTCAAAGCAAAGTCGTGAAAAGTTTTGGTCGCGTCGGCGTTAATGGGTTAATGCATTACTTAAGTCTTTAATGGCTCGTAGTATGTTTGTGATGTTTATTGTGGCTTTTAGTTTCTCCATTTCGGAGAATAACCCTGTCAGTTCGTCGATATTGTTGTCCTATGTCTGATGCTGTTGTTGTGGATTAGTTGGCGGACGGGATTTGGTTAGTTTTGGAATTGGGAGCGCTGGGATGTATTGTTTTTTATGGATGGTGTTTTGTTTAATAGGTTGGGTTTTAAGGTTGGGTTTCTTCCAATGATTGTTGGAAGAGATTGGTGCGTTTATGTACGTAGTGGTCTTTATAGTCAGTGGTCTATTTGCCTCCATTAGTTTGATTTTATTTAGGTATTCCGTGTAATTTGCGGGGTGTGGGCCTGTTCAGTTGGCACATGTAGCTGGTGTGTCCGGGGTCTTGATGATAGTTTTCGTGAGGTGGCCCTGCGCACACTTGAGGCACCGGGACGGAGCCTACAGTTCGCTGTAGCAAGTCCCCATTGCTGGCAGCGATGGCACTGGATCCCGTGTTTTTTATTCAAGTGACGCTCCCACTCTACCTTTACATGGAAGAGGTATTTCGCTTCCTTGTTTAGAGATTTGATGGTGTGTGCGTTGGACGTTTTGATTAGGTAGAGGAGGCGTCTTGTGTTTCGCATTGGATACAGTTTATGGACTTCAATGCCCAGCGTGGTGATTTCTGTAAGCAGCTCCTCGATGTCCGGAGCACTATCCAAACCCCTGAGCACGAATGCATGAGTTTTTGTTTCCCTGTTTGTGTAGGTGTAATAATGGATGTCTGAGTCTAAGTTTAGGTCAGCTATTAGTTTTTGTCGTTCTTGTTCTTTATGTATGTATATGTTTGACTTGTTATTTGTCAATTTGATGTGGGAGCCTTGCGTGGCAAATATTTGTATGTATGTTGTCAATTTGATCGGGTTGTTTGTCATGGTTGGTATAATTATTGGAGGGGGTGGTCGGGGTTTTTTAGTTCTTGGTTCGTCGACGTCTTTGTCGTCTTGGTCTGTGTCCGAGACTTCGTGGTCAGTTTAGGAGTGCAATCTGTTTTTGGAATGCGTTGTTGTCATCTCTGTTTTTGTCGGAGCTTTGCTTGTCCTCTTGGGCACTTTGAATTGCCTTCCATGTGGGGGTTGGCTGTCATCCCTAGGTCTTACCTGGGATTTCGCATAGGGCACTTACCCGGAAATGATCTATGCTGCTAGTACTGGGAGTCGGATACACGTTGGATCTCGCGGAGGGAGGGGGGGTCTTCTTCCTCCATTGGGGTGTTGGTTTCCTCACTAGATTCGAAGTCTTTGTCTGGGGTAGGTTCCAGGTGGTAAAAGTCGACAGTACCTGGAAGGCTTTCCAAGGACGACGCTGAAGACGGGGTTCCTGTTGAGGTGTTGTTCCTTGAGGTAAAAGGGTTAACACCAAGGGTTTTTCTATGTGTCTTTGCCCTAAGGCTCAGTTTTGGTTTGTTTTTTTGGTGCACTATGATTATTTTCAATCGTAAACGTTTATTCAGTTTGCCTGTATGAGAGGCTTAATTATTATTTAAGCAAAAGCGGACTTGCTTTAAACAGTGAATATAACTTTATTTATATCGGACTGACTTCGGTATATACGTCTGTACAGCACGAGGGATAAACTCAGAACGCATTTACGCTCCACAGCTCTATCAATTGAGCTACGATGCCCACGACGAGTAACCGAAGAATTTTTCTCAAGTTCAAATTCTAGGTGTGGCCTACCTTAGTTACTAATCAGTCTAAGACTTCGGTTAAATAGATTTATCATAGACGCACCAATCCCCAACAATCTTTGATAGAAACCCAACTCTTAAACCCAACCTATTAAACAAAACACCTTTCCTAAAAAACATGACTTCCCAGCGCTCCCAATTCCAAAACAAATAAAACCCCGGCCGCCAACTAATCCACAACAACAGCATCAGACACAGGACCGCAACGAAAACCACGACATCGACGAACTGGCAGAGTTATTCTCCGAAATAGAGAAACTAAATGCCACAAGAAACATCACAAACATGCTACGCTCCATTAAAGACTTAAATAACGCATTAAGCAAAGCCAACAGTGCCACCGAACATTTTGCAATATATCTTTCAATAACAAAAAGTATACACGCCTACGACATTTAAACACACAACAACACTAAACATTTGTTCATGGAAAGCCAATGGAGTTATGGGTAAAATAGGTGAACTGACACACTGCCTTTAAACACATAACATACACATTTGCATACTCAACGAAACAAAACCCAAAGACTCACTCAAATTTAAAATACACAAATACACAATCTACAGAGCTGACCGAATACAGCAGGAACCAGTACCGGCTGGGGGCGTTGCGGTGTTAGTCAAAAACAACATACCACACACACTCACACCAATTCCACACACCACACTAGAAAAACTAAAAATAACACTTACAGACAACACAGCTGCTTATAACAGACCAATAAACAACTTCACACGCACAGATCTCACAACATTATTACACAAAAATAAAGCACTGGTGATTGGCGATATCAACGCGAGGCACGCAGACTGGGACTGTATTGCAGAGAACACAAACGAAAACAAACACAAATTATACTTAAACTCACACGTCGCCATTATACTACACCCAAACATCCCCACACACTACCCCGAAAACGGAAATACGCCCTGTACCATCGACATAATCATAAATAAAAATGTTCATAACATCACTCGCCTCCTATCATTACCCGAGCTTAACTCAGATCACAATCCAATCATATTCCAACTAACCAACCATCACATAGAAAACACCACTAAAACAATCACATCATACAAACACACAAATTGGGCGCACTTCCGCAAAACACTTGACACGATCAAACCCATCAACAATCAAATACACACAACACAAGACATCGATGCACAAATAGAACACTTCACAAACGCTATACACATAGCAAAACGGAAACACACAACCAACATTAAAGTGAACCCATACAATCTTAACTTGCCACCACACATGGCACAATTAATTAAACAACGGAATCACACAAGAAAACTATGGCAGAGGACACAAACTCCCCTACACAGAATACACCTCAACACACTAAACTCACAAATTAAAACTCAAATAAAAACACACAAAAATAACACATTGTCCCTTAAACTTTCCGCCCTCAACCCTAATGATAACTGCCTCTGGTGGCTGACAAAAACGCTTAAAAAATCTTACACTAGAATACTCACTCTCACACACAACAACATAACAGTTATCACCGACGAAGACAGGTCAGAGTTTATAGCTAACACTTTTGAACAAATACACGTAACACACATGCCAAACACCCCTACACAATATAAAATCACACAAGACACACTACAATATTTAAACGCACCCCATCACACTGACACCAAAACGCTGTTAAGACTCTTTACTACCCCATCCGAGTTAACCAAAATAATTAAAACCCTACCCAACCGCAAAGCTCCTGGCCCCGACCAAATAGAAAACCGTATCCTGAAAAACCTTTCAGAAAAATCCATCATCCAACTCCACTACATAATAAATTCCATAATCAAACTGCACCACTTCCCTGCTGCCTGGAAATCTGCTACTGTCCACCCAATCCTTAAACCAAGTAAAGCCTCATCCGCACCCACAAGTTATCGCCCCATAAGCCTTTTAAACACCCTATACCAAGCTCACAGAAAAGACCATCCTGTCCTGGATCGACGAAATCGACACAGGACAAAAATTCACACTTGTTCACCAGCTTAGCTTCCGAGCCAGACATTGTACGGTGCAGCAGATGTGCAGGATTGCAACCGATATCGCGACCCAGTTCAATAAAAAGAAGGCCACAGTCATGTACCTACTGGACATAAAAAATGCCTTTGATACGGTCAGGACAGTTGAACGCGTGGCCAAACTTATCTCCCTCCAATTCCTTCCCACTTTAACCAAACTGGTCTACTCATACTTTTCAAACCAATCCTTTACAACCAAAATTATTAAGTCCCTCTCTAATCCTAAATCCATCGTAGCAGGAATTCCACAAGGCATCGCCCTTGGCCCATAAATCTTTAAACTGTACATTAAAAACATCCCCACATTCCCGAATACACACACAGCCCATTACGCAGATGACACAGCAATTAACAAACACTATTTTAATGCACAAGTAGCCACTAAACAAACACAAATACACATAAACATATTAGAATGCTACTGGGACACGTGGAAAATAAAAATAAACACAAACAAAACCGAAAACATAGTCTTTACACGTAAATTCACACACACCAGATCATTCACACCACTCGAAATACACAAACAAAAAGCACACCTATTACCAAAGCAAAATACCTGGTAATACACTAATACAGAACACTAAGACACATCCAACATATTAAACACGCAGTATACAAAGCATCAGCCGTATTTCGCAACCCTTATCCTCTCCTTGTAGAAAATAGCTCCCTAACTGTAAAAAATAAACTTCTCATTTATACATCAATCATTTGCCTCATCATCACGTATGCGGCCCCGGTCTGGTGTAACGCACCGGTCACCACCACCCTACCACTGCAACGCCTGCAAAATAAATGTCTTCGCCTGGCATGCAGCTTTGAAAGATACACACGCATAACACAATTACACGAAGACACAAACATACCTTACATCCGTGATTACATCCAAGACACATCACAAAATTTTTACAAAAACACATAATTTAATTCTAATATACTTATAAGAAACTTCACACAAATACGCGACAACACTACATGTAGACTCAAACCCAAGCTTCCCTACCGAGACATGCCCATATATCATGAGGAGTTTCATGAGTAGAACACCTAACACTAACACATACAACAATACCTTACATAACAGAACACAAAACAAAACATCTCTCACACACACAACAATGTACCATCAATCAACCATAAAGTTTTGTTACATAAAATATAACTGATTTTAAATTAGTTAAGTTAGTAAGTTATAAAAAAAATAATTTTCAATATGTCAAATAATTAAATGGGTGTTTGGTACCTCCTTTCCCACAAATTACAATCCCAATACACAAATAAATATAAGAATTATAACAACGACAATCACACAATGTTCAAGCGCACAACGCAATTACACATATACATTCCCCATGTGAGTAGGAGCTCTGAAAAAACTAACCACTTTGTCCAAACATTAGTTTTTAAGAAATTAATGTAATTTTAAGTAAAATAATATAGAATATTGAAAATACAAAGAATGCCTAACACGCGGAAGGTCCCCGGTTCGATCCCGGGCGGAAACATTTCATATGCACTTAACAGGTAAACCTATACGTCAGCGCTTACTGAGACGCTTAATTTTACAAGCCGAAATAGCTCAGTTGGGAGAGCGTTATACTGAAGAAGACTCTGATAAAACCCCCCATGTGTTCCAAATAGATATAAAATATCTGTACACAAAATCAAAAACAATAAAGAAATTTTGAGGTGAAATGAAAAAGACTGAAGATGTAAAGGTCCCTGGTTCGATTCCTGGTCTCGGCATTCCTTCTCCGGTATGGTCTAGTGGCTAGGATAGCTGGCTTTCACCCAGTACCGGAATTTTTTGAAGCAATCATTTTATGTGAACTCTAAAGCATATACTGCAGAAGATGATTACCCAAATAGTTTCTACAAATATTTATCTTGCCTAGTTATAAATTTTTTTTAATTAAGTCAAAATTATCGTAATTGTCGTCCGGCTAGCTCAGTCGGTAGAGCATGAGACTCTTAATCTCAGGGTCGTGGGTTCGAGCCCCACGATGGGCGAATATCTTTTGTGGGATCTGTTAATTGCGTTTGTAAATATACCAGCAAAAGAGACCTCACCGACGGGGAATCGAACCCTGGTCTCCCATTTTTACTTTCTTATACGCAGTATAAGTAAGTATTGTAATCATGAAAAGTTTCGATCTCGAGATTTCAACGGATATATACGTTTTGACCTTCCCTGAAACGATTCCAACAATTTTTGGAATGACGTCCGTCTGTGTGTGTTTGTGTGTTTGTGTGTGTGTGTGTTCTCTACAGCCTAAACGGTTGAGGCTAAAATTATGAAACTTTAAAATTAAGTTTTGCATATGCCTGGGGTGGGCACCTCCTATTTTTGAAAACAATATGCGAACCGGAAGTGCCTGCTTACTCTTGTCATTTTTGGCAGTTTCTGCAATTACTCAAAAATGGCTAGAGTTACAGAGAAATTTTTTGAACAAAAATTAAAGGTATTCATATTTAGCACAACCTTCTCTTGATTTTTTTTTCCAAAAAGTGTACTGGCTTCAAAATAAATTTTTGCCTCTTATATATATTTTTACATAACATCTGCGCCTGTCAATTGTTTAACAAAATAGAGGTAAATAATTTGAAGTTTGACATTTAATATTTATTTTAAGAAATATATTTAGTGTAAAAGCGATCTAAATGTTAGAACCAAAATTATAAATTTAAAAATTAATGAAACTACGAAGTGGTTTTACCCATATGCGTATAAGAAAGCTCGGTGCATGACACTGCAGATGTTTCAGTTTTATTATGATATCTCTTTAATTGTTATTTAATTAATTATTTTTTATACAATAATACTTATATACTAATGTGTGGACAACATGGTTGGTTTCGTCAGAGATCCCACTACCATGGTAAGTGTTTATCTGCCTTTGTGTGTTATTGCGTTATGCGCACGAACTTTGAGTTATTATAATTGTTATACATTTTTGTTTTAAATTGCGAGTTGGGATTGTATATAGTGAGAAAAGAGGTACCAAAAAATCTATTTTAATTAAATGTAAACAATATTTTTGCTAAAACTTACAGACTAACATAATTAAACATAAATACAGATTTGTGATGGATATACGGTTTTGTGTATGAGAATGTTTTTTATTTTTGAGTTGTGCAGTGTGGGTGTGTGTTGATAGTGTGTGGTGTGTTTGTTCGTGTAAGTGTTAAATGTTCTGCTCATGAAAACCCTCTAGAAATATGGGTAAGTTTTGGTAGGGTAACTTGTGTATGAGTTTACATGTAGTGTTGTTGTCGCCCTGCTAGCTCAGTCGGTAGAGCATGAGACTCTTAATCTCAGGGTCGTGGGTTCGAGCAACACGTTGGGCGAATAATTTTTGTGGGATCTGTTTATTGCGTTTGTAAATGTACCAGCGAAAGATACCTCCCCGACGGGCAATCGAACCCCGGTCTCTCGCGTGACAGCCGGGGATACTTATAACAAGGACATTCCTGAAAATTTTATTTGACTTAAATTATTCAGTTTATCTATTTGTTTAAAAATATGTGCCCGAACAGAGACCTAGAAGCTGGGTCCTTGGATTAAAAGTCCATTGAGGTACTGAGGTTCTCGGGTGTTATAAGGTGTAAGAACTTGGTGATAATATCCTTGTCTCAAATGAGAAAATTAAAAGTATTTTATTATAGTCACTTCAGAAGTTGTTTTATGCAAATGTCGATCTTGCCAGGATTCGACCCTGGAATCTTCTGATCCGTCAACATTTTTTTCATTTTCAACGTTCAATATTATTTTTGTTTTATTACAGTAATTATTTAAAACTAAAGAGGGAACAACATGGCTGGTTTTATCAGCGCTCCTACTACTAGGGCGAGTGTATGTCTGTTTATGAGTGGCATTGCGTTGTGTGCTTGAACATTGTGTAATTGTATTTTTATATTTTTTATTTTACATTGGTGTGTTGGGATTTCGTCTGGTGGCAAAAAAGGGATCAAAAACCCATTTTATTATGTACAGTCTGTGAAAGAGAAGAAAAGTTTTTTTTTTAAAACTTATCTCACTTAACTCATTTAAAAATAACATATTTTGATGATTGGGGTGATGGATGGTACATTTTGGTGTGTAAGATTATGTTTTGCCTTGTGTTAAGTTATGTTGTGCGGGTGTACGGTGTTGTTGAGTATGTTAGGTATTCTTTTCATGGAAAACCTCTTGAAATATGGGAAGATCTTGGTATGGCAACTTTTGTTTGAATTTACGTGTGGTGTAGTTGTCGCTAGCATGTGTGATGTTTTTAATTAATGTGTTGTGGTTGGTTTTGTGTGTTTTTATAGAGTTTTTGTGATGTGCCTTGTATGTATTTTCTGATGTACGGTATTAGTGTAATTGTGTTATTCGGGTGTATCTATCAGAGCTGGTGGCCAGGCGAAGACATTTGTTTTGGAGGCGTTGCAAGGGTATTTTGGTGGTGACCGGTGCGTTATACCAGACTGGGGCCGCGTAAGTGATGATAGGGCAAATGATTGTGGTGTAGATGAGTATTTTATTTTTAATGGAGAGTAAGCTTTTTCTGATTAGTAGAGGCTAAAGGTTTCTTTAGTACGTCTTTAATATGTATACCTAAGTATTTGACTATGTTCGTGGGTGTAATGTTTTGTGAGTGTATTTTAAGTGGTGTGAATATAGTTTTGTTTGTGGATTTAGTTGTGAAGACTATGGTTTCGGTTTTGTTTGTGTTTATATTTATTTTCCATGTTTTCCAGTATTGCTCGAGGATATTTATGTGTATTTGTGTTTGTTTTGTGGCTATTTGTGCGTTAATTGAGTGTGTGTAGATTTCGGTGTCGTCTGCATGTTGTGCGATGCGTGTGCTTAGGAAGGTGGGGATGTCGCTGATGTATCGGTTGAAGAGTTTGGGACCAATGCCGCTGCCTTGGGGAATACCTGCTACTACGGGCTTAGGGGTTGATTGTGTGGAGTTAATTTTGGTTGAAAAGGATCGGTTTGTGAGATATGAGAGGATAAGTTTGATTAAGGTTGGCGGAAATTGGAAGGTTATGAGTTTGGCCATGAACCCTACTGTCCAGACCGTGTCGAAGACTTTTTCCAGTAGGGTCATGACCTTGACTTTGTGCTTGTTTAATTGAGTCGCGATATCGGTTGATATTCTGCACACCTGGTGCACCGTGCAATGTATGGCCCGAAAGCCAAACTGGTGGTCAGGTGTGAGATGTAGTCCTGTGTCGATATCGTCGACTCGGGAAAAGATGATTTTTTCGATGAGCTTTGAGAGGTTGTTTAAAAGACTGTTGGGGCGGTAGCTCGTGGGTAGGTGGGAATCTTTACTCAGTTTTAGGATTGGATGGACTGTAGCAGTTTTCCAGGCAGCTGGGAGGTGGTGCAGGTTTATGATGGCGTTAATTATTTAATGGAGTTGGATAAAGGATTTCTTTGACAGCATTTTAAAGATAAGGTTTTCTATTAGGTCTGGGCCAGGAGTTTTTCGGTTGGGTAGGGTTCTGATTAGTTTGGTTAGTTCGGATGGGGTGGTAAGGAGTCTGCCAAGCGTTTTAGCGTCAGTGTGGTGCGGGGTGTTTAAGTATTGTAGTGTGTCTTGTGTAATTTTATCTTGTGTGGGTGTATTTGGGGTGTGTTACGTGTATTTGTTCAAAGGTATTAGCTATCATTTCCGATTTTTGTTCGTCTGTGCTAGCTATGTTATTGTTATGTGTGAATGTTGGTATTGTGGTGTACGCTATTTTAAGTGTTTTGGTTAGCTTTCAGAGCGAGTTACCGTTGGGGTTCTGATCCGTAGTCAGACGCGTTATCCGTTGCGCCACAAGACCTACATCAAATTAGAATAATTTAACGGCACAAACGCAGATTTGTTAGCTAGTTATCATTAAATGATAAATTAGTAATTTTTGCATATAAAACAACTTAAGAAAATTAAAGAAAATTAAATTTTTAAAAAACATTTAGGATCTCATAAGTTTCTTCCTAGCATATTTTTTACTTAGAATTATTTTAAAAATCTTGATTTTGCCCTTGAAATGCATTTATAAAATAACCCGAAACTCTCGCCAAAAGTATGCAACGTGGTTCCATCCGGGATCGAACCGGAGACGTTCTGCGTGTAAATCAGACGTGATAACCGCTACATTATGGAACCCTTGCATAAAACATTTAAACTTAATATTTAAAAACTATTCTAAAATTTAAAAAATAATAAATTATTATTCAACTAATCTAGCTTAGTTGAATGTAGCAAGTAGCTTAGATAATTATAAAATGAACTTAAATTTATGGAGCTTTTTAAAAAATTATTAGAATATTTAAGTAAAATCAGTCGTGGCCGAGCGGTTAAGGCGTCTGACTTGAAAGAAGAAAATACCTGGGAATACACTTATACAGAACACTAAGACACAACCAACATATTAAACACGCAATATAAAAAGCATCAGCCGTAATTCGCAACCTTTATCCTCTCCTTGTTAAAAATAGCTCCCTAACTGTAAAAAATAAACTCCGCATTTATACATCAATCATTCGCCCCATCATCATGTATGCGGCCCCGGTCTGGTGTATCGCACCGGTCACCACCATCAATTCAAAACTGATTATTCGTAAAAAAACAGAGCCCGGGTAGCTCAATCGGTAGAGCATTGGACTTTAAATCCAAGGGTCCACGGTTTTTGGTACCTCCTTTCCCATAAATTCACAATCCCAACACACAAATAGAAAAATAAAAATTATAACAAACACAATCACACAAAGTTCAAGCGCACAACGCAATTTACACTCATACACAGATATACACTCCCCATGTGAGTAGGAGCTCTGACAAAACCAACCAAGTTGTCCAAACATAAGTCTATAAGATTTAATGTACTTTCAAATTAAAACAATAAAGTAAATTGAAAAAAATGGGCCCAGGGTTCATTTCCCTACTGGGGCGATCCTTTTAATACTTCTATATGGAGAAAATGACTTTAATTTAGCGTCAGGAAACTTCAATAACGTAAAGTGCCCTATAAATTTGCTAAGAATAAAAAGGTCAAAATGCAATGCCACCGTTGTCAACAATGGGAGAACGCCACTGCAAACTGTCGCCTACGACCGCGGTGCCTTAACTGCGCACAGAGTCACCTGACCCAAACCTGTACAAGGATGCCAGACACACCAGCTACGTGCGCCAACTGTACAGCGCCGCATCCAACGAACTACGTAGAGTGCCTAACGTATGTACAGAAACAACGACAAATCCCTCAAAATAAAAATACCATCCAACCCTTACCCAAATACACTGATGCCTGCCTCTCATCCAAGAACTACTGGCAATCCCGTCCTTCCACCTACAATCCACCCCAACCACAACAACAACCAACGCAACTCCCTAGACACAAAACTCTCCCCATTCCTAATACTCAAGATTTACTTCTCCTACCCACCTCAAAACGATGCCAACCCAACCCACACCAACTCAAACCCAACCCCAACAACCCTCCAATGACTTAGACGATATTACTGAACTATTTGCTGAAATGGAGAAATTAAACGCCACCATCAACCAAGCATACTGCGAGCTGTAAAGGCTTTAAACATCCCCCTCAGTAAGGCCACAAACAAAAATGAACATTTTACAATATTCTTGTCATTCACCAAAAATGTACACACATACAACATTTAAACACAAAACAATACTAAACTTCTGTACATGGAACGCCAACGGTATCATGGGTAAAGTAGGTGAACTGACACAGTATCTCCAAACACATAACATACACATTTGTTTACTTAACTAAACCAAACTTAACCAAAATTTCAAGTTTAACACACACAGATACATAACCTACAGAGCTGATCGACCATGGCAAAGCCCGATTCCCTGCGGGGGCGTTGCAATATTAGTTAAAAACAACATACCCACACACTCTCACACCAGACCCACACACTACACTACAAACACTTAATATAACACTTGCAGACAACACACTTATTTACACTGCTTACAACAGACCATTAAGAAACTTCATTCAAACAGACTTTTGCACACTTTTACACAAAAACAAAACATTAGTCGTAGGAGACTTTCAATCGAGACTTCTAAACTGGGACTGCAACACCATAAACACTAACGGCCGCACACTCAGCACATACATTAATTCACACGTCGCAATCATATCACACCCAAACACACCCATAAACTATCCCGAAAACGGAAGTACGCCGCACAGTGGTACGAAACGCTCGAAAAGTGGCCAAAACTGTGCCATTTGGTAATTGATTAAGATTATTAAGATTTTTTTTTTTTGGTTAATATTAAGCATAAAATTTGCAATTAAACCAAGGTTTCACAATGAAAAAAATGTCGGTGTTTTTGTTTGATAATGCTTAATGTATGAAATCCATAGCTCTTATAGCGTATAAAACTGGTAATTTTATTTCTATTTTGGCTGGTAATGTTTTATTTATCAAAATAATCGCTCTAATTACGTACTTAGTACTATAAGTAAATGGAATAAAAATTATTAGTGGTTATCAAAAGATATAATATTCAGTTTCATGGCTTATTTTTGATTTAAATATAAAATATAACTAAATATTTAATAAATTAAGAAAATCTTCACATAAAGTATCTTTATTAATAATGCTTTTATGCGTTAGTCTCGTAATATACGGATTTGAAGTTATTAGAAAATTATGAAGCTAATCTTCATTTGTGGCTTGACACCTTTTTTAGATTATTTGTCTGTAAATTCCGCTAAAACTATCACTTTAAATGTTATTTTAAGTAACACGATATGTAGCTATATAACTTCACTAAACCCTTTCAAATTGCTTAATTGAAAATGTATGTTTTTGGTTTAATATAAATGCAAGAATGAATGTATTACACTATTACTGCCTATTTATATTGATTTCTTACTAAAATTAGAGGTTGGAAATATTTACTGCAATTGGTTACAATAATTAGACATTAATGCAGAATAATTAATCATGTTATTGGCAAGTATTCCTACAATTCAACAGAAAAGATAATTTACAAATCCTGAAATATATAAGAATAAAGCTACCAGCATCAAATTTACCGTTTTAGAGATGAAGTTTTTCTTATATTTATAAAATGCCGATATCGTAGACGAAAATTTTAATTATGGATATATGCATTAGCATAATTAGATTACATTTAGGGCAGGTTTTACTTTTAATCATACCATCAAATAGAAGTATTATATTTTCGTATGCATTATCCAGCCCACTTTATTTATTTAAATTTTTTGCATAGATTAAGAGATTAATGAAATGCATAAGCTGCTTAATATTTGCAGGTACTGATAATAGAAATATGTCTAAAATACAGATTTTTGTTAAATTATATATATAAAGCAGAACTCCTCGCAGTCTAGTACATATTTGTTTATTTTTTATCTTGTTTCTCAAAAGTATTATGTATATAAATATGTAAAAATTAAGGCGGCGGAAAGCGGCGCTAAAGAGTTCCATTACAAAGAATCTCAGCAAAAAATATCTGCAGTGTCATGCACCGAATTTTCTTATCCGCATATGGGTTAAACCATATCGTAGTTACATTATTTTTTAATTTATAATATTTGTTCTAACCGTTAGATCGCTACCCAATGACTTCCCAATCCTTGTTTGTCATCAAGATTTATTATAGCACACTCATTGATTTTTGGTTTTGATGGTAAGGCGTTACGCATAAACACACCGCGAGAATATGGTAGTCTCCATGCGATTTGTTTCAACTCAACATCGCTTAAAGCCCTTTTTGGCAGTTTTTTTAGGATAAACCTCGTCCATTTTGATATGGTTTTAAATGTAACTTTCCACCCAATGCTATCTTGGTGCCATAGGCTGCTGCACCACTTACAGCCCCTGTTATTAATGCTTTACCTATAAGCGGTAATAGCAATGGTATAAGTGCTGGTAAAAATCCTCCAACCTTAGGTGTTGGAATTACCCTGGGTTTAGGTTTGCGTTTTTGTTTGCGAGATTTTTTATGACCCATTCCAAATTTTCGTTTTGCTTTCATAATGTTTGTAACTGTCCAAGCTGTTGCTTTTTCTCCAAAAGATGCGTCTTTAGACTTAACCCGATTCCACGCTTTTTCTTGTAATACTTTGTCTGCCTCGTGCCTTTTTGATAAATCACTCGATTTTAAATATTCAATATCCTGTTGTTTGCATGCAACGTCTAATTGATATATACCAGGATCACCTCGGTTTAATCGTGCTTTTAAATGAGTTCCAGGACCACAATACTGATATCCAGGTATATGTAATTCAACAGGTAATGAATTTATAGCATTGTTAATAAGACCATCTCCATGAACTAACATTAGTAAACTGATAACTATAAATAGTGGTACAAACATTAAATAGGTATAGTAACATAATGAAATTTGTAAAGCAACAACAAAAGCTACAAGTTAAAAACTTTGATATAACAACTGATATTAAATTTAAAAGACATGGTGACTTATTCCCCAACAGTATAAGATGTCTTATTTGTGGACCTTCAAATTGTGGGAAAACAAATGTTATGCTTGGTTTGTTAACACATCGAAATGGATTAAAATTTGCAAACATGTATGTATATTCTAAATCTCTTCAACAACCAAAATATCAGTTATTAGAAAAATGTCTATCAAGAGTAAAAGGAATGGGTTATTTACCTTACAATGAAAATACTGAGATTGTTAAACCACAAGATGCAAGTTCCAATTCAATATTTGTATTCGATGATGTAGCCTGTGATAAACAGGATTGTATCCGTAGTTATTTCAGTATGGGGAAACACTCACAAGTTGATTCAATTTATTTATGTCAAACTTACGCTCGTATACCTAAACATCTCATAAGAGATAATGCAAATTTAATAGTGTTATTTAAACAAGATGATATGAACCTTAAACATGTGTACAATGATCATGTAAACACTGATATGTCATTTAACAAGTTTAAAGTGTTTTGCGCGAATTGTTGGAAGGATAAATATGGATTTGTAGTGATAAATAAAGACTCTGATACAGGTCGTTATCGAAAAGGTTTTGATAATTATTTAACATGGACATCTTAGATGTTATATGTGATTGTATTGCAATAGTGATGTTTTCAATAATAAGACTAATGCTAATATATCAATATATACTAGACATTTCAAGATTTATCCTCATTTAATCAACAGACTGGAAACAAATCTATTCAATTCTGTTATAAATCTGTATGTTAGCTATAACAAACGTATTGAAATGAATAAGATGGAGAAAGAAGCATTGAAAGAAATAGTGCAAGTTAGTGATGTTATACGTAAGAAGTATAAATCACTTAAACGTGGGCATGCAGATTCAGAAGAATTATTGCAAAAAACTTTTAAACCTTTAACATTACCTCTAAAAGAAATAGCTGCAAATACAACAACACAATTAAAGAAAATTAAAGAAGACACCCCAGATACTATGGAAATAAAAATAAAAAAGAAAAGAAATAATGAATCACCTGTTGCATATTATCGCAACCCGCTTGATACACCTAGTAGAGGAGCAATTAAGAAACCTCAAAAATTATTACCAACATTTTTGGAAACCGAAAACTTAGCAATGAAAGATGCAGAAAATTCACCAAGAACACAATTTAAAACACAGTTAGATACCCCAGAAGGTCTAGAAGAATTTGAACAATTAAAGCAATCTGCAGGAGAAATTGCAGCCCCTTGCATGCTTTTTTTCGCATTACATGAGAGTGACACTGATGAAGTATATGGAATTAGAAAAGATAGTGATGGTATTTTTAAAATAGGTAACATGCCAGTTGAGATCGAACATAATGACCTAAAGATTGGAGATCAATGGTATGAAAGAACAACAGGCCTCTATGAATTATTATTTAAAAAAATACCCGCTACCACATCATTTACCAATGACGATAGAAAATTATATTTAAATATAATATTGCAAACAAACGCTCATAGGAGAAACTATAGTTCCACTGGTCAACTTAACGGATCACGCAATTGGAAGTTTTTAAATATAATAAGACCAGTAATAACAGTTGGTAGATCACAATCAACATCTGGATATGGTTTAATCCCATCAAATATTACTTCAACTAATTATAAAAGAGATTACATTTATTGGAATGATCCTAACGAACTTGTTGAAAGATTAAAGTTGCTAATGGCTTCGCGAACTGCAGGTCACACCGGATATGATAATGAAATTATGTCAATTATTTAAGGGCTTAAAGAGGCAAATATAATAAAATGATATTATATAATATGATCATATCCAACATGTCTCTAGACAAGATTGGTAGACAGTTAAAGCCGCACGGCTTAAAACATAAAATCAGTTTAACTACAAATAGTGTTGGTGAGTTTGATGCATCAGATCGGCGGATAGTAAATATAGTCGAGCCAAAAGGTGAAAACGATGTTGCAAATAAAAGTTATATTGATTTATACATTAATGAATTGATTAGCAAATCAATAGATGTATTGAATGAAGATGGACTTGATGTGTACCATGCTAAAATGAGAAGAATTACACATGTAGCCTACCCCGCTAGTAATTATAATGCTGCAAACAAAAAATATGTTGATATTGCTATAAGTGAATATAAAAATAGGTTAAGTGAACTTATTTATATAAATAAATTAAAGATATATGATTTACTTAAATCAGATGAAATTCATAAAGAGCTTTATAATCAAAATGATTTAAAGATTAAAGGTCTAACTGCAAAAATTCAAAATGTTATTGCTTATACACCTGTAATGATTGAATCTAAATGTAATACAATTAATCATGCTATATGCACTAAAGAGTTGGATAAACTTAAAAGCGATTTACTTCCATTTGCTTATAAATACATAGAGTCATATTAAAAACCAATTTTAAATGTAAATAAGTTAGTAGTGCCAACAAACGAAGAAGTTGGACATAGTGAATGAATTGCATAAACCTGCTCGTCGAACTTATTTAAGACGTAAAGAAATAACAAAAGGAATTGACGATTTGTGGCAATGTGACCTTGTTGAAATGATTCCGTATGCAAGAGAGAATAGGGAGTATAAATATTTGTTAACTGTTATAGATGTTTTTTCAAAGTATGCGTGGGCAGAGCCTGTGAAGTCGATATCTGCTAATGACGTTACACGAGCTATGAATAAAATACTAAGTCGACATCGTATGCCATATAATATTCAGTCAGATAATGGTAAAGAATTCTACAACTCTGAATTTTAAAAACTAATGAAACAACATAAAATCAACCATTATTCAACATACAGCAATCTCAAAGCGAGTGTAGTGTTTTATTGTCGGATACAACGAAATGGGTGGTTCGTGTCTAATATTAGTGACGAGACTTCGTTACTAACTCAATAAGAGGTTTTTAAGGTTTTTGGTTAATATTCAACAACGTAGTCTGTTGTAACCAAGAGATTTATTGAACAAACGAAATATTGGTTCCATTTTATCTACATTGGTAGAACGTCTGTTCCACTCGGTGATCGCGATACTTCTGTTTTTAACATCCACCCAATGTTGCATCGTTCATTTACAAACTTTTAATTTTTTTTTAATTAAGTTTTCTGTTCGAGGAGGTAAAATTATTTTTGTTTTTAAGGTTGGAATTAACTTCCAAACTAGTTCATAATTATGCATTTCAAAAGACAATGCGTTTTTACTATAGTCGATGTTCGCTTTATGTTTGAGGAGAAAATCTCTTCCAATAATACCATCTTTAAGAATAGGGAAATCGTTACGAACTACTTGAAAAGGGTGGTGAACTTCCTTGTCACCTAATTTTATTTTTAAAGTACAAATACCGTGTGTTTCTAAAGTTCTGGTAATAATGCCTTTCAAATTGACTTTTACCTTTGTATTAACCATTTCATTTCCTTTAAGTTTTCCAGATTTTATTACACTTATATCTGCTCCAGTATCAATTAATAAACTTGTTAATGATTCTTTACAAGAAGGTATTTCAATATTTACACTATCTGGTCTCTTAGTTTCTTTTCCAGATAATTTATATATTCGTTCACTATAATTGTTTTCATTTATTTTATTGGCAGAAGAAAATTTTTTATTAAAAATAAAGTTTTTTGAATTACTATTGTAATGCGCGGTGCGACTTAATTTAATTGGCTCGCTGGTGTACTGTCGCTCTGACCAGGGCCGCACCCGTTTCCCGATGTAGGCTTATTATTTTGATTAGATTGAACTTTACTATTTTTAAAACCAAAATTTCTTTTATCCTTATAGAAATTTGAATTACCTGAATTATGGTAACTATATGCAAGACTGGTTTTTGAATCTATGTTTCTTTTCTTGAAACAATTACTAATATGATGTCCCGGTATTTTACAAAATGAACAAATAACATTGATAGCTCGAACGCTCTCGTTCCTTTTAGGATACGAAGGTAAATAAGAATCGCTAAAATATTTAGCAGCTGTATGTCCAACTTTGTGACATTTAAAACATCTAATACTATTTTTATTAGTGATTGAAGTCTTTACTGCGGAAGATTTATTTTGATTTAGTATACGTTCTTCCTCTACTGCACATTCAACTGCAGCATTAAAATTGACGAATCTACTCGCTTTAATTATTATTTTAATAGGTTCTAAAAGACCTTCAACAAATGCTTTTAAACAGGATTTATTATTAAGATTTTGAATAATCATGGTAGCTTCCTGTCCTTCGCTTGCTATACAAGCATCATTTAAATCAGCGGTTAGTCTTTCTAACCGATTCGCAAATAAACGAATATTTTCATTGACTCTTTGATTACTACTTAACAATTCAGTTTGAATTTGTGCTATAGTTCTCTTTTCTAAGTATTGATTTTGTAATTCTACCTTTAGTGGTAGCCATTCAAGGAATTCTTTATATTTTATAACATTATAAGCTTGTCCAGATAACTTGCATTTAATTACATTCAGATATTGCTCTTTCTGCATATTAGTAATAGTAGTGGCATATACAATATCACAACATGTGATAAATCTATGAAATATTTCCCGGTCGCCATTGAACTCAGGGATCATTTTTAAAGCTAATTCAGTTGAAAATGCCATACTGATATCTTCGTCGAGGTTTAGATCAATAAGGTCACTAAAATAAGTTCCGAATATGGCTAATAAGTCTGACATAAATAAACTCTCGCAAATACTCACATAACACTATTTGATGTGGAACTTTCACTTTTTTTTCTTTTCTTTTCCTTGGATGTAGAAGAGAAGACAAAACAGGAATACTGTAACCTGTTGACGGGAAAGATGATGCAGACGTTGATAACACTCTGTTGAAACTCGGCAACGATTGGTTGAGGGGAGAAGCAATCAGGATCACACAAGATGTAGAAATGATGAAAATTCAAATTCCGTTGAACTATCACATGCACGATTTTACGTTGTAACTCTTTCGATATTAACACTGTAACCATTCTTAATAGACTTTGGCGAACAATTGGTATTTAAATGACGGAAATGTGTTTAAACACTTTATTTTATTAACTATATTAGTTAAACCGATTTAATTGCATTAAGCAATAACCAACTGTACGTTTTTAAGCAAAACAACTAAACCTACCCCATACCTGACACCAACATTTATGTTGTATTGTCAGATACAACGAAATGGGTGGTTCGTGTCTAATATTAGTGACGAGACTTCGTTACTAACTCAATCAGAGGTTTTTAAGGTTTTGTGGTTAATATTCAACAACGTAGTCTGTTGTAACAAAGAGATTTATTGAACAAACGAAATATTGGTACAATTTAACTACATTGGTAGAACGTCTGTTCCACTAGGTGATCGCGACACTTCTGATTCTAACATGCACCCAATGTTGCATCGTTCATTTACAAACTTTTATGTTTCACACGGACTCAGCGTCTTTCGTGAGACAACCAAGTCGCCTTCCATCTTGGCGAACGTGACATTTAATGTAAATTCAGCTGAGAAAGGTTGATAACAACATTTAGAGTAGTCTCAGAAGTAGTAATATAATATGAAAAATGATTATATGGTTAGACTTAAAATAATACAAAATAATACAAATATTAGTAAAACTATTAAATAATTATTTATGAGAAATGGGTGACTTTAGAACAGTAGTAGAAAGATTTAATCGTACACTTAAAGACAGAATGTGGCGTGCATTCAGTTAAAACGGGTCATACAAGTGGCACAATATATTACCTAAATTATTAGAAAATTATAATAGAAGATAACATAGTACTATAAAAATGTACCCACAGATATGATGCATGATAATGAAAAAATATTATTGGATACTGTTTACAGTAATATTAAGATTGTAGTGCATTCGAAATTAAAAATTAGTGATCATGTACGAATAAGCAAAGTGCAAGGGGTATTTAATAAAGGTTATACTCCTAATTGGTCCACTGAAATATTTAAAATAGTAAAAATTCAAATAACAAACCCTGTTACGTATAAACTCCTGGAAATGCATGGACAACCAATTAAAGGTTGATTTTATGAACTAGAATTGCAGAAAACAAAACATCCCAATATTTATCTAGTGGAAAAGGTTTTAAAAACAAAGGGATCCAAGGTTCACGTGAAATGGTTAGGATTTGACTCTTGTTATAACTCATGGATACAAAAGAAAGATGTTTTATAAAATCATATATATATATATATATATATATATATATATATATATATATATATATATATATATATAAATATATATATATAAATATATACATATATATATATATATATATATATATATATATATATATATATATATATATATATATATATATATATAAAATTAATAATCTAAAAAATATAAAAAAAAATTTGAAATGTAACAAATACACTGATAAAATAACAAAATTATATATAATTATGATACTTCAATTTTATTAGATTTACTGCAGTGCCCCCACGGTAGTGTGTCTGTAGAGTTTGGTAGTATATATCTTTTATCATCATCTGCACTGAGTACAAGCTTGCTTGGTTTTATATATGTCATGTTTTTTAGAAATAATATTATTTTGCATTTTATTTGATTTTGTTTTGTCAAAAAGTGTTCTCTTATAATCATCCAAAGTAAGGGTCTTTGTCACAACCCCGATACACCCTTTGCCTTAGAATAAGATTTATCATTATCCAATGTAAATGAGTAAATTTTTGAACGTAACCCAGCAAATTCAGTCATTAACATGCCTGCGTTTTCATCTTTAAACAATCCAACAACTTTTTTGTTAGCTTGAGGTATCCCATATCTATTGTTTGTGGAGTAATCTGAAGTGTCGAATCTATTAATATCCATTTTAATTTGTATATATGTATTTTCATTAAATTCATAAATGAGTGAATCGGTATCCATATATAGAAGTTTAGGTTGTGTAAATGTTTGAAGTGTATAAGTATAATGAAAATCATACATATCACATATATCCAAAATAGCCATGCCCACGTAAACAGGTTTGTTAAATTTAATTTTAACTTTATTTAATTCAATTGTAATTAAATTCGATGCCAATATAGTCGATTTCTTGAAATTTGGTTTTGCAATTAATTTTCGCGCACCACCTCTTCCATTCCATTTAGAAACTAGTTTTATATCTCTATATTTTCTTATATTTTCCATGCTTTTTCCAAATACTGCATTTTTCATTAATTTAAAAAAAAAATTCAAAATCGTTTCGTGCTATTTTCCGAAAGTCTGTATTCATATCAATATACTTTTTGAGCCAAAATGATTGTTGAAATTTTATAATTCTATGATTTTTTATTAATTTCATACCCAATGCTATGGCTAGTTTTAAATTCCTATAATGGATTATATATTTTTCCTTATTATGTAAGGTAGTTAATAATTTTTTAAATATAGAACCGGGGGGTGTTTGTTGTGCTGGGCTTAGTGTTAAGTTTTTATTTATATTGTGTAGGTGTTGAGGATACTTTAAATCAACTTCAAGTATGTACCCATTGGAACCATTCTCAGATACTGAATTTACTTCAAAAGCAAGAATTTGATCGTTAGTCAACCATTCAAAATTCCATGTGGTAAACATTGTATCATTGCCCAACCATATAAATTACATGCATCATTATATACATTATATACTTATCGGGGAGAGTTGATTCATATGATGTCATGTAATGGTTGTTGGCTTAGGCATATCGATTACAACATAGACTTACACCACCACGTATACCTCGTTCCAATAGTTTTATGATTGAATGTGCTCCATACAAGTTGAGCGTGGGAGTAATCCGTGTCACTTATGCAAACTTGTCTCAGTTTGGAATAAAAACCTCTTTTGGTGGTAACTGTTCTTCTTTAAACCGATCCGATGGGTTCACATAGTAATTGGGAAACACACCCTTTCGAGTTAGTATTTGAAATTAATCATTGTTTGAATAGTTTTTTCGCATGATATTAAATGCATTTGCATCCATATAGCTGACAAGCTTGTCTAGTGAACTGTTCATAAATCTAGAAATATTACCATAGTTTTTTTTACATATATTTTATATTTATTTTCTTTTCTATAATTAACATACCTGAGAGAATCAAGAAATTTAAGATCCATACCCCCAACCATTTTAGAGAGGGATATATAACGTTCCCTGTTTGCAGATTTTAATTTTATTTCCTCTTCAGTAGCCCCGAGTTCCTTCACGAAAAAGTGACTGTCATAACTACTTAAATTGTTGAAATATATGGAAATGTAGTTAGGATAATGATAATTTAAATTACATGAGTTGTGAGCGGCACCACGAAATTTTCCTGAATATAAAATAATATAAGTATTGTATAATATAATATTTTTGAAATTTATTTTACCTGTTAAATGACAGGGGTCACGAACCTTCCTCGTTTCCTCATCCAATCCAAGCAATTTGTCACAAATATGACATTTATCAGCGGTGGTAAAATCAGCATAGTCCCCTTCAAACATTTTTATTGATGCAATGTTTTTATACAATGCATGTACTTTCATCACAACCTCATAAAATTTTTTCATGAACCATTTTGCTGGTTCTACTCTACGATATAATTGAAATATTGATAATGTATTATCATATGAACATACCATTTGATAAGCAACAACACATGCTATATGTTTTTGATATTCATTGGTATATGAGGTTGTTGGATCTGGTTGACAAGTATTAACAGGTACCGTCAGAAATTCAAAATCTGCGTAAATTATAAATGGATGACGTTCTTTACGCATATAATTTTTAAATTTAAGCCACTTCTCATCTTCGCTTGGCATTATAATTCTAACAGCTTCCGCAAGGATACAATCTTTTTCGTGACGTTTTAACAAGTCTGCTCGTCCAAAATATTGTAAACATCGATTACAAATCCAATGTTTATGACTCCGTTTTGAAATTTGCGAGTCGAGAAGACGAGATAGTGATTTGATCCATGCAATGTGTGATTGATTTGTCTGTTTCCAATAAAGTAGATTGATGTGTTGGTCTTTTTTATTTTTTGTATAATGTAATGGTCCTACTACATTATAATTATTACTCTTTCCATCAAATTCAAGACCATAAACATTAATAGACACGTCATTCTGTTTTTCGAATTTGGGAATATCTGTCAATGGTGTAGGAAAGTGAATATTGGTTAAATTGAAAATTTCATAAGGGTCTTGGAGGTATTTGGATGTTCTCTGAGGATTTGAACTAACAGGAAACATAGCAGAGAGAAGCGACCATATAAAACAATTCTCATCATTATTATGCACATTCACCACCGCCTTCCGGCTTTTAATCGAATTTGGGAGTTCGACGTATGAAGAACCACCATTTACTGGATTGAATTTAATGATGTTCACCTAAATTTATCATATTTCTAAATTATAATTTTCAAAAGACATTTATTTTATTTACATACTTGCAAGTGCTTGATACATAACAAAGCTTTTCCCGAATCACGTTTTTGAAATTCATCCATTTTTTTACGAATCGGACCGACCACATTATTTGTAAACCATGTTGAAAAGTCATCACTAATAGAGATGGGAGCCATCTTAGATGTGTGAAAGATTTCAGTTATAAGTTCCTGTTCACCTTTCTTTACAATATAATCACAACACAAATCAGAAACAATTTTAACTGGTGAGCGATGTTCAAACATAAATTGTCCAATTTTTACAATTAATATTAATTTACATTGTTCTAAAAAGTCAATTGGTTCAAGAATATGATCAATGTTTACAATTCGACCACAACACACCCGATCTTTAAAAGCACTCTTAATATCTATCCACTTAACCCCATTAGAAGACATATTAAATATTATTTAAGACTAATGAAATAAAATATAAATAAAAGTATTAAGGTATTCATATAAATTTTAAATTATATGTTGTCCGAACTGTTCTGTATCTATACATGTTGTGCAATCGAATGGATCCACTACACGATTTATCAATTGCTTACATTTAAATCATTTCTGCTCAATATTAATTTCAGTCGTATAGAAATTTATGTTGTGTTATTCCATCACAACTAGTTTTAAATCAACAGATTCATTAAAAATTACCCCCAGACCACACAGATAACACAAATAATTTATACCACCATTTGTTATGGATCTTTCAAAACCCTTGTATATTAAACATATATCTCTATTTTGTAAGTCTTCCCTGGTGAATAAATTTCGATGAGATTGCCCAGGCATTTTCGAAAAATAACAATAAAGTAATGACAAAAACTATTTTCGGTTTGTATATTATATAGAAATCTGATAAAAAATAAACTGTTTGTTAACACATTATTCAAAACACCAATATCCTGTTTTGGTTGACTTAAAACATAATAAGTTAACCAAAATCCTGCTACGATCTATTTAATAAAAAAGCAACTGTCTTTGTTGTAATCTCTCACATAAAAAATAAAATTTTCCTGTTTCGTTCTGTTTCTTAAAACATGCAACCGTCTTTGTTGCAAGCTATCTTATCTTATTTATTACCACAACTATTGTTATTAAATTGTATAAAGAAGGTGACAAAATTATTAACATTACAGTATATCACAAAAATTACTCGTCGCTAAATATCTGTTCCATTAAATATTGGTAAGTTTATAATATTTAAATTTTACATATTAATTCTAAAAAAAATTATTTTTTAGACATGGATTTCCGAAAACTTAACCAACTTGGTTTAGTCAAATCAAATACAATTATAAAGTTATTTGATTTAGATGAATCAAAAAAATATGCAATTAATGGGGCAAAGCTGGTAAAAACAATATATGGAAAATCTATTTGCTTAGAAGTTGAAAACTTCATTGTTTATCTACCGAAACGCTTTAATATACTAACGGAGAATGAAATTTCAAAATTAAATGGTTCATTTTTTTAAATATTTAAAAAAGATCACATTCAAAAAATAGAATTCTACTAGACAAACTAGTCCTAATGAGAAAATGGCGCCACAATTTGTATATATATATTTAAAGAGATACCAGAAAATTGGAATGTGTCAACCGAGTTTCCATTAGTTGTAAATCTAGAAAATCATATCGATTCATCCGACAATGATGACTTAACTGATGATGGTAGGTCCACCAATAGCGATTTATTTATGGATTATAATAATTTAGATGCAAATGAAATTTCAAATGAATCTTTTAGTTCAATATTACCATATTGCTATAATAACTCAAACCACATTGTAATAACATATCATAAATGGCTTATTCCAAGTTATACAGATAGTTGTTGCTGGAATATTCGTCGATTTTGCGTAGAATGTTCAACTTCAAAAATTAATAATTCAGTTTGCAATATATTTAATCCTAACGAAAATATGATAGCTGATATGTGGTATTTTTTTAATCAAAAACTACACATTTTACTCTAGAAAATGCATCAATGCACTCTTTCTTGAGTAATCAAGAATATAATTATTGTTTTATATGTTTGAATCAAATATTTGAATGGTTTTCATCAACCACTTGTACATGTAATATAGATTGATTTCTTTTCATTATTATAACATATCATCATCAGTTAAATCGAATATCATTTTTCTAACATATTGCTTAATAACGTAAATGAAATTGTAATAACATTTTTATTCTATAAAAATTCATCAATGTATTCAATAGTACTTGTTCTATTACTAAAATTTTAAATAAACTTTTAAATTTTTAAAAATATATTTTTTTTATATTTAATAAGTTCTAAAACCTATCCGTATTAATCATCCAATCTATATAGTTTGTTGTATTATATTTATTTATTTATTTTTAAAGCATAACTAATATATAAAATCTTTTTATTGTATGTTTTTTTTATATCGATATAATTGTTTCTTTAAGAACAAAAATTATTATGAATATAATGAATTTTTAAATATGATACTTAAAGCAGAAGCATATAACCTTTCTTTATTAATTATAAATTGTCCGAAAATTTTTTTTTACTGCTATCTGGTATACTTTACTGGTCTAATTTAATTTATCCCACACAACTTACTTTTTACAATCACAAAATACACAACACAAAATATGCAACTTGGGCTACTCTCTTGCTATATTGGTGTACTTTAAGATACCCCAAATATCTACAACTTACTTTACATTTAGAAATATGTAGATTAGGTTACTCTCTTGTTATATTGGTGTACTTCAAGATACCCCAAATATTATACAACCCGCTTTACATTCACGTTAAGCCGGTAAACAAGGTACACCAATTATCATTCAACCCGCTGTACATTCACATATTTAGGGTATCTTTAAATACCCCAAATATCATACAACCCACTTTACATTTACGTTAACCCGGTAAACAAAGTACACCCATTATTATACATCCCGCCTTACATTCATGTATTGAGGGTATCTTAAAGTACCCCAAATATCATATAACCCGCTTTACACCTATGACGTCAACAACTTCCCGACCAATCAGAAGCGAGACCTTGAATTGTTTCAGGAATGGTGTTTTCTTACTACTCCTCTTGAATTATTTAACTTGCGGGGATATAACATCTTCCGCAAAGACGTTGATCCTATTGGTCGTGCCCATGGTGGCGTCGCAATTTTCCTAGAGTCTTATCTCCCTTTTAAAGACTGCAACATTAGGACGAGGCTA
Organism: Nebria brevicollis; assembly: GCA_944738965.1. NCBI lineage: Eukaryota > Metazoa > Arthropoda > Insecta > Coleoptera > Carabidae > Nebria > Nebria brevicollis. Next base: position 441,787 of record OX122910.1, read on the forward strand.
CAGGCAGTCGCATACCAAGTATTCTCTCCTTGTAAGATCACAGTCTGCAACGTCGACCTTCCAAACGGCAACTGGAACGTTAATGACCTTGAAGATTTGGTAAGACAACTTCCAAATCCTTTTATTCTTGTTGGCGACTTCAATGCCCACAACATACTCTGGGGTTCTGTTAGCACAGATGCCCGTGCTCTTATTATCGAAAGCTTCTTGGTCAACAATGTGGTTCACTTCTCAAAACTGGCTCTGCCACGTACATTAATATGAGATCAAGAAGTTTTTCGGCAATCGACTTATCTTTTTCTACTTCATTTCTAGGTGCCCATCTTCAGAGGCAGGTAGTTGACGATGCCCATTACAGTGACCATGTTCCCATTCTTGTGTAGTTTCTTTCTAATACTGTTTCTGATGCTCAAACATCAACAAGAAGATGGTTGTTTGATCTGGCGGATTGGAATGCATTTAGGAACAACCTTAAGCTTCCTGATCCATCACCAGATCCACATGTCGAGTTACAACATCTTTCTGATTGTATTCTGTTCTCCCCCTCGGTCTCTATACCGAAATCTTCTGGTAGACTCAGGCAGAAGTCAGTTCCTTGGTAGAATGATCAAGTTGATGCGGATATTCGTACAAAAAAGAGTTTCGGAGAAATCCGACACTTGACAACCAAATTTCTTTTAAAAAAGCACGCACGCAAGCTAGACGTACCATTCTTCGTTCTAAGACAGAGTCTTGGCGTAGATATGTTCCATCTATTGGAACAGTTGTCGATCAAACTCAGCTCTGGAAAAAAGTCAGATATATGAACGGCCACAAGATGACTTCCCATATTCCAATGCTCCAGGTCAATGGTCAAGTACACACTACTAGAGATGAGATTTGTAAGATTCTAGCAGACCAGTTCGAGGCTGTTAGTAATTCGGATAATTATTTACTTCAATTTCTTTGCGTAAAAGTGTTTGAGGAGGTTCCTCTAGACTTTAACTCGGCTAACACTGAGTTGTACAATTCACGTTTTTCATTAGACGAATTTGCACTCAGTCGCACTGCTAACACTTCTGTCGGACATGATGACTTTGCTTACGCAATGCTGCGACATCTACCCGAAAATTTCAAGAATAGAACAGTGGAGTTTCTTAACTATCTCTGGATGCAAAATATCTATCCAGACGTCTGGCGTGAAGCAATAATTGTGCTGATTCACAAAAAGGGAAAAGAATTGTCTTTTGCTTCTAGTTATCGTCCTATATCTTTGCCGTGCCACCTGTCAATGATATATGATGTCAATTTTCGACTCAGCTGGTTGCTAGAATCTCGAAATCTCATCAACAGACATCAATGTGGATCTCGTCAGCACCATTCCACCACTGACCTTCATGTGTATTTGACAAACGCGATTCAGTCTAGTATCCTAAAACGCAACCATCTGGTTGCTGTGTTTTTCGATCTAGAAAAAGCGTTCGACATGACCTGAAGATACGGTATCCTACAAAGATTACACAACTGGGGTTTACGAGGCCACCGGCCTCAATTCATAGAGAATTTTCTTTGCAGCCGTTCATTTATAGGCCGAGTTGGAGAAACTCTCTCTTTTACAAGACCGTTGCCAAACGGTATTCCTCAAGGCTCTTCCATAAGTGTAACTTTATTCTTGATTGCAATCAATGGCATCGTTTCTAACATTCCCAATACCGTTGATTATTGCCTTTATGTCGACGACCTCGCTCTCCTCACTTCATCACAATCCCTCGCCCTTTGTAAGTAGAGATTACAGCAGGCGGTTGATACTGTTTCACTGGCTCTATCCGACCGTGGCTTCCGTTTCTCTACGGAAAAGATATGTGCTATCGATTTGTGTCGACTACGCAAAGCACACTACTGTCCAGTAGTGACGCTTTACAACAGACCAGTGCGGATTGTAGATGAGGTGAAGTTTTTGGGTATAATCTTTGATAGACGATTCTTGTTGTTGAACACATCAACACTGTTTCTGCGCAGTGCCAAATGTCATTGAATGCAATCAAGTGTATTGCCTCCGGAAAATGGGGAGCCGCAAGGGACTTTTTGCTGCGTCGTTACACCAGTCTGGTTCTGTCCAAGATAGACTACGGTGCTATCAGTGTGTATACGGCTAGTTCCTATCACTTGAAGAAGCTAGACAGTCTACACAATGCTGGTATTCGAACTGTCACCGGTGCGTTTAGGACTACTCCAAATGCAAGCCTTCACTGTGAAGCCGGTGTTCCGCCACTTCACATAAGGTACACGAAACTTGGTATGAGATACGTGTGTAAAATTCAAACGCTCCCGCTGCAAATAAACCACGCTATTTTCTTCAACATTCCAGACTTGAATCAACTCTACATTAAAAGAGAAACTTCTCTCTATTCACTTGCACTAAAGCTCCCAAGGTTGTTGAATACCATCCTCAACAACCAAGGGTTTGTTATCTGTCGCACGTTTATCAATGTACCTCCATGGGCTTCTCTATCTATACAAACAAACCTAGGGCTTACCAGCATGCCGAAAGATTCCACCCCTAATACCATATACCTGGTTGAATTCTTCAATCAATTGCAATAGTACACAGACTTTCAACATACATATACAGATGGCACCAAGACAGACTCTGGGTCTGGCTGTGCTTTTGTGACTGACGGCGTTCCCCAATCGTTCACACTGTCATCCATATGCTCGGTGTATACCGCAGAGCTATATGGGATTCTCTACTCTCTGCGACACTCTCGTCTATATATCGATGAGCTACGTCACCTGCTCGTCTGCACCGATTCTCTAAGTGCCATCTTGGGTATCAGTAGCAGATTCTCCTCCGATCCTACTGTTCTGGATATTCGTAGATAAATCGATAGATTACGGGAACTAGAGCTAGATGTCGTCCTTATGTGGATACCCGGACATGTTGGGATATCCGGCAATCACTGTGCCGGCAAGGCTGCTCTTGGAGCAGCCAACACCGACTTTATAGTATGTCATCCCTTGCGCGCCGATTATGTGTCTGTCTGCGCATTGTCATAAGTTATGGCAGGAAGAGTGGAATATATCCACTAGAAAATTGCGACATGTAAAGGTTTCAGTGGAGCGGTGGCTCCCACCGCTCCGCCTAACAAGGTGTGAGCAAGTAGTTATCTCACGTCTGAAAATAGTGCACACTTGTCTCATACACTTGTTCCTGTTTTTTGGAAAACATCCACCGCTCTGCTCCACTTGTAACACTAGGCTCACTCTCGGACATATTTTCGAGCATTGTCCTAGTTACAGTCTGCACCGTCGCAATGCAGGTATTAATGGTCTATTGCTTATTCACTTAAAAAATGATGCAACGTGCATTGGCAATGTACTTTCTTTTCTTCGAGCTACTAATTTGTTCCAGCAAATCTGAAACAGTCGTCTCCTTTTACTTCTTTTCATAAATGTTTCTTAATTCATTTAACATTTTTCATTATCTCCGCACAATATTTCAGTCAGAGCTGTGGTTTTTGTGGTTTCTTGAAAATCTGTCCCTGACTGCATTCTGCATCTTCCAGCAATGCCCTTTAGTTCTCCAAAAGAACTCAGTTCTATACTGGAGGTTGCACTTTCTAACTGTGCAAAGTTTGTTTCTAAAATGTGTCAACATTTGAAATTCTTAATTTATTGTTCCGCCATATCTCAACTATAGCCCGTGTTTATTATTAATATTACTTATAAAGCTTTCTATAGTATAAATAATCTATCAATAATGTGAATAGAAAATACAATTATAGTCTGACACACCTGATTACTAAAGACACATAAAAACTAGTCTGCTTGTGACCTATTGTTAATAAAATAATTTCGTTTAACCGATTTGAGTAGTGTTTCTTCTTTTTTTGCTATTGCAATAATTATATATTCTGGTTCTCTCATTTTCCCATTACGCGTTATTCGAGGATTTCTTAGTTCAGGTGTGTATAAAATTTGACTAACAATAAGTTCTCTTCCATATTTTTATACCAGAAATTGTAGTCCCTTTTAATTTTTGGACATATAAAAAAAATTTATCACCAACATATATTGCAAAAATACATTCAGCTCTATTTAGAGCGTGAAGTTGCTCTTGTATTTGATAATACCAGTCCCAATTTTCATGAATTAGTATAAAGTTTTGTCCCAATTTAAATTATTTTATTTTCTTTAATGGCACCGTCCACGGACTGATTATACATCGATAGTGGGCATGTCATCTCTACGATTTAGTTTGTTCCTACTAACCCATCAGGAGTAGCTCCAAAGATATCATGTTTGTTGTCTATCAACAAACCACATGTTTTATATATATACATATATATATATATATATATATATATATATATATATATATATATATATATATATATATATATATATATAAATATACGTTTAAGTTTGAAGAAACTCTAAAATAGAATATATATTTATTGTTGTGCGGCTAACTAACTATTAGTATAAAATTATATTGGCAACTACTTAAATTCTGACTGTGCTGTTCACCGTACTCCTCTCCTATTAAATGTTGCACAACGTCACCCGATAAGCCTCGCCCAAGAGCATGGCCTCGCATGCACCCGCTCCGTCCTTCACGGAATAGTAATGAGGGTTGCTCATCGTCTTAACGAACCACTTTTACAGTACCCAGCCTTTACAAAAAAATGAAACTTACGTGCGAAGCCAGTTATTAAGCAATTGGTGCCGTGTTGTCACAAGGCGACATTGGCAATGAGCCTCCAGTAGTTTACGCCAGCAGAACCTCGAAATGTTCTGAGGCTAATCTAGTATTAAGAAAGATCTTCTAGCCATAATCTGGGCAACACAATATTTCACACCCTATCTTTTCGGATGCAAATTTAAAAGTTAAACTGATCATAGACCACTTCAATGGCTATTTTCACTAAAGCAATGTAGTCAAAAAAATCAGATTTCGGTTAAAACTTGAGGAATTTGATTAAGAAATAATTTACAAAAGATTAAAATTTTAATACAAATGCCGACGATTGAAGCCGCATCCCGTAAACACTCAAAATATCAAATTAAAAGACAGTCAAGATAAATTATCCTTGTTAACACAATATTAAAATTATTAAACTAATAAAGAAGTAACCAATATTAACAACATTAACAATTTTGAAATATAGGGAAACATATACCCCAGTATCATGACGAACTATTAGTAGAACTACAGAAAATATCAATACATTATAAAGATCAGTTACCATAATACGAATCACTGTAAAAGAATTCGGACTTTGCTACCTATTTCCGTTACCAACCATGCAAGAATCAGAAACTGTAACAATTATTCCCGATGTCAGATAATTCCTAAAATCAAAAGATAATGAAATTTAACCTCTGAGCGACAATTGTACTCGAGACAAATTATATCAATGTCCGAAACAATTCTACACTCACCATACAGAAACTTGTGAAAAACAAAAACTAGAAGAAAATTCAAGAAAATGCCATTATACTAAAATAAATATCATTAATAACCACGTAGAAGTGATAACAGAAATCAACCAAAATTAAGGAATATTTCCAACAGAAGAGAAAAGTACCATAAAATGTCCTCAAGGAACCAATATTAGATCATTGACCGGAATATATTTAATTAAAGAAAATAATTGTGACATTTACATCCAACAACAAAAACTAACGTATCAAACTAAAACAAATGGCAAACGCATATTGATACCAGAACTACGAATCAAATTAAAACTCAATAAAATTTCCTACTTTACAATAACTAAAAGCATGGAAATTAAAAGACTTCATAACTAATTCATCTACGGTAATTAAAGAAGAACAAGTAAACATTCACGTGCCAAGTATCTGGACAAAAATACTACACATGATAATAAAATAAAATACAACACTTGGTTTATAATTTCACAAATTATTTATTATATAGAATACTTTAGTTTCACTATACAATAGCATCTTCAGAACTATACTAAACTTAAAATTAGCCATACAGTTTATATATTCTCCTTCAACTACCTCTGGCACGGCTAGACTCGTCGGAACCTACGTACATAAGAAACAGAGATAATTACAACAGAATCACTGCTGCGGTATTTTGACACGACGCCTTACATAGGTACTTGTGTAACGAGCGATCACGTACCTCACTTGACGCAAACAACATTGCTGGTCAAGGTCGTACAAGAAAGTAGATACATTACAAAACACGTCACGGACTACAACAAGACAAGCTGGGTACACTATCGTGCTGGCATAAAAGACTCAGCCAAAAACAATATTACCACCAAAACGATCCAAATAGACACAAAACGCCAACGCCTACCGTGCGGAATAGTAAACATGATCAAAGAATAACGATCGCTTTATAGACAATTTTAGCGCTTCCAGGATCCGGCACTAAAAACAGAATGGAATCGCCTAAACGCTGCTATCCGACTTGCCATTACTAGACACAAAGAGAGGATGTGGAATACTACCTGTACTAAGCTAGACTACCGGAACGGAGGGAAGTTTTGGAGGACGTTCCAAATAATCACAGGGCAGAAGACCAAACAAGATGCACTTCTAAAGACAGACAACCAGATTGCATCTTCTGTTGAGAGAAAGGCCCAAGTTTTTGCCGAACGCATGGAAGGAATACACCGAACGCCGCAGGATGAAAAATTTAACACCTCCTGGAAGATGAAAATTACACGTACGGACACACTCATGTATCTCAAGAACGAGGAGAATACAAACCACTACGGACCACAGGACACATACAACGTCAAAGTCCAAGAGTTAAAACTGTGCATCACTAGGAAGAAAAACACTGCACCAGGACCAGATGTTATTACGTGGCGAGATAGTCTACAACTACCGGAGACAGCAGTCAAATAATTGGCTATCATATACTCATCTTGCCTGACGCTTGCATACATCCCACAAACTTGGAAAATTGCATTCTTAGTAATGATCCCAAAACCTGGTAAAGATCAAACCGACCCAGGATCCTATGGGCCAATTTCGCTACTGAAAACAATGGCAAAGATCCTAGAAAGATTGATGAAAAATCACATATCAGCCTGGAGCGATCTAAATTATGTCATTCCAAGCTTCCAGTATGGATTCCGCACGGAAAGAAGCACGAATAACGCCAACATTCATCTCTTGGATGCCACCTATACCCGCTCCTATTGCCAAGCAGTTCCCTCTCAACCAAAAAAATCCTAACATATAGTGCCATAATTCGCCCCATATTTACATACGCAGCCCCAGTCTGGTGTAATGCTTCAGTAACCTCACTACTACCGTTGTAGCGTCTCCAGAACAAGTGCTTGCGCCTAGCCACCAGCTCTGGAAGGTACACACGCATAAAACACCTACACGAAATCACAAACATCCCATACGTAAAACACTATATAGAATATTTAGCACAAAATTTTACAAAACACAGTTAAATTCAAGCTCTCTTACAAAACACATCACTAAGCTACGACACGACAACACTACAATAATACTAAAACATAAACTCCCTTACCAAACGCTACCCGTATTTACGGAAAGCCTCCATGAGCCGAACACGTAAAACAGACACACATAACAACACTGCAACACACAACACACATCACTATCCAACAATAAAGCCAACCACAACTACAAAACATACCGCATACACTTAATGTCCATACAATCACCAATAATGTTACTTTTTAAATTTTGTTTAGTTAGTTGATAAGTTTAAGATAAAATGCCATGCTTTAAAATGGGTTTTTGTTCCCCCTTTTCCCATAAAACGCAATCCTAACACATAGAAAATGTATATCAAACTGTAACACACACAATAACACATTGTTTAAGCATACAACGCAAAAAACACACATACTCAGATATACACTCTCTTAGTGAGTAGGAGCTCTGACAAAACCAGCCACGTTGTCCAAACGTTATTTTTAAAAGATGATGTATTAGTAACAAAATAATAAAGAAAATTCAAAATGAAAATGACCACGAGAGCTACTAGAAAGGGAGGCTGCACAGCAGCGGCCTTCTTGGACATCGAAAGAGGTTTTGACAAGGTGTGGCACCAGGACTTGCTGGTCAAAATGGCGCAACTAGGCTTTCCTAGCATCATGGTCAGATGGGTCGCAAGCTTTCAAAAGTACAGAAAGGATAACTTTCGGGTTAGAACTGCGCACCCGTACAGCTTTTTCCCCGAAGCAGGAGCGCCACAATGCTCTACCCTGTCCCCTCTCTTATACCCTATCTAATGTGCAGACATTCCAAATGTAACGCAGGCACAATCAGCGGGCGTTATTCTATATGCTGATGACACGACGTATTTCGCATCAGGACAAAACGCCGAGACAGCGACTAAACTGCTGCAAACCCAAATCAAAAACCTAGAGGTTTGGATGCAGAAATGGCGCGTCAAGCCAAATCCAAACAAAACACAGGTCGTGCTGTTCAAACACTCTAAGGCAAGAGCTAAAATATTCGACGCAAAGCACGCTAAAATCAATTTATTGAATTCCAGGGTAAGACCTCAACCATTAACCAAGTATCTAGGTATCACATACCAGGGCAACATGCTATTGCAGCAAGATCAGAGGGACACCATGTTAAAAATTCGTCGACGTCTAGGACTCTTGGTGATCATCAGATGCCGTTGGGGCGGTTGCTCCACCAAAACCCTCGCCCACACTTACAGGATGTTCATCAGACCTTTGATAGAATTTAAAGCCGTGGTCCTAGCCGGAGCCACATCGGACGTTAGCGTCAAGTACGGACAGACCGAAAGAGGGATTCTTAGAAGACTGTACCGGCTACCTCTAAAGTACCCTTCCAGGCTGGTGGAAGAATTAGTTGGAATTTCAGGACTTGAAAGCCGTATAGTAAGGCGACAAACCAAATTTGCCATCAAGAACCTGGACAACGGAATACAGCCAACGGCCAGACTGCTACTTCAAAAACCGCAACGGGCCGTTAGCAGATGGAAACCTCTACCTAACCCTGCCAATAGCCTACTAGAATAAGCATCAAATGCATTATCTTAGCTAATTTTATACCTGTTGTTGACTTCTATATAAACAAATGTGTTTTTTTTCACTCGCCTAAATTTTTTAATGTTTCTGTCTACTTTATTATATATTCATTTCTTTTTTTTTACTATTTAATGTATTCCAATGCTGAAGAGGGTTACCCTATAACGGCATATATTATATATTATCATGTATCTCATGTAACAACAAAATAACTATGTGGCAAATAAATTACATAACAAATAATAATATTCAGGGAGATTCCAAACTGATCATGTCACATAATGAAACGAAAATAGTTTTAGCATTGTATAACTTAGTAAGGCAGAATAGGGTATTTCCAAAATAATTGAATAGTCTTTTTTTTTAATTAAATATATTATTTGTGTCACATAATCGTCAAATGCATAAAAAAAAAAGAATTTTTTAATGTTTTATGTCATCTAAATAATCGATTAAAACGGACAAAATATTTGAATTTTGACCACGTGACCGAAACGGTACGATTGTCCAAGCGCCCGTGTGACGTCGCTATCCAGATTGAGCTCACAGATTGCATTGCCTGTCAGTGCGTTTTGCGAAATTATCGGCTTGTACGCAAAGAATTCGCGATAATGAGCTGAAATGAGTTTGTAAGGACTCAGTCGCGAATCTGCCGAAGGTCTCGGTTGATATGGTGACTGGGTTTTTGGAATCATTCGAGTCTTTCGACGCGGCAGAGACAAAGGGCGTGAAACTTCACAAATAAGTACAACAAATGCCATTAAATAAAATATTAAAATGAGAATCTTACATATTGATTAATATTAATAGCATATTGAGTGATTTTATCCACATTTGTATGACTGTTTTATAAGGTTATGCTTATGTTTACTTTAAAACGCTTACATATGACTACTTTAAACGTTGTTTCTTTTACCATTCTGGATTTAATTGGTTATATTCAACACTAATTACTTTATATTACTTTTAATTTATTTTATTTTAAAATTATGACAACTAATGACGGGGGAAATACAAGTTAAATAAATTTTTTATCGATTTTTTTTATTATATAAATTAATTGCCTATATATTTAAGATATATCCTGTAAAATATCTAGGCGATCGGAAATGAAGTGACCGATATATAACAATTTTAATTTCTCATACGCAGTACAAGTATTGTAATCATGAAAAATTTCGATCTCGAGATTTTCACGGAAATATACGTTTTGACCTTCAATGTTTTGAGTCCGACTATTTTTGGAATGACATCCGTCTGTGTGTGTGTCTGTCTGTCTGTATGCGTGCGTGTGTTTGAGCGTTCTACAGCCTATACGGTTGAAGGTAAAATTATGTAACTTCAAACTTAAGATTTGTATATTTCTAGAGAGAAATCCTCTTACTTTTGAAAACAATATTCAAACCGAAAGTGTATGTTAACTCTAGTCATTTTTTTGCGGTTTCTGCAGTTATTCAAAAATAGTAGCACTTACAGAAAAATTGATAAAATTAAAATTATAGATATAAGCATTTTGAATAACCTTTATTTGAAACTTTTTTCAAATAAGGTACCGCAAACAAAAATGACTTTTAAAATTTATTCTTATTTTAATTATTTTCACATAAATCGTATCAACTATGCCTGTCAATTGTTGAAAATTACTGAAAAACAAAAAAAATTAATTAATTTGAAGTTTGACATTTAATATTTATTCTAAGAAATATAATTAGTGAAAAAGGGTGCCAAAGTTTAGTAAATTATTATTAATTAGAAAAATAAAATAATGTTATAATGGATGGTTTTCAGTGCGTTATTGGCCAGAATACGCACATCTTCAGCACTAAATCAGACGAGGACCGCTACACTCGCCAGGAGCGCCGATCGTTGAGTAAAGAGCAAGGAGGCCAGAACTGCTAGAAAACAGGCTGAACTAAACGATTTCTATGTGCAAGAGGAAAAAACCTTGTATGGCCCCGGAGTCGCCGATTGACTTAAAACAACCGAAGGTTTCCAAAAACTACACTTTTACCTAACATAAACTTTAAATGCGTTTTTCTCGAAACGGGATTTTTCAAACTGGCGGGAAAAATAACTAAAAAAGTTTTTATTAAAATGACTTGTACCTTAGCGCGATTGATATGCCATTAAATTTTATTCTATATGAACTACTAAAATCATGAAAAAATTAGCATTATGTAATATTTAGGGGTGCTTAAATTCGAAATAAAAAGGTGAGAAGCTCATTATTTATTTAAGATTAAGTTTTTTTTATGTAATATCAGTTTTTACTTTCTTATACGAAGTATAAGTAAGTATTGTAATCATGAAAAATTTCGATCTCGAGATTTTAACGGAAATATACGTTTTGACCTTCCCTGAATCACTTCCGACTATTTTAGGAATGACGTCCGTCTGTGTGTGTGTGTGTGTGTGTGTGTGTGTCTGTATGTGTGTGTGTGTGTTCCCTACAGCCTAAACGGTTGAAGCTAAAATTATGAAACTATAAACTTAAGATTTGCTTATGCCTGAGATGTGCACCTCCTATTTTTGAAAAAAATATTCAAAGCGGAAGTGCCTGTTTACTCTAGTAATTTCTTGCAATTTCTGCAATTACTCAAAACTGGTTACAGTTACAGAAAAATTGCATGAGCAAAAATTAAAGGTATTTTTATTCAGCACAACTTTTGTTTGAATATATTTTCCAAAAAAAGTACTGTTTTCAAAATAAATTTTTACTTATTATATATATTTTTACATAAATCGTATCATCTGCGCTTGTCAATTGTTTAACAAAATAGACTTAAATAATTTGAAGTTTGACATTTTATATTTATTCTATGAAATAAATTTACTGTAAAAGCGATCTAAAGGTTCGAACAAATATTATTAATTAGAAAAATAATGTAACTACGATATGGTTTAACCCATATGCGTATAAGAAAGTTCGGTGCATGACACTGCAGATGTTTTTTTCTAGTTTCGGAGGTTCATATAGAACAAAATACATCTGAGTATAAGGTTTATCTAATAAATGTAAAAATATTTATGTTTCGGGTCCCCAGAGTTCCCGCCAGTTGGGTCCGCACGCCTAACGCGATCTCCTTTTGGCGTAGCGTCTAGGCCACACAGGGGTCGGGCATATTTAAAAAAAATCGCGAGTGAAGCTGAATGTATATTAAATGCAATAAAAGAAGCCCGTAAATTGTATGTTGTTTCATATTCCCAAAAAAAATTCCCAAAAGCGTCGAGTTTTCTGGTAGTTACTTGTATTTCCCCGCTTAATTAAAGACGATGAACGAGTTTTTAAAGAATAATTTTTTTTTATATGTACATTTATACCAGCTCAACAAAAATTATGTTATACATGGTATTTATAATATGATATAGATTCTTAGCTGGTATTAGGTGTCATGAATGAGGTCAATGACGTATCATCCCTCAGTGGCTCGGTTTTATTGGTGGATTGGCGTTTATTCGCTTTCGCCAGTTCCTTCTTCGTTTGGAGAGATGAGTAGGTCTTGAGGAAGTCTTTTTTGAGTCTTGTTCGGTTGGATCTTTGTCCTAGATGAAAATAGTTTGCACTTGAGCAGGCTTGGATTTTAAGAAAGAATTTCTTGACTATTTTCTTGATGTGTGTTTTAATGGTGCTTAGTCCTAATTCTTTGTGCAGCTGGGTGTTTCGCATGAACCAGGGTGCGTTTACAGCTATGCGGAGTATTTTATTTTGAAAGGATTGTACTTTCTTTATTGTTGTATCAGAGGCTGTTCCCCAGATTTGACAAGCGTAGGTGAGGACTGGTCTTAGTATAGCTGTGTAGATCAGTTTAGTGTATTCGGGCCGCAATGATGTTTTACGGTTGATAATAGGGTACAAAATTCCGAGTCTCTTGTTGGTCTCTTTTAATTTTATTTTTACATGAGGTTTCCAGGTGAGACGTCGGTCGAAGTGCACTCCCAGGTATTTCACGGTAGAGTTACTTGGATTCCATCGTACTGTGACTTCGTTTATGAGGATAGCGTCTGGTTCAATATTTTTCTTTAAGGCGAATAAACGTTGGAAGTTTGGAATTCCTTTAGAAACATAGGTAATAACCTTACATCTCCATTATAAATGGGGAATATTTTGGATATCTGTTCAATATCATTATAAGTAGCCATTATTGTTAGATTTAGATTGTCGAGCAATTCTGTTATTTCTAAATCTTTCTGTACATCGTTATTAATTTCTTCCACGGAACTTAATAAGTTTACAGTGGTAGATTCACTATCTGAATCGCTGAACATAAATATGAGAGACATAGATACAAAAATTATAGATGTGGTTGTCTTCATTTGGATGCCTGATTTCGTTTACAGGTAGACGGATTCCTCTTGTTGTTGACGGCAGTAGATCGAAGTCGATTTCGTGTTGCAAAGATAATGGACTCATTTCTGCTGTAGTTGGTTGGTCACCTCGAAGAAGTGGAGTATTATGTTGAAATCCTCCAAGTTTCGAATTAACGATGGGTCGTGACAGACCTCCGATGGGCTCCAGGATACGAGAGCCGTGATTTTCGATTGCACAATCAAGGAATAAAAATTCCAAAAGGTTCCGTTAATGTTAACACCTTTTTTGGCAATCCTACCGACTGCGCCAATTACGTTAACGTCGTTTATTGTTTTGAAAAAAGTATAAACGAAGTAAATTATTTGATATATTTATTTTATCAAACCACACGTGTTTTACAGTTGAGTACAAGAAAGAGAATGCTGAATTTCGATTAATACTTGATATTTATACATCTGAGATGATACGTGACAATTTAACATATCATCAGTTTACTGGTGATATATAAAATAATATCTTGAGATTTCTAAGAAATATAGCTCTTTGTGTCATAAATCATAATTTTTATATATATTGTAACGAAGTATGTTTTTCCGATGTTAAAAACCCTCGTTATTTATATGTTAAGATGTATGTTATATTATAAGTAAGCCGTAGCGGCGCGGCAGCGTAGTCGACTACGGCTCTGTGGGTCGGTGGTTCGAGCCCGGCCGATGCATTTTTGTTTTTTTTAATTGTTAAAGTCAGGTCATCGACCAAAAATACTAGTCTCTTCCGATATTTTCTGTCCGTTATCTAGTCAAAACCAAACATCGGTTTGGATAGTATTTTTATCTTAGTTTTACTCATGTATTTACCTATACCCCGATTGATATAACAAGGGCCTAGATCTCTTATCAAAACATAGTCGATAACCGTAAGCGTAGCCTAATGGACCGCACCATATTATCAACACCGTATCTCCGCTCATATCTCGATACCGATGCCGAAACACACCTGGTGAGACAAACTAACTACCGTACTTATTTGCATTGCTGAGTCTATCTGTTTTCCAGGTATCTCGCCGGCGTGTCCGCCATGAGATTACCTAGTAGTTTCTATTATAGTACCTGCAGGTGTGTCCACCGAGGGAAAACTCTGTCTATCTGTTCTCCAGGTATCCTGCCGGCGTGTCCGCCAAGGGATCACCTAGTAGTTTCTTATTATAGTACCTGCAGGTGTGTCCACCGAGGGTAAAACTCTGTCTATCTGTTCTCCAGGTATCCTGCCGGCGTGTCCGCCAAGGGATCACCTAGTAGTTTCTTATTATAGTACCTATAGGTGTGTCCACCGAAGGTAACCACTGTGTAACTGTCTCCAGGTATCTCGCCGGCGTGTCCTCCAAGAGATCACCTAGAAGTTTCTTATTATAGTACCTGCAGTTGTGTCCACCGAGGGAACCACTGTGTAACTGTTCTCCAGGTATCATGCCGGCGTGTCCGCCAAGGTATAACCTAGTATTTTCTTATTATAGTACCTGCAGGTGTGTCCACCGAGGGTAAACGCTATTTAACTGTTCTCCAGGTGTCTTGCCGGCGTTTCCGCCAAAGGATTACCTCGTAGTTTCTTGCTATAATACCGCAGGTGTTGCCACCGAAGGTAGAACTTATGTTACCTCCCTCGAGGTGTCTCACCAACGTTTTAGCATCCGCAACACCGTCTCCGATAGGGTATTTTAAGTTGTACCCTGTGTTTTTACCGAAAATAAATACCGTTTAAAAACTGAAGTGATTCACTGATTACACGGAACCTGGACATAATCTCCACCGAGCTATCCCGGCCCCGCACGCACCGTCTCCGCCCCTTCCCTTACTCGTCCCCCAAATACCGTATCAAAGTTTCCCCCCTCCTTCTGATTGGCGCCCGAGAAAAAATTACCGCAGCGTGCGGAAAGCCAGTAACGCGTACGAAACGACGTTACAATATATATATATATATATATATATATATATATATATATATATATATATATATATATATGTATATATATCTATATATATATATATATATATATATATATATATATATATATATATATATTTATGTTTATATATATATATATATATATATATATATATATATATATTTATATATATATATATATATATATATATATATATATATATATATATATATATTTATATATATATATATATATATATATATATATACATATATTTATATATATATATATATATATATATATATATATATATATATATATATATGTATATATATATATATATATATATATATATATATATATATATATATATATATATATATATTTATATATATATATATATATATATATATATATATATATATATATATGTATATATATATATATATAGATATATATATATATATATATATATATATATATATATATTTATATATATATATATATATATATATATATATATATATATATATATATATGTATTTATATAACTGAGGGCGGGTCAATAAGTCCGTGACTTTTTGAAAGAAACACAGGTTTTTTGACAAAAAATTTATTAATTTTTCTACATGGTCTCTTTTGAGCTCTATACACTTCGTCCAACGTTTCTCCAAATTTTTTATCCTTTCCAAAAAAAAGATTTGTAGATGTCCTCAAAATAGGTGTTTGTTTGTGAGATAATTTCATCATTGGACTCAAATCTCTTTCCGCCGAGCCTATTATTTAAGTTTGGAAACAAGAAATAGTCACTCGGGGCTAAATCCAGAGAATAGGGTGGATGAGGGAGCAATTCATAGCCCAATTCATGAAATTTCGCCATGGAGACTTTACATGTGTGCACCCTTGCATTGTCCTTGGCCAAATGCGGTCGTTTTTTCTTCAAATCATCATTGATTCGGTCCAACAAGGAGGCATAATATTCGCCATTGATTGTTCTTCCCTTTTGAAGGTAAACCATGTGGATTATACCGGGTGCATCCCAAAAAACGGTCGCCATGACATTATTGGCTGACAAACCCACCTTGGCCTTCTTCGGCGTAACGAAAGCCAGTAAACCACTTTTTTACCATTGAAATTGATGGTACAGAGTCCCCGTAGTATTTGTCAAGCTTAGCCTTGGTTTGAGTGTTTGTATCTTCCCTCAAAAATTAATGCTTGATGAGCACACGAAATTCACTTTTTTCCATTTTCTCCACAATTAACGCGGTCGTCTGCTTTCAATGACTGACAAAAACAAACTAAATGACGCGGTTTGTTCAAAATTTACTGGAATCAACTGATAGATGCTTGTTAACAGGAGTAGTGTTGCCCATCCTGTTAAGAGGTGGGAAATTCAAAAAGTCACGTACTTATTGACCAGCCTTCGTATATATATATATATATATATATATATATATATATATATATATATATATATATATATATATATATATACATATATATACAGTGAGCGCAATAAATATTTGTACAATTAAAATTGTCTTAAGGAAACTACTTTTGTAGGAAAACAATTCAAGGTAAGTAAAATATAAAAATATGTCGAGTATCATGGATAGACACATTCAATATTTATACTTAAATTAATCAACAAAAATTAAATTATAATGCCAATAAAAAATAAAAACGTCAAATTAGCGCGCAAAAAGTATTCGTACACTTTAGTGTTTTTGTTTCAGCACCAGTTATTTTATAGACTTTCGCCAAATGCCATGAATAATAATAATATGGGACCTCCCCCGAACATATTATATGAAGTTTTCCATAAACCTATGTTATTTACCAATTATCTGTGCATTATAAGAAGTAAAAGCAAAGAAACTAGTTAAACTGAAAGAAAATGTATTATGTCATTACATAATTAGTGCTTTTCATCGAGAAAAATTTCGAGTTTCATACATATCCCACATTAAACAGTATAAAATAGAAGAAATAGCTCTCGTGAAACTAAAACATTGAAAAATAAAGACAGAAGTGGCCCGGTCGCCAGAGTCAGTTACCTTGTTCGTCGGAAAATTGTAAGGAAAATTAAAGAAATTCCATGAATTATTGCACAGAAATTTACTCACGAACTGTAATTTACCACTGAAATATCTTTGTGTCTGTGTACTATCCGAAATGTACTACGATATATTGGGTATCTTGGTCGATCTGCTCGAAAAAAATATTCAGATTACGAAGTTAATTGAAAGAGGCGATTAACGTTTGCTAAAAACTTCATAAAATCACAATCGAGCTCTAGAATAAAGTTATATTATCCGTATGACAAAAAAAACAATAATTTTGATTCGGATGGTAGGGGTACTTAGGGAGAAAAACACTTACAGAATTAACCAAATAAGCTTATTTCGGTTAGTAAAACACGTTGGCGGATATGTACTTGCACGGGTATGTATAAGTGTTGCTGGTATTGGAAAACTACACTCATTTGATGGAATTATGGATCATATAGTCTATATCATCTTAAAAGAATATTTCATTCTTAGCATGGAGAAAATGGGAGCCAAGAGAAATGTCATATTCATGCAAGACAATGATCCAAAACATACCGCTTGGTACTCCAGATTGTGTATCCATTTTAATACACCTATCTATCGAAAATGCCTCCCGAATCATCAGACTTTAACATGATGAGCATTTATGGACTTAAGATAAAAAAAATTAAGAAAATTTATAGTAAAAACTCTTTGAATATTGAGGACCATGAAAATTGGGATAGCATTTCAATATATTTTAAGGTATTTGGTAAATTTAATACCAAGAAGACTTCTAACTATTATAAGAGCCCAAAGATATCCGAAAAAATATAGGTTATTAGCGTTAATTTTGGTAGTGATATTGGTTTTAAATTTTTAATTCCACGTTAATACTATTTTTGATGAATCGTTTTGGTAAATAAGAGAAACATATGACTCCATATAACTTCACATATTTTTAATTTTGATCTATCTTCAGCATTTTTTCTTTAAATGTAGTTTTATTATGAAAACTTGACCTGTATTAATACTTTTTGAGCTCACTGTATATATATATATATATATATATATATATATATATATATATATATATATATATATACATATATATATATATATATATATATATATATATATCCATATATATTTATATGTATATATATATATATATATATATATATATATATATATATATATATATATATATATTTAAATATATTTTTTTATTTAAATTGCGGATCGACAACTATGGTCATTACTGCTTGTGCAAGTGAAATTGGAAAATAGTGTATGCGAAGGAAAACCGGATTCTATATAACGAGAGAAAATTAAAGGGAAAATAAATACATGATTAATAACTAACTAAAAATTTAAAAGAATGTATCAATTGAGAAAAAAAAACATCAGCTTTAGCTTAAATAAAGCCTTAAGAAAAACGTTAACCTTTCACATGTGCGAAAGAACATTGCAAGGCGGGAATGTGCAAACACCAGTCAAGAACTGAAATCTTTTATGGAAACCACAAAAACCACAGCCCTGGCTGATATATAGTGTAGAGAAAAACGAAATGAAATTATAGTTGGAGTATTAACATTTATGGAGCGAAAAGAAGAGAACCCTTTCAGATTTGTGTAAACAAACCAGCTACCCGGAGAAATAAGAGCACTTTACCAATGCTTGTTGCATTATTGCTTAAAGATATACGCATGGGACCCTCAATACCAGCATTGCGACGATGAAAATTGTAACTAGGACACTGCTCGAAAATATGTTCGAGAGTGAGCCTAGTGTTACAAGTGGAGAAGAGCGGTGGTTGTTCTCCTAGTAAAAGATGCAAGTGTGTGAGACAAGTATGGCCTATTCTCAGACGAGAGATGACCACTTGCTCGCACCTTGTTAAGCGGATTGGTGCTATCCAGCGCTCCACTGACACCTTTACACGTCGCAATTTGCTAGAAGATGTATTCCACTCCTCCTGCCATAACTTAAGACAATGCACAGCCACAGACCTCAACACATCATCGGCGCGCAAGGGATGACGGACAACGTAGTTGCCATTGGCTGCTCCAAGAGCAGCTCAGTCAGTACAGTGATTACCGGGTATCCCAGCATGTCCGCGTATCCACATGAGAACGACAATTCTCTCTAGCTCTCGTTATCTTTCGATTTCTCCACGGATGTCCAAAACGGTTGGATCTGTGGAGAATCTGCTACCGATGCCTAAGATAGAACTCAGGGAATCGGTGCAGATAAGCAGGTGACGTTGCTCATCGATAGCTTGACGGGAGTGTCGATGACTGTAGAGAATACCATATAACCCAGCAGTGTATACTGAGCATATGGGTGACAGTGTGAACGACTAAGATACGCCATCGGTCACAAAAACGCAGCCTGTACCGGAATCTGTCTTGGAGCCATCAGTATATGTATGTTGAAGGTCTGTCTACTGTTGCAATTGAATGAAGAATTCAATCAAGTATATGGCGTTAGGAGTAGAATCTTTTGGAAAGTTCGTCAGCTGTAGGTTTGTCGTTAAAGAAAGAGATGCCCATGGAGGGATGCTGGTAAAAATTCTCGATAAAACAGGCCCTTAGTTGTCAATGATTGTATTTAACAACTTTGGGAGTTTCAGTGCATGTGGATAGAGAGAAGTCGAACTATTAGAATATAGTTGATTTAACTCTCGGTTATTGGAAAATATGGAATGGTTTATATGCTGCGTGAGCGAAAGAACTTTACAGGCGTACCTCAAACCAAGTTTCATGTTCCTTATGTGAAGTGGTGGTACACCAGCTTCACAGTGAAGACTTGCAATTGGGGTAGTCCTGAACGCATCGTGTACGCTTTCTAGCTTCTTCAAGTGAGAAGCACTAGCAGTGTACACAATGGTAGCACAGAAGTTTATTCTGGATAGAACCAGACTGACGTAAAGTGGCAGCAGAGAGTCCCTATCGGCTCCCAATATTGTGGAGGCAATACACTTGATAGCATTCAATGACATTCGGCACTGCGCAGAAACATTGTTGATCTGTCTCAGCCAGAAAAGTCGACGGTCGAAAATTATTCCCAAAGACTTCACCTCATCCACAATTCGCACTGGTCTATCGTAAAGCGATACAACAGGACAGTTGTGTGCTTTACGTAGTCGACAGAAGTCGATAGCGCAGCTTTTCTCTACAGAGAAACGAAAACCACGGTCGGATGCAGCCAAAGAAACTAAGTCAACAGGCTGCTGTAATATCTCCTGACAGATATCGAGAGACTGGGATGAAGTGAAGATCGTGAGGTCATCTACATATAGACAATAATCAACAGTATTTGGTAGGTTGGACACAATGTCATTGATTGCGATAAAAATAATGTAACACTTATGGAAGAGCCTTGGGGAATCCCGTTTTGCAACGGTCGTAAAGAAGAGAAAGTTTGTCCAACTCGAACCCTAAATGAACGGTTCGAAAGAAAGTTTTCTACGAATTGAAGAAGATAGTTTCGTAGACCCCAGTTGTGCAGTTTTCGTAGAATTCCGTATCTCCAGGTCATGTCAAAAGCTATCTCTAGATCAAAAAACATTGCAACCAGATGGTTGCGTTTTAAGATGTTAGATTGAATAGCGTTCGTCAGATATACATGCAGGTCAGTAGTGGAGTGGTGCTGACGAGGTCCACATTGCTTGATGAGATTGTGGGATTCTAGGAACCAGTTGAGTCGATAATTGATCATGCGTTCATATAACTTTGACAGGTGACATGTCAAAGATATTGGACGGTAGCTTGGTGCAGAAGACACGTCTTTGCCCTTCTTGTGTATCGGCACAATTCTCGCTTCGCGCCAGATGTCAGGATAGGCATTTTCAACCCAAAGCCTGTTAAGAAATTCTACTATTCTGAGTTTAAATAGGATCGGTAGATGGCAATACATTGCGTAAGCAATATCATCATACCCAACAGAAGTATTGGCTGTGCGAATCAGTGCAAATTCAAATTCTGCTAGAGTGAATATTGCATTATAATTCTCAGAATTATCACACTCGAAATTTAGGGGTACCTCTTCGGCCGCATTTGAGCGCAAAAAATGGAGCGAGTGATTATCCGAATGACTAAAGGACTCAAACTGGTTTGCTAGAATATCACAAATATCAACTCTGACAGTGTGTACCTGACCATTGCCCTGGTGCATTGGAATATGGGAACTTATCTTGTAACCGTTCATATCCCTATTTTTCTTCCAAAGCAGAGTTTGGTCGAAATCAGTACCAATAGAAGAAACAAATCCGCGGCAAGACTCAGTTTAAGACTGAAGAATTGAACGCCTGGATTGCGCACGGGCTTTTTTGAAAGCACTTTGGTTTAAAAGGGTCGGGTTTCTCCAGTACACTATTAGTGCGCGCTCTTTAGCATGTATGGCGGAAGCAACGTGTTCATTCTACGAAGGCACAGACTTTTTTCTGAGACAACCAGAGGATTTCGGAATTGATAACGAAGCGGAATGCAGAATAGAATCGTTTAGATGTTGCAGCTCGATATTTAAATCTGATGACGGTTCGGGAAGCATAAGGTTGTTGGCAAAACATTGCCTATCAGCCAGATCAAATAACCATCTTCGAACTGTTTGTTGTGCAACAGAAACAGTATTTAAAGAAACGACACAAAAATGGGAAAATGGTCACTGTAATACGCATCGTCAACTACCTGCCACTGAAGATGGGCAGATAGAGTAGGGCTAGAAAAAGACAAGTCAATTGCCGAAAGCCTTCTTGATCTCAAGTTCATGAACGTGACTGAGCCAGTGTTGAGAAGCGTGACAGCATTGTTGTCCAAGAAGCTTTCTACCATCCGACCGCGGGCATCTTTGCTTACAGAACCCCAGAATATGTTGTGGGAATTGAAATCGCCAACAAGAATAAAAATAGTCGAAAGTTGTCGTACCAAATCCTCAAGGTCATTTAAGTTCCAGTTGCCGTCTGGAAGGTAGACGTTTCAAAATGTGATCTTATGAGGAGAGAATACTTGGCATGCTACTGCCTGTAGCCTAGTCCTAATGTTGCAGTCTATAAAAGGGACAGCAGTCTCTAGAAAAATTGCAACGCCACCATGGGCACGTCAACGTCTTTGCGGAAGATGTTATATCCCCGCAAGTTAAATGAATCAAGAGGTTTTAAATGACTCTCTTGGAAGCAAACTACTCTGGGGTTATGTTCAGCCATTAACAGTTTAACCATAGCTAGGTGGTTGACGATTCCATTACAGTTTCTTTGAATGATGAAAGAATTAGACATAACAAATGAAGAGAAAAAAGAAAAGGTAAAAGTCAGACAGTGAACGCTGACTTAAGAGTTAAACCCGAATCGTGTTACGGTGATGGGTTTCTCAGTCTGCCCTTAGGCCACCCTTGCCAATCTTTGTGTTAACGACCAATTTTTAACGTCTCATTGTCAATCGATATAGCGCTTGACTCTGAGTCGGAGAAAGAAAGGTTTTTATCCTGTCCTGACAGAACAGGAGCAGGAGATGGCATAATATTTGAAGAAAGCACCGTATTCAAAGATTGAGATGTACCTGGTAAAACAGGTACTGGAAAAATAGAGGGTGACATTGTAGTGTTACTGGTTGTACAGGTATAAGAAAGAACAGTGTTAATAATGGTGCCCATATTAGTGGAGATCGCCTCCATATTCATTTTTTTGATTTCAGGATAAAGAAGAGCAGCAATGTCGTTAACAGAGGTAGCAGAAATAGCAGGTTTAGCTGCAGCAACCTTGGCAAAGCTCAGTGTCGGAACTGCAAAGTTCTGACGCACAAAAGCTCTAGCTTCAGGAAAACTACATTTGTTGAAAGTTTTGTGTTTCATGATGGCATACTCTTCTTTAAATTTTGGGCAACTTTTTGACAAAGCCAGGTGACTTTCTCCACAATTAACACACTTTACCGGATCGGTACAGCGCTGTTCCTCGTGGGGTACTTTACCACATATACATATTCTTGTGTCTTTACACGTCTTTGAAGTTTGCCCAAACTTTTGGCAATTGAAGCAGCGCATCGGTTTGGGGATGTAAGGCCTGACAGGTAAACTGTACATGGCTACCCGTATTTTTGCTGGCAACTTATGCAAAGAAGAAGAAACTATAATGGACGCAGTGTTCTCCACTGCGCCATTGACCTTGCGGGTAATTCGCCTGACTTCAGAAACTCCTTGAGATTTATGCTATGAGCAGAGCTCATCCGTTGTGCAATTTAATAAATGGCGACAAGTGATCACGCCCTTGACGGTATTCAGGGTCGAGTGAGATGACACCTCAACAGGAAAATCTGAGAAAGTAGTACTTTGAAGAGTTGCTTGCTTGGCTGAGTTGCTTGCTTGGCTGATTTAGTTTCAACAAGAAGACCATCCTTAATTTTTTTCGAAGATTGAACATCGCCAACCAAGCTGTACAATTGTTTCTTAATTTAAAACGGGCTGACCTTGAAGAAATCAGACCCTTTTTTTTCTTAATGACCAGAAACCGGGGAGATTGTTCCACCGTCAACTGGCTCATTACCTTCTGCTTTTTAACAGGGTTTAATGTAACGGAGGGGTTGCCCCCTCCGTGGAACACCCCGTCCGCCAGCGCGGACAGCTAAAGAAAGAAGGAAAGTATAATAACCCACCTGAATATGTGAAAACGTAGCCAAAACTACGAAGAAAACACGATATTTAGCTGATATCAGCCGAAATCCGAATGGAATCAGACGAAAATCGACCAAAAATCAACATAAATATATAAACAAACACAAACGAATGAGAAAAAACCACTGTTAGAACACGAAATTTGTTTGCTGACATGTATATATATATATATATATATATATATATATATATATATATATATATATATATATATTGACCCGCCCTCGGATATATAAATACATATATATATATAAATATATATATATATATATATATATATAAATATATATATATTTATATATATATATATATATATATATATATATATATATTTGTGACCTTACTGAAAGGGTAAATGTGTGTTATTCGTTACTCATTTGTTTTCTGAAATACAAATATTTGAATGTTGTCTTATTATGGAAAATAAAAGATAAAGCGACTCTTATATACAAATCTTTTTTATAAAGTTGATATTTACCGAGATATATACTATATTCCATACATAGTGGGCCCCCTGTATATTTTTTATTTTTATTGTTATATCGTTTAATAAGATGTTTTATGTACAATGTGCAGGAACTAGCACACAATAAAGCACTGTCGAGAAAATATTAAACCGAGAGTAGCTAAAATAGAACGTAAAGAAAGTATATTATGCATTCACAAATGTGAAGCATGCTCTGCACTGCTGATATGTGCAGAAACCAGTCGAGAACTGCCTAAAACTACAGACCCGACAGTGATAAGGTTCAAGAGAAAAGAAAAATAATAATACTAATGGAATGTTAACTGTCGAGAACGAAAAGAAAGTGACGTTTTAGATTTGATGCAACATATCAGTTGCTCGTAGAAACGTTAACAGTTTACTTATGCGCATCGCATGATTGCGTAAATAGCTCGCCAGGGGACCCTCAATACCAGCATTGCAACGATGCAAATTGTAACTAGGACACTCTTCGAAGATATGCTCGAGAGTGAGCCTAGTGTTACACGTGGAGCAGAGCGGTGGTTTTTCTCCAAGTAACAGGAACAAGTGTGTGAGACAAGTGTGCCCTAGTCTCATACGTGAGACAGCCACTTGCTCACACCTTGTTAGGCGGAGCGGTGGTACCCACCGCTCCACTGACACCTTTACACGTCGCAATTTGCTAGTGGAATTATTCCACTGCTCTTGCCATGTCTTAAGACAGTGGACAGACACAGATAACAACACATCATCGGCGCGCAAGGGATGACGAACTAGATAGTCGCTGTTGGCTGCCCCAAGAGCAGCCTGGTCGGCACAGTGATTGCCGGGTATCCCTACATGACCGGGTATCCACATAAGTACGACATCTCTCTAGCTTCCGCAATCTATCGATTACCCTGCGAATGTTCACTACAGTAGGATCAGATAAAAATTTGCTACTGATGCCCAAGATGACACTCAGCGAATCAGTGCAGACGAGCAGGTGACGTCGCTCATCGATAGATCGACGGGAGTGTCGAAGAGAGTAGAGGATCCCATATAACTCTGCGGTATACACCGAGCATATGGGAGACAGTGTGAACGAGTGGGATACGCCGTCAGTCACGAAAGCACAGCCAGTTCCAGAGTCTGTCTTGGAGCCATCGGTATATGTGTGTTGAAAATCTGTGTACTGTTGCAGCTGAATAAAGATTTCGACTAGGTATATGGCATGAGGAGTGGAAGCTTTTGGCTTACTGGTCAGCGCAAGATTTGTTGATAAGCCTCCAGATGCCCATGGAGGTACTGCGGAATATATCCGTGGTCATACATGCCCTTGGTTGTTGAGGATGGTATTCAACAGTCTTGGGAGTTTTAATGTGAGTGGGTATAGGGAAGTCGCACTATTTCTATACAAACGGTCTAACTCTGCATTGCGGAAAAATTTGGTATAGTTCAGGTGCTGCGTGAGCGTTTGAATTTTGCACACGTATCTCAAACCAAGATTCATGTACCATATGTGAAGTGGCGGAACACCAGCTTCACAGTGAAGGCTTGGAATTGGCGTAGTCTTAAACGCACCGGTGACAGTTCGAATACACTGTCTAGCTTCTTCAAGTGATGGGAACTAGCTGTATACACAATGATGGCACCGTAGCCGATCCTGGACAGAACCAAACTGGTGTACAAGCGTAGCAAAGAGTCCCTTTCGGCTCCCCATTTTGTGGAGGCAATACACTTGATTGCATTCAATGTCATTCTGCACTGTGCAGAAACAGCGTTGATGTGTTTCAACAGTAAGAAACGTTTGTCGAAAATTAAACCCAGAAACTTCACCTCATCTACAATCCGCACTGGTCTGTTGTAAAGCGTCACAACAGGACAGTTGTGTGCTTTGCGTAGTCGACAAAAATCGATAGCACGTGTCTTTTCTGTAGAGAAACGGAAACCACGGTCGGATGCGGCCAGAGTAACAATGTCTACAGCCTGCTGTAATCTCTCCTGAAAGATAGCGAGAGATTGAGACGAAGTGAAGAGGGTTAGGTCGTCGACATAAAGACAATAATCAACGGTATTGGGGATGGTAGAAACGATGTCATTTATTCCAATCAAGAATAAAGTTACACTTATGGAAGAGCCTTGGGGAATACCGTTTTGCAACGGTCGTGTAGAAGAGAGAGTTTCTCCAACTCGGACCCTAAATGAACGGCGACAAAGAAAGTTTTCTATAAATTGAGGCAGATGGCCCCGTAGACCCCAGTTGTGTAATTTTCGTAGTATTCCATATCTCCAGGTCATGTCGAACGCTTTTTCTAGATCAAAAAACACAGCAACCAGATGGTTGCGTTTTAAGATACTAGACTGAATGGCGTTTGTCAAATACACATGAAGGTCAGTGGTGGAATGGTGCTGACGAGATCCACATTGATATTTGTTGATGAGATTGTGAGATTCTAGAAACCAGCTGAGCCGGGAATTGATCATACGTTCATATATCTTTGATAGATGGCACGTCAAAGATATAGGACGATAACTAGAAGCATGAGACACTTCTTTTCCCTTTTTGAGAATCGGTACAATTATTGCTTCACGCCAGACGTCTGGATAGATATTTTCAACCCTCAGATGGTTAATAAATTCCACTAATCTTTGCTTGAAATGGTCAGGTAGATGTCGAAGTATTGCGTAAGCGATGTTGACATGCCCGACAGAAGTGTTTGCAGTACGACTGAGTGCAAACTCAAATTCGTCGAAAAAAAAACTAGAATTGTAAAACTCAGTGTTATCCGAGTCGAAGTCCAGTGGAACCTCCTCAGCCGCTTTTACGCGCAAAAAATGAAGCGAATAATTGTCCGAATTGCTAACAGCCTCAAACTGGTCTGCTAAAATCTCACAAATCTCATCTCTAGTAGTGTGTACTTGGTCATTGACCTGGAGCATTGGAATATGGGAACATTTTTGGTAGCCGTTCATATTTCTGATTTTCCTCCAAAGTGTAGTTTGGTCGGAATCAGTACCGATTGAAGAAACAAAACCGCGCCAAGACTCGGTTTTAGACATAAGAATAGTGCGTCTGGCTTGCGCACGTGCTTTCTTGAACGTGATTTGGTGTGCAAGTGTCGGATTTCTCCGGTAAACTTTTAGCGCGCGCTTTTTTGCACGAATATCGGCATCAACTTGAGCATTCCACCAGGGAACTGACCTCTTCCTGGCTCGACCAGAAGATTTCGGTATAGAAACCGAAGCGGAAAACAGAATGCAATCAGAAAGCTGTTGTAGTTCTACAAGTAAATCTGATGACGGATCAGGTAGCTTTAGGTTGTTCCTAAATGCATTCCAATCCGCCAGATCAAACAACCATCTTCTTGTTGATGTTTGAGCATTAGAAACAGCATGAGAAAGAAACGACACAAGAATGGGAAAATGGTCACTGAAATGGGCATCGTCAACTACCTGCCACTGAAGATATGCAGCTAAAGAAGATGTAGAGAAAGATAAGTCGATTGCCGAAAAACTTCTTGATCTCATGTTAATGTGCGTGGCTGATCCAGTATTGAGAAGGGTGACATCATTGTTGTCCAAGAAGTTTTCGACAATTCGACCACGAGCATCTGTGCTTACAGAACACCAGAGTATATTGTGCGCATTAAAGTCACCGACAAGAATGAAAGGCGACGGTAGTTGGCGTGATAAATCCTCGAGGTCATTTAATCTCCAGTTGCCATCCGGAAGGTAGACGTTGCAAATTGTAATTTTACGGGGTGAAAATACCTGGCATGCTACTGCCTGTAACCTACGCCTATCTTTGGGCTTTCGAGCATTTTTAACTGCCTCGTTGTCAATCGACATAGCGCTTGACTCTGAGTCAGAGGGAGAAATATGTGTGTCATGTCCTGATAGAACAGGAGCAGAAGATGGCATAATAAATGATGTAGATGTTTTGGGTGGTGTGTGTGGAGTACCTGGCAGGGCAGGTATGGGTACAGTTGGGGGTGTCAGCTTTGCAGTGACACTGGTCGCTGTGCTGGGGTTCGATAAGGCTGCGCTCATAATGGCGCCCAAGTTTAGCGAGAAAGCTTCAATAATAATTTTTTTAATTTCGGGTATAAGTAGAGCAGCAATGTCACTTACAGATGGAGTAGAGTTTGCAGGTTTGGTTGCAGTCACTTTGGCAAAGCTCAACGTCGGAACAGTAGAGTTCTGACGAATAAATGCTCGAGCTTCAGGATAACTGCAATTGTTAAGCGTTTGTGTTTTACAATCCCATACTCTTCTTTGAATTTTGGACAGTTTTTCGATAGAGCAAGATGACTATCCCCACAATTCACACACTTTACCGGATCGGTACAGCGCTGTTCCTCGTGTGGCTCTTTACCGCAGATACGGATTTTTTTTGTCTTTGCACGACTTTGAAGAATGCCCAAACTTCTGACAATTAAAGCAGCGCATAGGATTGGGTATGTATGGCCTGACAGGCAAACTATACATTGCAACACGTATTTTGGATGGCAATTTGTGTAGTGAAAAAGAAAGAATAATGGACGCAGTGTCTTCAACTACGCCATTGACCTTGCGGGTAATACGCCGAAATTCAGAGATACCTTGAGCCTTTAGTTCAGAGCAGAGCTCATCGGTGGTACAATTTAACAAATCACGACACGTGATAACGCCCTTGACAGTATGGAGGGTTGGGTGTGAAGACACGTCAACAGGAATGTCAGAAAAATGAGATGTTTGCTGCTGTCGAGTTGCTTGTTTAGCATTTTTCGTTTCCACTAACAGACCATCCTTAATTTTTTTTAAAGAATTTACTTCCCCAACTAAACTATAAATTTGTTTATTAATTAAAAACGGGCTAACCTTGAAAAAATCAGACCCATCTTTTTTTTAATGACCAGAAACCGGGGGCACTGCTCCACCGTCGACTGGCTCATTATTCTCTGCTTCTTAGCAAGGTTCATGGTCACGGAGGGGTTGCCCCCTCCGTCAAACACCCCGTCCGCCAACGCGGACAATTAATACGAACGAAAGAAAATAAAAAAACACACCTGAAAATAAGAAAATGTAGCCAAAACTACGAAAAAAGAACAATATTCAAACGATTTGAACGAAAACCGAACGAAATCAGTCGACAAACGACCAAAACAACACCATATACAGCAAAATAAACAAGAAAAACCTAAGTTTGAACACGAATTTTATTTGTTTACAAATAAAATGTATACGCACAGAGCTCACGTAAAGAACGTCCGCTCACTCTGGCATCTAGTACACGACTGACCTATATATATATATATATATATATATATATATATATATATATATATATATATATATATATATATATATATATATATATATATATATATATATATATATATATATAATTATATATATATATATATATATATATATATATATATATATATATATATATATATATATATATATATATATATATATTCATTTGTTATCTTCTTCACCTGTTAAACCATAATCCTAATGTAAAATAATCCGTTTGTATTTAGTTGTATATTATAAGAATCATTTATTTCATAGATGAGTGTACATAGCATTGTTTATATACTTACTCTTATAAAAGAACATTCGCCGAGCAATGAAAAGAAAATCAAGTTATCTTCATAGATAGAAACATTAAATTTCCAGTAAAAGTCAAATATTGGAAACATGACAAATGAATTCGGATTGAAACTTATATTTCTCCCGGTGAGGTTGCCCTGAAAATGAATTAATTTGTAGAAGAATATTTATTTCATTAATAAATACCTGCGGTGTCTCGAACTGAACTTTCATATACGTGTTTATTTAAGATATTAATGTTCAAATTATAACAATTCAAGAACATAC
Organism: Nebria brevicollis; assembly: GCA_944738965.1. NCBI lineage: Eukaryota > Metazoa > Arthropoda > Insecta > Coleoptera > Carabidae > Nebria > Nebria brevicollis. Next base: position 472,070 of record OX122910.1, read on the forward strand.
TTTAAATTATTTTGGCGATCAAATAATATCCCAAAAATAGTAAAAGTATTTTCAGTTTTCGACAGGGTCTTCGATATATCTAACTTTAACGGCGATGGTTGTAGCTAGCGCACGAATTCGCACATCCAAACTGAAGATACGGAAGAGAGGTCATTCAGACACTCTCAAAACGTTCAATATATACACGGCCGAAACTTAAGCCAAAAAGAATGGCAAAATGTATAACTGATAATGGCGATAGATACGTGTCATTCATTATTGCTAATAATGCTTAAACTTTACTGGCAACTGATACTCTACAGTAATTTTCGCAATCATGCTCTCCATTTCTGGAGAATAAAAAATCCATACAAACATAGTTTCTAACTTGTCGATGTTAATTTACAACAACAATATATGTAATTCCACATTCATACGGTTGGAACACATAATATTTGATGTATTTAAATTAATTTATGGATTCATATTCTCTCGAACTGCAATAATATTTTGTATTATTCCACGCAATTGCCTGTCGTATATGTGGCATCCCCAATCTGCATCAACACAGCCTATCATGGGTTCAATATTGGTCCCGAAGATGAATCTAAGATTGTTGGTTTCTTTTCAATAACGCAATAATCGCATCGCATCTTTTTAATGTCCAACACCATGATAATTAGTCAATTGGCCAATACAACAAGTTTCAAAACTGATGTCAGGCGTAGTTGTCGTAGCTAAGTACGTCAGTGCACTAGCGATCCCACGGTTGGGCATGTTGTTTCCGTCATTCCTAGATATGTTCTGCGTCAATTTCGAACCTTCGTCGATCGCCGTGACTAATGCTTTTGAATCGGTCATACCAAATCGGCTCAATTGGCAGTTATGTAGCCTTCCTGGTGCATGCTGTTTGATCTTTGTCCTGCTTGAAAACATTTCCTCAAGCACATAGCCAACATCCCCTATTTCAGACAACCTAGACAAATCTTAAATAAAATTTCCTATCATCGTTAGGCTTCTTGACACCAACAAAAGGTTTTACTTATAAATAGTAAAGATGAGCATATATCTTCCTGTATTTATGTGTTAAAAGCTCGAATCAAAATAAGTTGGAACTACCACAAAGCTGGTCAGACCGTTGTGCAAGCTAGGTCCAGCCTATTTAAGACCGTAAAATGCTTTTTTTAAACAGCATAGCTTGTTGCTCTTTTGAAGTTCAAACAACATTGTCCTTCGATCCAATAGAACAACCTTGTTCGTCTTCAACGGTTCTTTACTATGAATCTGATAAACTCCTAGGAGGCTCCAAGAAAAATAGCTTTTTAAATTCTCCATTCAAGAAGGCTGTAGTGACATCGAAAATACTTATTTGCTTACCATATTCTACAGCAAAAGACGTCATAAGTCTGATTGACAAAAGGTAAGTCACTGTTGCGGATGAGTCAAAGATTGTACATCGGGATGGAGCCTTGAGCCATCAAGCACGCTCTTTGTCTTCACTGTGTTCCATCAGACTTAAACGAATAACGAAGTACTTTATGGCCTTCTATCAAGACGTTTTTCTCTGGGTGGTCAACTAATATCCAATTATTGTTCTGGGCAATCTACTTAATCTCTCGGTTTACACCTTTACGCCAATCATCGGTGTTGGAACTTGACACACGAACTTCGGGCCAGTACACTAACCCTTCCTGATCGTTATCAGATATCTCAAATTCTTCAGAGATTTTTTGGTAAATTTTACGAGATTGTCCTCTCTTACCTGTTCGGATGAGAGTCCGTCTGCCATAAACTCTTCTTTTGCAATGTTAATGTCCTTTTCACTTAAATTTACAGTATTTTGGTCAAAAGAAATCGACTGTTTATCACCTACATCCAATGTCAGCACTCTGTTCAAGTTATAGTGAAATTCATAAAGATCAAAAGCGGCGCTCTTCACTTCGATCTCTTCTTCATAAAAAACTTCGTTATTATACTCTGTTTCTTTGTAACCTCTCTTACAAAACTGACTGTCAGATAATGACCTGCTCGCTTTCTATAGAGCAGAATTGAATAGCTTGTGCTTTCGTCCGCATATGTCTCTAAGATTCCTTATCTGCCGCAAGGATCAAACTTACTTTCTTCATCTTGTATGTCAAAATATTAAGCCAGATTGCCTAATACTTTAAAATGGCTCACATCGGGTATTTTCCCGATATATTCCTCGTTAGGAACCCAAGCTTTTTGAGAGAAAACGAATACAATTTTGTTGAACCGGGTTGATCGCTCCCGCTAAAAACGAAGCAGATAAAGAAGATTCCAAGAAGAGACATCTGACAGTTCCTACAAGAGATCTATTTTCCTACCGGCAACACAGTATTGCTCGGGACTATGCGGTTAGGTTAATCCCATAGTAATTCCATATTTCTTTAGGTAGGCAGTGAACACGCTACTCAGTATAGTCTGTATTGTCGGCATTCCTCTTTAGTGTTTCATTAACGTGATATAGTAAGACGTCCGCTTTAAAGTGTATGAATCAGGCTTTTTACTTGCTTTATTCATATGTAGGGAACTCCAGGTGGTACGTCTAAGAGATATCAGTCTCATAAGCTCGCAGCCAGCTATTTGAACTAAATCGAGAATTTAAATTTGCCTGAGCGACATTTGAGGAAATGGCTACCGCAAAATTTTCACCTTCAAATAAACAACGCAATTGTATCTTTACGAGGTATTCGTGTTGAATTACTTGTATCGCTCCGATACGATCAGCAGACAAGATATCTTTTGTATTAGCATGGCTCATTTGCTAAAATCAAAATTCGAACGTCGCAGAGCCAGATTTCAACGCAGTCGCCGAGTTACAATTATCGTGTCCATTCATATAATGGGTTACCCATGCGTTTTTTGTTTCGGATTTATATCGCCGTTTGCATTAAATGCTAAAGCGTGAATCTTTTTAAAATAAATTTTGTAATGGTTTTTTGTTATTTTTCTGATAAAATATTATCATAAGATCCGGGACGTGCCACGCATTTCCGAGAAGGACATATTTTCTTCCGCACAGCATGTCAGCTTCGTATTACAGCATTTCTATGGCAGCTTTTTCCATTGATAAGTCGGTGGCAAGATGCAAAATGCCAAGATTGAAATTACTTGTTTTCCTGACATCTACAAGATCGCTACGTAAATGTTCTGCAGCACCACTACCAAGAATTCAATTTCGATTGTCACCAAATTTCGTTATAAAGTGGCACAGTAGCATAATAGTAAGTCATACTAGATTAATCTGTCCCTGCATTTAAAATAGTTAGTGGAGAGTCTAAAACAAAATATTGACATGGTCACGCTCGCCATTGCTTTTCTCCCGTGAATGGTAGATCGAATGGGGTTGCAACCAAATATGTGCGGTCACATATTTCTTTACATGTTTCAGCTCATCGAGACTGATCGACAGGATCATGTCGTCATCGTCTTGCCATCATGTTTCAGATAAGCTCCAGAGTATATGGATCGTTCTTCATCTCCCCGGGTATTATAAATCGTCCATCCACGTACTCTTACAAATTATTTATTATCAAACTTGCTTCATTTGCCACCTCCGCGTATCGTAGTTACTTTTATGCAAAAGATCAACTCAAGACATATTTATTTTTGATTTGTGGTTAACGAAACAAACTGTATCGTTTGTGTTAAATGCGCAACGCTCCTAACCTAGTCAAGGGATACAAACAAATACGAACTAGTAGAACAAAATATTAATTTATATTACAGTAGCACAATTGCTTTCCTGATTCACCAAAAACGAGGAAGTCATCTGCATCAACGAACGCAGGACTAGTAAAACCGCCATTTCACCAGCTACAGAGACAGACGCCTTGCCTTTTTAGTAAAGTTCACAATCAGTTTTTACTTTCTTATACGCAGTATAAGTAAGTATTGTATTAATGAAAAATTTCGATCTCGAGATTTTAACGGAAATATACGTTTTGACCTTCCCTGTATCGATTCCAACTATTTTTGGAATGACGTCCGTCTGTGTGTGTGTGTGTGTGTGTGTTCTATACAGCCTAAACGGTTGAAGCTAAAATTATGAAACTTTAAACTTAAGATTTGCATATGCCTGAAGTGTGCACCTCCTATTTTTGAAAAAAAATTTCAAAGCGGAAGTGCCTGTTTACTCTAGTCAATTTTTGCATGTTGTGCAATTACTCAAAAATGGTTACAGTTACAGAAAAATTTCATGAACAAAAATTAATTTATATTTAGCACAACTTTTGTTTGAATTATTTTTCCATAAAGAGTAATATCTGCAAATTAAATTTCTGCTTATTATATATATTTTTACATAAATCGTATCATCTGCGCCTGTCAATTGTTTAACAAAATAGACAAATAATTTGAAGTTTGACATTTTATATTGTTTCTAAGAAATATATCTATTGTATAAGCGAACTAAATGTTAGAACGAATATTATAAATTAGAAAAATAATGTAACTACGATATGGTTTAACCCATATGCGGATAAGAAAGTTCGGTGCGTGACACTGCAGATATTGGTTTCAATGAAACCGCATTTTTTTATGAAGTTTTGTTATAGACAATTCCAAAGCTGAGTCTCCGACAAGCACCAATACCGCTAGTTGAGCATATTTCTTATTTGACTACTGCATATATTTTGACTGTGATATAAGTTAAGCGGAACCCAACTTACCACGCAGTTGCGGAGTTGTATTTATTTGTGGTACACGTGCCCATCCACTTTGTTAATTATCATTAGTAATTTCAGCGTAAAGTATTCAACTCATAAATCTGTGTTCTTTGGCTAATTTTGACCCAAATTAGTACCTGGTTATTGGTTCTTCCAACTTTGCAATTTAAAACCTACCTTAAACCTGTTTATCACTTCATGCCTTGTATTTTGTGTTAAGGATTTTAATTGGAGTTAATTTAGGTTTTGTCTTTTGAAAATGTTCAGTATACAGTATTCTCTCTCGACATACCGTTAAGTTTCTTAAAGGGGAAGTACACTCAGGCAATTTCAAGAAACCGATTTCTCTTCTTCTTAGCTTAACAGTATTTTATAAAATGTTTACTTTATGTTAAACTTTCTCCGAAGTTTGCCATACACTCGGTTTTAAAGTTAAAGGCCGATAAATAGACCTTTGTAGCGGCGCTTCAAGCGCGTACAGGCGAGCACGTGGTGAACCCGTCCGTTTAATACGCTATTATCTCGAAACCATATGATGGAAATTGACGGGCGTACTATCTCAGAAACGGTTCATCCGATTTAAATGGTGTTTGGATTTTTTAAGTATGCACCTTTTTATTTACCGTCGTACGTAGCAGTTTTTTGAGTCAAAAAACAAACTATTTTCTTCACAGCGTCACCATTTTTTTATTTATCAACAGTATAAAATATTGCTACCTAGCTGGTGGGATATACAACTGACAATAACAGAAGAAATTGTTTTGTTATTTCTACAATAATGCAACCTCTATCCTGGCCGCCAATCAGATGGAGGTGTCTGGCTGCACGTTGTTTAGCGCATACAGCAGTTACCCGATCATGATGAAACCAATAAAATTTTAAATCACAGATTTAAGGAATTTAAAATGTGTACTTCATTTTTACCAAGGATTCTTATTTACCCTAAATAAATTACGAAAATCACCTAATTTTCATGCCGTCACAGTGTACTACCCAATTAATATAATATCCGCAAACTTCGTCGCTATAAGCTCTACTCTCGTTTATATCACGTACATAACACGTATCACCTGTGTTGCAGGTAATTAATAACGCCTGATCGACGTTATATTTTAATATATATATATATATATATATATATATATATATATATATATATATATAAATATATATATATATATATATATATATATATACATATATATATATATATACATATATATATAAAGATATATATATATATATCTATATATATATATATATATATATATATATATATATATATATATATATATATATATATATATTTATATATATATATATATATATATATATATATATATATATATATATATATATATATATTAAAATATAACGTCGATCAGGCGTTATTAATTACCTGCAACACAGGTGATACGTGTTATATTTATATATATATATATATATATAATATATAATTTACAAGTCTTAGTTTAAAATAAAAAAACTTTTATTTAAATTTTCGTGTTGAGTCGTACAGAGGTTGTTACAGAATGCCTTATTATATTCTACTTCTAAGTTGTACACAGTGTTGTGCCCCTGTAATAGGTCGCCTGATGGTTTCGTTTCAGGAACGGTGGTGAAAAGTAAACACTTTATTTGGTGAAATTAAGTTGGTTGTTTAGATACAGAATAGTACACAATATAACAGTTACAATGACATAAATAATTATAGAATTGGAGTTTACATTTTCATGATTTTCAAATTGTTTCTTAACATCGTGATACATTATTTCCATATCACTAATACTTTCACCAATGTCTTCTAATTCATCAAAATTATTTACTAATGGACTACGATTAGATGATTTACCCTTAATTACAATTAGATCTTTTATAGCCATAACTCTTGATCGATATATATTGGTTAAATTTAAATTTGGTACAAAATCAATAGTCATTACTGAATTGTAATTACGATTACTTGATAATTCCATTTCAATTGTATAAGCTTTACAATAATCAGATATTTTAAATATCCCAGTTCCTGGCTGCATTTTATGTGTAGTTACATTTTTGTTTTGACATTTAATTTGAATTTCTTCTGATTTAGTAAATACATATAACCATTGGATTATTTTCCTTAAGGGATGCCAAATATTTTGCTTTATGTTGACAATTTTTGTATTACAAGTTCTTGGAATGGTATTTTCAAAATTGTATATTTCTATTTCACAGTTTTCATATAAGTATGAGAGATACAATGGTTTGTTTAATGGACAGATATTAAAATTTTGATTTATTTTGCATTTATTAAAATCCTTTTCATTTAGTAGGGTGAATCTTTGTTTGTTATCTTCGATTAGGATAAATTCACTTTTGCTATCGATGAATATATGGGTATCGTTTGCTATAGTTATTGGTAATGGGATTATATGATATCCCGTAAATATCTTAGTACTAATTAATGGTATTTATATAATATACACTAATTTATTCTTACTTATATAAACATTTATGTTGGTTATAGAGTTTAGAAAATCGTGCATCACGTTGATATTAAAATTAACAGGGAATTCTAGTCCAGATGGGACGTATCCTTGAATTGTTTTTAATTCTTTTATTAGTTCATTTGGAGGTAATACACGAGGGTGAATGACTCCTAATTTTGCGAATAGAAAGGCATCAATAAAAGTTTCAAGTTCAATATGACATTCTTGGATTAGAAAATTTAATGAAATAATATCTTTTATAATAATTGAATTAAGTTTATCCGATAGGTTCAGATTCTCTAAATTCTTTATTAGTTTCCGGAGTTCAATAATGTCATTAAAAAGAGCTTGCTCATTTTTATACGAATTTCTTATTGTATTATTAAAAGAAGTTAAAGATGATTTAATTATCTTTGTTTGTTGATTAGCTAGAGAGAGAAGAGATTCTTCATTTTTTGTAAATTTATCTATTTTATCATTAAAATAGTTCTCGTCGTCGCTATCTAAAGTACCGAATAATATTTTCGAAATTTTACCGATGACGTTTATTAAACCGCGTTTACTTCGTTTAGGATCTTCATGTGCCATAAGGCTGAGTATATCAAAACGTTTTGTTTTTATAAATGATATCGATGGTTTTATAATTTGAAAGAACTGTTCACATTGGTTATTCGTTTCATTTGGATATATTACTGCACAAGCTTCAACGACATGATCGTACAGTTTATAAACTAAATTTAATCTATAATAGAAATTATCTAGATTGACGTATGTAATTAAATTCCAAAATTTTGAGTAAACTCTAACCTCTCCACATGACTCAAAATATATTCCAGGAGCATTGTCAAACTTTGTATCCAAAAATTGGTCAGCACAAATGACCAATATGGGTAATCTGAAATGAGTGAAATTAAATATTCGAAATTGATTCTTATGAATTTTGTAAGGTTTATTATTTCGTTGGATCACCAAATTTCCCGAATCATTTAATACTTCGATTACTTGGAAGGGACCTAACCATTGACTTTCTAATTTATTTTTACTCAGCTGATTTTTTATAAGAACTTTATCCGTAACGTGTATGATTTCTGTGAATGAATTTCTGTCAAATAATGTTTTAGATTTCTCTTTACTTTTGATAAGATTTTCTCTGGCTGTTTGATTTACTACTTTCAAATTTTCTCGCAATTGACTGCAATAATCTTGATAATTATAGTTCGGTTCTACTACCGAATGCTTGTACGGTAAACTCGCCTCACGACCAAAGACTAGTTCAAATGGGGTGAATTTCGTACTTGCATGAGAGGATGTGTTGTATGTTAACATAGCTAAAGGGATTAATTTATCCCAATTTTGTTTTTCTTTATCGACATAGTTTCGCAAATATTCTACTAGAGTACGATGACTTCTTTCAAGCGCACCGTTACTCTCTGGATGATACGGGGTGGTTCTGTGTTTTTTTATTTTAAGAATTTTACAAGTTTCTTGGAATAGTCTACTCAGGAAATTTGTTCCTTGGTCCGTTAATATTGAATCGGGGGTACCGAATTGACAGACCATATGGTTTACAAAATGTTTCGCCACGGTTTCTGCCGTTTGGTTTGGAATATGAGTTGCTAAAGAATATTTGGTCATGTCGTCCTGCATGGTTAAAATGTATTGGTTCTGGCTTGAGGATATAGGAAGAGGGCCAACAATGTCCAGAAATAATTTTTGAAATGGATGATTGGAGGTGGTTGTTATAATCATAGGATTTTTGATGCTTCTTCGCGTCTTATTTTTTTGACAGGACTCGCAATTTTTTACGTACTCTACTATATCAGTTTTTAAATTAGGCCAGTTAAAGTTCTGTTTTAATCGTTTATATATTCTCTTTGAGCCGCAATGGCCTCCTACACCAGAGTTATGATATTCTTTGAATAATTCTAATTTTTTTCGTCTGTAATTTTATTATACTCATGAAAATTATTTTTTGATTGGTACTTTCAAATATCGCTTTTATATAATGGTTTTACTTCACGCCAGTTTAGATTTCCTAATGCGTGTGCGGTCTTAGGAAAATGTAGTTCATTAATATCTTGCAATTCGCAAAATTGCTTTAACGTTTTTAAACAGGAAATAACAGATTCGATTTTTGGTAGTTCGTATGATGTATTATGTGTTACCAAGAATATAAAATTAAAATCATTCTTCTTTATTCTAACTAGTTCATAATTAGGAATGTTTTTTATTATTTTTTAAATTTCTTGTTTTATATTGGGATATTTCCGTACCGTGTCTAGCGCTAAACCTGCACACATATTAGCATCGCGTGATATTTATTGACTAATGGTTGAGCCCTTTGGACTTTTAAATATATTTGTATCCTTTGATTCTATATGTACTTTGAAAATTCGACTAAGAGCATCCGCGTTTACATTTGATTTGCCCGCTTTATGCACTACTTTATAGTTATACTCTTCCAGTTTAATACGCCATCTCATTAAACGGGATCCGGGGTCTTTTAAATTAAAAATCCATGTGAGTGGTTTGTGATCGGTTAGAATCACAAATTGACGACCGTATAGATAGAGGCGGAAATGGTTAACTGCCCACACGATTGCTAGGAGTTCTTTTTCTGTCGTTGAGTAATTTAATTCCGCGTTATTGAGAGTGCGACTAGCATAGGAGATAGGAGGATCTGCACCTATTTTTTCCTGCGATAGAATAGCTCCAATAGCTTTGTTTGACGCGTCAGTTGTTAGTATGAAATCTTTAGTGAAGTCTGGATAGATTAACAGTGGGGCGGTTGTGAGATTTACTTTAAGAGTATCGAAAGATTCTTGGTGCAATGCATTCCATTCACTCCAATTATTCTTTTTTAACAGATCAGTTAAAGGTTTACTGATTTTACTAAAAATTTTATATACATTTTCGGTAATATCCGCAAAGACCAAGAAACGATTTTATTTCCTTTGGATTCTTTGCGGTGCTAAAATCAAAAACAGAATGTATTTTAGAAGGGTCAGGTTTTACACCTTCCTCCGTTATCACGTGACCTAGGTAATTGACCTCCTTGCGCAAAAACTCACGCTTATCTAACTGAAGTTTAAGGTTGTGTTTGCGTAGGCACTGAAATACGTCTTTCAATTTTTCGTTATGTTCTTTTAACGTAGCACCGTAAACTACAACGGCGTCTAGGTAGACGAAACATTTTGAACCCTGCAAGCTGGTTAACACAGGCGCTGAAATGTGCACGGCGCGCCTTTTAACCCGAAGGGCATCCGAATAAATTCATAATGGTCTGTGGATGTTGAGAATGCTGTTTTGTGAGAATCCGCTGATCTCATTTTTACTTGATGGTACCCCGATGCCAGATATAGCGTACTGAAGTATTTTGAGTTACCCAGCTGATCAAGGATTTCCGTTATGTTAGGAATTGGGAAGACAGTACCGGTTGTAACTTCGTTTAATCGGCGAAAATCTACAACTACTCTAAATTTTCGTTGACCTAAAGCATCTAATTTTTTCGGGACTACTAACAGTGGGGCGTTATAAGGGGATTGACTCTTTACAATAATGCCGTCTTGTTCCATTTTATTAACTTGATTTTGGATTTCTTGTTTTTGCGATTCCGGGAGGCGATAAGGACGAATATTAATAGGTGGTGAGTTTTCGGGGATTTTTATTTCATGTTCCACTAAATTAGTGCAAGTTAATGGTTCATCCGGATAATGAAATGATACAGAATATTCTTTGCAAAGTGTTAAAAGGGATTCAATTTCTTCATCATTTAGATGATTAGTTCGTATAGTATTATTTATAAAAGTCACGCGATCAGTTTGGAATTGATTTATAAGATAGGAATGGTTAACGTTTATTTCATTACTTTGTTGAGTTTCGTTGTTATAGTCAGATACGAATAATTCGTAATCGATAGTTTTAAGATAATCTTTGCTTAGAATGATTAGATCCTCAGTAGGATTTAGAATGGGAAATTTAATTTCACCATTTTGAGATTGCGTTAGGGAATTACTAATAATTGATTTCTTAATAATTTGTTGATTAGTTAAATAATAACAATTTGATTTCTCTACGTTTAGAGTTACGATCGTTTCAGCACGAGGTTCCAAGACTACAGGGTCGGATTCAGGACCGGATATAGTGTTTATTTTGCAAGATTTATTTATTATTTGATTGGGTGAAGGATTTTCTTCAAGAATATCTTCGGCTACATTTATGATCGCTTTCTTGCGATTGAGATAGGGTTTACCTATGATACCATCTTTTGGTATTGGAAAGTTTGCAGGAACTAGTTGGAATTCAACTGGTTCATGATCAGATTCGAGGTATAGTTTAATCGTACCGAGAGTTGATATTGGTTCGGGGTTTATCCCGGACAATTTCATTATTTTCGTCGCGTTAAACATTAAATCATCATTAATATTTGTTACTTTTATGATATTGACATCTGACCCTGTATCAACCAAAAAATTAAAATATTTAACAGTAGAGTTTTGGCTGGCAATTTTCACATGGTTATCGGTTATAACACGTAACATATGAGAATTCTCGTTTATAATTTTTACATTTCTGATTGGCGTATTACCATTAGAAGAGATTCCAGTGTTATAATAACTAGGACGAGGCTCGTTTTCATTAAGCTGCGGATTTCTTTCATTTACTCTTTTGCGTTTATAGCATTGCTCAATAGAATGTCCCGGTATTTTACAATATCTGCACAGTAATACATTAGGCTCTCTTTTTATTAATTTTATTAATTTTGATTTGGTCTTTTATACGTAAAATTGTATTGTGGTTTGGAATTCGGAAATTGCGAGTATGATCTATCGGACTGTAAAATGCGTTCTTCTGCTAAAGCTCTAGATAAACATTCTTCGAAACCAGTATAATTCCGAGATTTTATGTAAATTTCTAAGGGTATTTGAAACTTTCTACATATTGTGTTAATGTTTGTTCTTTAAGAATTTCCATTATAGTTTGACATTGCACGGGAGTTTTATTTTTGCATAATAAATCTAACATTAAATGATATAAATTCTCCATTCGTGAAGTATAATTTGCTACTGATTCGGTTGGGCCTTGGATGCATTTATTAAATTCCACTTGAATATCTGTGAGAGTTCTTTGCATTTTTATACCATCTTTTAAAATAATTTTTAATTCGTTCCAAGAATTGAATGTACGAAATTTTATAAGATTGAAGGCTTTGCCTTTTAACTTGGTTAGGATCCCACTTGTGACAATGGGAATCAATTCCACAGAAATATGTTCAAGCACAAAATTGCACGCTTGTTCAAACATAGCTAAATCATCGTTACTATTACCATAAAATGTGGGAATTAATTTGAGAGCAGTTTCTAAACTAATTTCTTGATTTGCCATTCTTTCGATTGAATTTCGAGGTGGAAAATAATTAAATGAAATATGTGAGTCTATATCAGTCCCATGTTCGCTTTCGTAGGAGATAAATATTTGATTAATATCGTTCAATGATCTAGTGAAACGAGCATGCATCGGATTTTATCGATTTTAATTATGATTGATTATTGAGATTCTTACTTACTAAGAATTTGAATATTCGACGTTAAACAATAAAATATTTTCACTTACAACACTGCACAAATCACTCGCATGTTTCACTTTAGTCCGGCTCTGCACGGCTGGTTTGAATCTTCGTAGGCGATGCCTGGGGTCTGACTCTGGGCTGTGGGTATGTAGACAGGAACTTACAGGATCATGTCCTTTGCACTGCTATCTTCCTTCTTTTCATAGTGGATCAGTACTCGCAGGTCGACGCGTCTGAAGAACTACACCGTTTTCACGTTATTGCACCTTGTGCACAACAAAAGTTCGTTTTATTTCGATAAAGTCTTAGAAGACACCGATCGTAAATTAACACGAATCGTTTGAAAAATCCCAGTTCGCTGCCACCAATTTTATGTTGTGCCCCTGTAATAGGTCGCCTGATGGTTTCGTTTCAGGAACGGTGGTGAAAAGTAAACACTTTATTTGGTGAAATTAAGTTGGTTGTTTATTAAATGAAAATATATGTTATCGCTACAACGTTTTGATAGAGACTCACTTAAAATAAAATCTTAGCTAGAAGAAAGACAGCGAACTCTTGTGTGATACAGGGGATGTTAGATGGTTCCAGTTGACGCAGCGGTGTCAAATAAAAAAATTATGTTACCTTATGAGAACAAAAGTAGACACGTGTAACAACAGATTATCTACTTACCGTGAATTATGATTGTCTTTCGTTGCGTCAGCGCTTTATGGCTGATGAAATTAGCTATTTAAGTTATGAAATATAAATATATATATATAAATATATATATATATATATATATATATATATATATATATATATATATATATATATATATATATATAAATATTTAATACGTTTAAGAATCAGAAGACAAGACAGCACACGAGATGAGCGCTGCAAGTATCAACCCTCTGCCACCTCCAGGACTTTCAGGAATAGCGGGTTGGCACCCATACAAAAATTGTCCTAGACTTTCTAGCCGATACACGACAGACACCTGGACCTCAACTTTTCGTCTGAGTATAGCCACGATCGTGCGGCCTTTCCTTTCGCACAAATTTTCATTTATCTTTTATTTATTTTATTCGATTTGTGTTATCCTTAAACTATAGTGGCGTCAAAAGCCCTATTATGTACGTTTACCATCCTTGTAAATATATTTGTCACTGGTCGGAAATTCTAGTTTTATTCCACCTAGCAGCGCCAGTTCTAATGTAACGCCCACTCCCGACTCCGATTTGAGAGCCCACCGGAGCAAACCATTCTTCTCGTTCTGTCGGCTGCTTGTTCACGAAGGTCAATCAGTCGTGTACTAGACTCCAAGGTGAACGGACGTTTTCTACGTGAGCTCTGAGTGTATACATTTATTTGCCAATAAATAAATTTCGTGTGCGAACAGTGGTTTTTTCTAGTTTGTTTCTGTTTGTTTTCATAATTTTGCTGAAATTTTGGTCGATTTTCGTCTGATTCTATCCGGATTTCGACTGATATCAGCTAAATATCGTGTTTTCTTCGTAGTTTTGGCTACGTTTACATATATTCAGGTGGGTTTTTATACTTTCGTTGTTTTTGTAAATGTCCGCACCGGCGGACGGGGTGTACGACTTAGGTGGAAACCCCTCCGTTACATTAGATCCTGCGAAAAAGCAGAAGGTGATGAGCCAGTTGCCGTTGGAACAATCTCCCTAGTTTCTGGTCATTAGGAAAATATTTTAATCAGTAACCAATTATACTTTTTGGTTGGAGAGGTTGAATCCTTAAAAAAAATTAAAGATGGTCTGCTGGTTGAAACGAAAACAGCCAAGCAAACTACTCGGTTGCTACAAACCACTACCCTCAATTCCGGCAAGGGCGTGATTACTTGTCGCGACTTACTTAATTGCACAAGCGATGAGCTTCGCTCAGAGCTTAAAATACAAGGAGTGTCTGAAGTCAGGCGGATAACACGCAAAGTCAATGGCGCAGTGGAGAACACTGCGTCCATAATCGTTTCTTTTTCATTATATAACTTGCCAGCTAAAAGACGGGTAGCCATGTACAGTTTACGTGTCAGGCCTTACATCCCCAATCCTATGCGCTGCTTCAATTGCCAAGCGTTTGGGCACAGTTCAAAGTATTGCAAGGACACAAAAATATGTAACTGTGGTAAAGCACCCCACGAGGAGCAGCGCTGTACCGATCCGGTAAAGTACGTTAATTGAGGATAAAGCCACCTGGCTTTGTCAAAAAGTTGCCCTAAATTTAAAGAAGAGTATGCTATTATGAAACACAAAACTCTAAACAATTGTAGTTTTCCTGAAGGTAGAGCTTTTGCGCGTCAGAACCCTACAGTTCCGACACTGAGCTTTGCCAAGGTTGCTGCAGCTAAACTTGCTACTTCTGCTACCTCTGTTAACGACATTGCTGCTCTTCTTCTACCTAAAAATAAAAAAAAATGAGTGTAGAGGCGATCTCCACTAATATGGGCGCCATCATTAACACTGTTCTTTCTAATACATGTACAGCAACCAGTCACACTACAATGCCGTCACCCTCTATTTTTCCAGTACCTGTTTTGCCAGGTACATCTCAATCTCTAAATAAAGTGCTTTCTTCAAATATTATGCCATCTCCTGCTCCTGTTCTGTCAGCACAGGATAAAAACCTTTCTTTCTCCGACTCAGAGTCAAGCGCTATATCGATTGACAATGAGACTTTAAAAATTGGTCGGTAACACAAAGATTGGCAAGGGTGGCCTAAGGGCAGACTGAGAAACCCATCACCGTAACACGATTCGGGTTTAACTCTTAAGTCAGCCTTCACTGTCTGACTTTTACCTTTTCTTTTTTCTCTTCATTTGTTATGTCTAATTCGTTCATCATTCAATGAAACTGTAATGGAATCGTCAACCACCTAGCTAAGGTTAAACTGTTAATGGCTGAACATAACCCCAGAGTAGTTTGCTTCCAAGAGAGTCATTTAAAACCTCTTGATTCATTTAACTTGCGGGGATATAACATCTTCCGCAAAGACGTTGATCCTATTGGTCGTGCCCATGGTGGCGTTGCAATTTTTCTAGAGTCTTCTGTCCCTTTTATAGACTGCAACATTAGGACTAGGCTACAGGCAGTAGCATGCCAAGTATTCTCTCCTCATAAGATCACATTTTGAAACGTCTACCTTCCAGACGGCAACTGGAACTTAAATGACCTTGAGGATTTGGTACGACAACTTTCGACTATTTTAATTCTTGTTGGCGACTTCAATTCCCACAACATACTCTGGGGTTCTGTAAGCACAGATGCCCGCGGTCAAATAGTCGAAAGCTTCTTGGACAACAATGATGTTACGCTTCTCAACACTGGCTCAGCCACGTTCATGAACATGAGATCAAGAAATTTTTTCGGCAATAGACTTGTCTTTTTCTAGCCTTACTCTATCTGCCCATCTTCAGTGGCAGGTAGTTGACGATGCCCATTACAGTGACCATTTTCCCATTCTTCTGTCGTTTCTTTCAAATACTGTTTCTGTTGCACAACAAGCAGCACAAAGATGGTTATTTGATCTGACCGATTGGCAATCTTTCGCCAACAACCTAATGCTTCTCTAACCGTCACCAGATTTAAATATCGAGCTACAACATCAAAACGATTCTATTCTGTATTCTGCTTCGTTATTAATTTCGAAATCCTGTGGTTGTCTCAGAAAGAAGTCTGTTCCTTGGTGGAATGAACACGTTGCTTCCGCTATACGTTCTTAAAGCGTGCACTAAAAGTATACCGGAGAAATCCGACACTTCTAAACCAAATTGCTTTCGAAAAAGCCCGTGCGAATTAAATTTGAACTTCGTTTAAATTTAATAAAAAGAAATTTTATTTTTTAATGTTACATTTGATATGTGTTACAATAGTGAAAAACCACACTGAATAGAACATGAATATAAGTTTTTATTTGCTTATATGTGTAAATATATGCTTATGCTGTAGTTTACTTAATACTCATATTGCACAGGAAACTGACAAGTGCTATATGCTGACATCGAATAAAATAAGAGTAATAATGATGAAATAAGAGTTACAGCCATACATAATTTGCGCAATCCAGGCGTTCAATTCTTCAGTCTAAAACTGGGTCTTGGCGCGGATTTGTTTCTTCTATTGGTACTGATTTTGACCTAACTCTGCTTTGGAAGCAAATCAGGTATATGAATGGTTACAAGATAAGTTCCTATATTCCAAAGCTCCAGGTCAATGGTCAGGTACACACTGTCAGAGATGATATTTGTGATGTTCTTGCAAACCAGTTTGCGTCCGTTAGTCACTCGGATAATTACTCGCTACAATTTTTTGCGCTCATAAGCGGCCGGAGAGGTTCCCCTAAACTTCGAGTGTGATAATTCTAGCAGAATTTGAATTTGCACTAACAAGGGGAAGCCACGTAGTTAGGGTCACCGATTTGGCTAAAATGTTGTCAGGTGACGCAAAACAAATAATACAATTTTTGCCGTTTTATGCACCTCTCAGGAAAATTCGAGAAAATCGCGTTCTAAGTTTTCACATCTTTTTTTGTACAAAAAAAAAGATGGTATTCCAAGCGGCGGCATAATGCAGTGGATGGCGAGCTTGCATACGAGCTCAATGGTTGGGAGATCGGGTCCCCGCTCCGTCACTATATTCTTTTATATAATTTTTTTTTTTATTTTTTTATTGCACATAAAATATAAAATTTGGTAAATTTAATAATATTTATGAAATATATAAAATAGAAAATTGAATTTCATTATTCCTTCTATTATTATTCTCTTTTATTAAATTTGTTGACTTTAAACAAATTAATACAAAGTAAATTACCACCATAATATTGCTCTTTCTAGCCACGTGCAGGCAATACCTACATTTTAAAGTTTTATTTTCGTCGAAATGAATATGATGATAGATATTATCGATTTTTCTGTGATTCCTGTTGAAAAGATTATTAGTGAAAATATGCTGCTCTCATTGCAGGAAACCTGTATGCTTTAATCACTTTTATGCTATTTTATATTTTATTTAAATTTAAAAAAAAAGTCATATAGAGAAAAAACCCTGCAGAGTGGAGAGTCGAATGATCAACCACTCTGCTCGTATGCCAGTTTGCTGTTCACTGCGCCATGCCGCTGCTTGTAATAGTATCAAATTTTTTACGACAAAACATGATGTGAAAACTTTGATCGCGATTTTCTCGAGTTTTCTTGTGAAGTGCATAAAACGGCCAAATTTGTATTATATTTTTTGCGTCACCTACCATCTAACAAAATTTCAGCCAAATCGATGGCCCCAACTACGTGGCTTCCACTTGTAGGTCGCACAGCCAATACTTCTGTTGGGTACGATGATATTGCTACCCACCCTATTTAAACTGAGAATAGTAGAATTTCTCAACTGGCTTTGGGTTGAAATTTTCTCTTCTGACATCTGGCGCGAAGCGATAATTATGTCGATACACAAGAAGGTCAAAGACGTGTCTTACGCATCAACCTACCGTCCAATATCTTTGACATGTCACCTGTCAAAGTTATATGAACGCATGATCAATTATCGACTCAACTGGTTTCTAGAATACCGCAATCTCATCAACCAGCACCAATGTGGATCTCGTCAGCACTAATCCACTACTGACCTGCATGTGTATCTGACGAACGCTATTTAATCTAGCATCTTAAAATGCAACCATCTGGTTGCAATGTTATTTGATCTAGAAAAAGCTTTTGACATGACCTGGAGATACGGAATTCTACGAAAACCGCACAACTGGGGTCTACGTGGCAATCTGCCTCAATTCGTAGAAAACTGTCTTTCGAACCGTTCCTTTAGAGTACTAGTTGGACAAACATTCTCTTATTTGCGACCGTTGCAAAACGAAAATCCCCAAAGCTCTTCCATTAGTGTAACACTATTTTGATTGCAATCAATGACATTGTGTCCAACATGCCGATTGCTGTTGATTATTATCTGCATGTAGACAACCTCACGATTTTCACTTCATCTTGCTCTCTGTCCGGAGAGATTACAACTGGCTGTTGACTTAGTTTCTTAGGCTGAATCCTACCGCGGTTTTCGTTTCTTTGTGGAGAAAGCCTGTGCAATCGACTTCTGTCGACTACGTAAAGCACTCACCTGTCGTGTTTCATCGCTTTACGATAGACCAGTGCGGATAGTGGCTGAGTGAAGTTTTTGGGCATAATTTTCGACCGTCGTCTTTTATGGCTGAGACAAATCAACAATGTCTCTGCGCAGTGCCGAATGTAATTGAATGCTATCAAGCGTATTGCCTCCACAAAATGGGGAGCCGATAGGGACTCTCTGCTGCGATTTTACGTCAGTCTGGTTCTATCCAGGATAGACTTCTGTGCTATTATTGTTTACACTGCTAGAGCTTCTCACTAGAAGAAGCTAGAAAAGGTGCACAATGCTGGAATTCGAGCAGTCACCGGGGCGTTCAGGACAACACCAATTCCAAACTGTGAAGCTGGTGTACCACGACTTTACATAAGGTGCATCTAACTTGGTTTGAGGTATGTCTGCAGAGTTCTTTCGCTCACGCAGCATATAAACCATTCCATATTTTTCAATAATCCGGTACTGAATCGTCTATATACCAATAGTGCAACTTCTATTTATCTGCTTGCTTTGAAACTTCCAAAGTTGTTAAATACCATCGTAGACAACCAAGGGATTGTTCTATCGAGAGTTTTTTCCAAGAACCCTCCATGGGCATCTCTTTCTTTAACGAAAAACCTAGAACTGACCAACTTGCCAAATGATTCTACTCCTAACGCCATATATTTGATTGAATTCTTCATTCAATTGCAACAGTACACAGACTTTCAACACACATATACTGATGGCTCCAAGACAGACTCCGGTACAGGCTGCGCTTTTGTGACCGATGGCTTATCCCAGTCGTTCACACTGTCACCCATATGCTCAGTATACACTGCTGAGTTATATGGTATTCTCTACAGTCATCGACACTCCCGTCAAGCTATCGATGAGCAACGTCACCTGCTCATCTGCACCGAATTCTTGAGTTCTATCTTAGGCATCGGTAGCAGATTCTCCACAGATCCAACCGTTTTGTACATCTGTGGTGTTATCGAAAGATTACGGGAGCTAGAGAGAAATGTCGTTCTCATGTGGATACCCGGATATGCTGGGATACCCGGTAATCACTGTGCTGACAGATCTGCTCTTGGAGCAGCCAATAGCAACTACGTTGCCCGTCATCCCTTGCGCGCCGATGATATGTTGAGGTCTGTGGCTGTGCATTGTCTTAAGTTATGGCAGGAGGAGTGGAATACATCTTCTAGCAAATTGCGACGTGTAAAGGTGTCAGTGGAGCGCTGGATAGCACCAATCCGCTTAGCAAGGTGCTCTACAGTCTTCGACGCTCCCGTCAAGCTATCGATGAGCGACGTCACCTACTCATCTGCACCGATTCCTTGATTTCTATCTTAGGCATCGGTAGCAGATTCTCCACAGAGCCAACTGTTTTTGACATCCGCGGAGAAATCGATAGATTACGGGAGCTAGAGAGAGATGTCGTACTCATGTGGATACCCGGACATGTTGGGATACTCGGTAATCACTGTGGCGACCGAGCTGCTCTTGGAGCAGCCAATGACACCATCGTTGTCCGTCATCCTTTGCGCGCCGATGATATGTTAAGATCTATGGCTGTGCATTGTCTTAAGCTATGGCAGGAGGAGTGGAACTACTAGTAAATTACGACGTGTGAAGGAGTCAGCGGAGCAGTGGATAGCACCGCTCTGGCTAACAAAGAGTTAGCACGTGGTCATCGCTCGTCTGAGATTAGGCCATACTTGTCTCACACACTTGCATCTGTTACTAGGAGAACAACCACCGCTCTGCCCCACTTGTAACACTAGGCTCACTCTCGAACATATTTTCGAGCAGCGTCCTAGTTACCGTTAGCATCGACGCAATGCTGGTATTGAGGGTCCCATTCGTATTACATTAACCAATAATGCAGCAAGCATTGTTAAAGTGCTTTCATTTCTCCGGGTAGCTGATTTGTTTACGCAATTCTGTAAGGGTTCTCTTCTTTTCGCTTCATTAATATTAATACACCAATTATTATTTCTTTTCGTTTCTCTCCACCCTATATATCAGCCGGGGCTGTGGTTTTTGTGGTTGCTATAAAAGACCTCAGTTCTTGACTGGTGTCTGCACAATCCATCCGTGCAATGCTATTTTGCACATGTGAAAGTATTACGTTTTTCTTAAGGCTTAATTTAAGCTAAAGCTGATGTTTTTTTTTTTTTCGTTTCGTTAGTTATTAATCATGTATTTATTTACCCTTTTATTTTCTCTCGTTATACAGAATCCGGTTTTCCTTTGTATATACTATTTTTCAAATTCACTTGTACAAGCGGTAATAACCATAGTAGTCGATCCGCAATTTAAATTAAAAAAAAAATATATAAATAAATAAATATATATATATATATATATATATATATATATATATATATATATATATATTTATAAATATATATATATATATATAAATTTATATATAAATATATATATATATATATATATATATATATATATAAATAAATATATATATATAATAAATAAATATATATATATATATATATATATATATATATATATATTTATAAATATATATATATATATATATATATATATATATATATATATATATATATAAATATATATATATATATATATATATATATATATATATATATATATATATATATAAAGTATACTTAATATACAAAAGTAAATTAGAATGTAAATATGATAGTAATGCGAGTAAAGTAATAATAAAAAAACGCATTAAAATATTTTACTCAATGCTTTAGATCACAATTATGTGCCAGAAATCTACAGATATTATCTGAAATTTTAGACCTTATCTCGAACGATTTACAATATATGCACAATCAATAATTCATACAATCAACAACAAAACAAACAAATACAAAAACCTGTTCCAACCAAACACCTAATACAATTTAACAGACACCAATATCCTCTCCATAAATACAAACAACCTCATTACAAACCACCACAATACCAACGACAACAATAATCAAAACCTCTTTCCCCAAGTGCTAATATCCGCAACGCACAACAAAGAATTTCACCCATGAGTACCCAAACCAGAAACATCCAACAGAGAACAGCGCATTTGTTCAATTAAAATTCTGAAGAAGATATTATCTTAGATACAGAGATAAAATACAACTTCTTGAAGGAACAGAACGTGGATTAATTAATGGACTCGGGTCAATTATCAAAAGCATATCAGGAAACCTAGATTCAACAGATAAAGAAAGATATGACACAATAATAGATAATATAGTTAATAACGAAAATAAATTAAACAATAAAATAAACACCATGGTAACTATCAATAATATCACCACACAATTTGATAATAAAATAAAAACTATTAATAAAAATAATCATATCCTAAATACAAGATTAAACAATTTGGAAAAAATAATAGGAAAAGCTTTAGATGAAATAGATATTGTAAAAACACATAACATTATAATTGAACTAATTTAAGTAGGACAAGAACTTTACTTCTCTTTAGTATAATTAGAAGAAACTATAACCTTCTGTCAATTAAAAAATCTATACTTGGGAATAATTAATCACAACGAATAACTAATAGAAATTAATAAAATCCAAATACCTTCATATAAACCATCCTATTACATAATATTTAAGATAACAATATCCTAAAAACTTATGGCTCAATTAACAACAACGTACTAGTTATCCTTATTGAAATCCCATCTAACGTCATCAAAAGGGAACTCGAACAAGCCACCCCATTACCTACCTACTTACACAATACATATGAAACAATAAATGTCTAAGCGGTCCTATATACGAATAATAAGTGCATAATTTGATCTGTAAATAAATGTACTAAGATGAACCACAAAGAATTCAATTGTTTATCTCAAAACAACGAATACGAAAAATGTTAAGAAAACGTAATCTGTTATAAAGATTTTCAGTTCTGTGAGTATAATAAATTAGCATCAATAAATACAATTATCGAAATACAAAATTCAAACATAATATATCTATACTTCCCGAATGAAAGCAAAGAAAATATTACAGAAATAACGAATTGACCATTAAAAATTTAACCGGAATATATCACACTAATAAGTGTCAAATTAATAACCAAATCGGAACTAAAAATAATATCGGAGATCTACTAGATATCCATATGAACTTAACAAAAGATCATATCAAACATATAAAAATTGAAATAAAAAATGTCCCACAATTTAACTATAAATCAGAAAATAGTATTCGCTTAGATTTTCCTTATAATAATGTTAGTACTTATAATTTCCATTATGTAATAAATTATGTAAATAATCTTAATAATGATTATTATTTTAATAACTTGTAAATACAAAGAGTGTCTTAAAAGAAAAACAAAACACCAAAATCAAAAGGATTAAGAGCAAAATTTGAAAAATCTAATAAAAATACCAATGAGGTTAATTTTATTTCTTATGAGGGAGGAATTATATAGCAGAGTCGCCTCTATTGCACAGTAATAAATTGAATCAACCTGTTTTTTTTTCAAGTTATGGGAATAACATGTTATTCTCATTAAGACACGTACAAAAAGACAAACTTTGTATATATAAGAAAAAAGCAAAATATTCTAATTACTAGTGTTACAACTAGTGTTGATGTAAGAACTACATAGTTCAAACCATATCTGTTTAACTTTGTATTGAAAATAAAATCAATCTTTATTAAAAACAAGTCATCAACATACTACGTGGATACGAGGTTATTTCTTTAGGTATACGTGCCCATCATTCTTTTTAGTTTATCAACAGTAATTCTGCGTTATATATTCAGCTGTCCATTTGTCTGGCCTATTCAGAACCTTATTAGTGTTTATTCGCTGGTTCTTCAATTTTGCAATATTCCATGTAACGTAACTCTGCTTATCACTTGGCACTTTGTATTTGTAATTAATTTAATTATAGATTAAATTTTTCCCCTTTTTTTGTAGCGTAACATTTCAGTATTCAAGCATTCTCATTTGCTATCTATCGTTTAGTTTATTTTATGTTTAAATTCCGTTAATACCGTGGCTATAAATTCCCGTTCATCTATATATCGTACAAAACACTCTCCACCTGTATTTAAGGCAATTGCTTCCGATGTTATCACTCAAAAAACGTACGTTAGGTCATAACCTCGGTACGGGGACCGAATGGGAGGATATTGTTACCAAAACCACCAATTGGTGACCGTGGAAGTTAAGCGCAGCCACCAATATCTCCTTGCCGCCTCCAGGACGTCCGGGAATACCGGGCTGGTGCCCTAATATATATACATTGGAGCTACCAGCCGGCGCTGCCTCACGACTCACGTCTGGACGTTTGTTGAGTATAGCCACGATCATCTAACTATGCCATTACTCCACTTATGTTTTATTTAGCTTAATTTCTTTATAACTTCAATAATTAGTAATTAACGTGTATTGGAGTCAAAAGCCCAGTTAAGTGCAAACCTTTTATTTATTTACTGTCACGAAATTAGAGTGTAATTCACCTAGCTGCTGCAGCTCTGATACCAATCCCGACTGCGATCTGAGAGCTTGTCTAGCATTTTGTTCTGTTGGCTTCTAGCTCGCGAAGGTCGTTACAGATTTTTGGCACCCAACGTGGGGCTTTTTTTAGTTAATCCCGCTTTTAACTCGTTTTATCCCGTTATGAATGGGCGTATGAATCAAAGTTTCGCTGAGAAAACCGAGCGGACTTCACCAATAGATAAGCTATTCAACTTCCTGACGCCTCCCTCATCGTCAGGCATGCAATTCATCCTAAACTCAATCAGCCCGGTGAGCTCGCCCTTTATAAAGTAAAGATTGCACAACTAACTTCATTAGTTTCCGACTTTAATGGAACCGACGCTAACGCTGAATACACAGAACTCATGAACCGTATCGCGCACCTTCTGCGACGCAGTTTCCGCTTTACGGAAGTTACTATTCTGAAAACTGAGATCAAAACATTAGACGACGCGTTGGAAAATAAATGTCGCACGAACAGGATGGCTTCCGCGTCGGCAGTCCCTTCAAGTCCCACACCACAATCTGTCCACCCCTAAATTGATACCAATTCATCAATTGAATATCACTCTAACGCCCATTTTTCGGTAGCTGAATTTCTTGTACGCCTAAATGAACTCTGCGAGTCTCGTAACGCCACTAAATCAGATCTTTTCAATTCCGTTATTGATCTTTGCAGTGACTCAGCCTTTTTGTGATACCGGGCCAATAAAGCCAATAATAATAACTAGGATCAGCCAGTTGATCATCTCAAACAACAGTATTAACCAATTGATTACGAGCATAGGTTGTGGCAAGAGATTCTGTACCGCAAACAAAAATTTTCCGAACATCGCTGACATGTAACTCAAGTTCTCTCGCTTATCGACTAAAATTCCGGAGGACAAAAAATTTTTCACGATTCGTTATAATCTATCTGCGTATTATGCGCTACATGTCGCTGCACCTGGCGTAACCTCCATTTCCGAGCTTAACCGACTATCCAGCGTGTAGAGCTAGCATAGGGAACTCCACCTCCAAGCTTTCGCAATGCACGCCTTTGCGATGTAACGCTTCATTCGCGGTCAGTGCGGAATAGTGGAACTGCCGCTAAACTGGACATTTGGCTTCCAACTGCCAAGCTCCAAAATCACACTATTGTTTCCGTTGCAGCTAACCTAGTCATATTGTCCGCATTTTTTTTATTTATTTATTTATTTATTTATTTATTTATTTATTTATTTATTTATTTATTTATTTATTTATTTATTTATTTATTTATTTATTTATTTATTTATTT
The DNA here is from genome assembly GCA_944738965.1 of Nebria brevicollis. Classification (NCBI taxonomy): domain Eukaryota; kingdom Metazoa; phylum Arthropoda; class Insecta; order Coleoptera; family Carabidae; genus Nebria; species Nebria brevicollis. The sequence continues at coordinate 497,678 of OX122910.1, forward strand.
ATTTATTTATTTATTTATTTATTTATTTATTTATTTATTTATTTATTTATTTATTTATTTATTTATTTATTTATTTATTTATTTATTTATTTATTTATTTATTTATTTATTTATTTATTTATTTATTTATTTATTTATTTATTTATTTATTTATTTATTTATTTATTTATTTATTTATTTATTTATTTATTTATTTATTTATTTATTTATTTATTTATTTATTTATTTATTTATTTATTTATTTATTTATTTATTTATTTATTTATTTATTTATTTATTTATTTATTTATTTATTTATTTATTTATTTATTTATTTATTTATTTATTTATTTATTTATTTATTTATTTATTTATTTATTTATTTATTTATTTATTTATTTATTTATTTATTTATTTATTTATTTATTTATTTATTTATTTATTTATTTATTTATTTATTTATTTATTTATTTATTTATTTATTTATTTATTTATTTATTTATTTATTTATTTATTTATTTATTTATTTATTTATTTATTTATTTATTTATTTATTTATTTATTTATTTATTTATTTATTTATTTATTTATTTATTTATTTATTTATTTATTTATTTATTTATTTATTTATTTATTTATTTATTTATTTATTTATTTATTTATTTATTTATTTATTTATTTATTTATTTATTTATTTATTTATTTATTTATTTATTTATTTATTTATTTATTTATTTATTTATTTATTTATTTATTTATTTATTTATTTATTTATTTATTTATTTATTTATTTATTTATTTATTTATTTATTTATTTATTTATTTATTTATTTATTTATTTATTTATTTATTTATTTATTTATTTATTTATTTATTTATTTATTTATTTATTTATTTATTTATTTATTTATTTATTTATTTATTTATTTATTTATTTATTTATTTATTTATTTATTTATTTATTTATTTATTTATTTATTTATTTATTTATTTATTTATTTATTTATTTATTTATTTATTTATTTATTTATTTATTTATTTATTTATTTATTTATTTATTTATTTATTTATTTATTTATTTATTTATTTATTTATTTATTTATTTATTTATTTATTTATTTATTTATTTATTTATTTATTTATTTATTTATTTATTTATTTATTTATTTATTTATTTATTTATTTATTTATTTATTTATTTATTTATTTATTTATTTATTTATTTATTTATTTATTTATTTATTTATTTATTTATTTATTTATTTATTTATTTATTTATTTATTTATTTATTTATTTATTTATTTATTTATTTATTTATTTATTTATTTATTTATTTATTTATTTATTTATTTATTTATTTATTTATTTATTTATTTATTTATTTATTTATTTATTTATTTATTTATTTATTTATTTATTTATTTATTTATTTATTTATTTATTTATTTATTTATTTATTTATTTATTTATTTATTTATTTATTTATTTATTTATTTATTTATTTATTTATTTATTTATTTATTTATTTATTTATTTATTTATTTATTTATTTATTTATTTATTTATTTATTTATTTATTTATTTATTTATTTATTTATTTATTTATTTATTTATTTATTTATTTATTTATTTATTTATTTATTTATTTATTTATTTATTTATTTATTTATTTATTTATTTATTTATTTATTTATTTATTTATTTATTTATTTATTTATTTATTTATTTATTTATTTATTTATTTATTTATTTATTTATTTATTTATTTATTTATTTATTTATTTATTTATTTATTTATTTATTTATTTATTTATTTATTTATTTATTTATTTATTTATTTATTTGTGCAGGTGAAAGTGGAAAATATTATAGACAAAAAAAAAATCCGGATTTTATATAACAAGAGAAAGTAAAAGGGGAAATATATAAATGATCAATAACTAACAAAAAACTATAAAAGTGATTTAATTGAGTAAAAAAAACATCAAAGCCTAACGAAGAACGTTAAACTTACTCATGTGTGAAACAACATTGCACGGCTAGAATGTGCAGACACCAGTCAAGAACTGAGATCTTTTATAGAAACCACAAAAACCACAGCCCCGGCTGATATGTAGTGTGGAGAAAATAGAAAAGAAATAATAATTGAAGTAATAACATTTATGGAACGAGAACAAAAGAAGAAAACCCTTTCAGATTTGCGTAAATAAATCAGCTACCCAGAGATAAGAAAGCACTTTAACAATGCTTGTTGCATTATTTCCTAAAGAAATACGCATGGGACCCTCACTACCTGCATTGCGACGATGAAAAGTTTAACTACGCCATTGCTCGAAAATATGTTCGAGAGTGAGCCTAGTGTTTCAAGTGGAACAGAGCGCTGGTGGTTCACCTAGTAACAGATGAAAGTGTATGAGACAAGTATAACCTATTTTCCGACGAGAGATAGAATATTTTTCAATTTCACCTGCACAAGCGGTAATGACCATAGTAGTCGATTCGCAATTTTAATAAAATAATATATATATATATATATATATATATATATATATATATATATATATATATATATATATATATATATATATATATATATATATATATATATATATATATATATATATATGTATGTATATTTATATTATTTGCTAGCGGTAATTTTCTTATTCAATCCTTTTTCTATAGCTATTTCTTTATCAAATATAACGTTAGCAGAGTCACAGAAGATTATGTATGCGTAATCCATCTATAATTTGTTACCTACTATTCTCTTTCAGTTTAATGCCGGCGTTTAAATTGAACATATCTATTCGTGAATTCTGTGTATTTTGTGCTTATTTGAAAGGTGAGTAAAGTCTGTTTTGCCCATTATATCTCTGCCTATATTCAGTATAGACGCCTGTATGATATTCACTGGTGCATGTGTGTGATTTGTTTGTGAAACCTATCCTAAACCTTTGTATAAAGACACGAGCCCTGTAACCGCTGCGCGCGGGGGATAGTCGAGTTGCGTCCAACGAAGTACCACTTACCGGTCTGGTGCCAGCGGTGCCCTGCCTGCCAGCTATAGTGTTATAATCAGGAGGAGCCCAACTTTCGCTTGCACCTCCGAGTGGGCTGGTGGAGACTGAGTTTTAACTCGAATTTAACTCTTTCTCCTGATACCATGCAGATCACTTGTTGAGGGTGTCAAGCTCTCGCAGATTCACACAGCTAGTCTGTGTGGAGCGAGCTTACAGGCAGATTCGCAGATTCACGTAGCATGTCTGTGTGGAGCGGAGCCAACGAGCAGATTCGCAGATTCACACAGTTTGACTGTGTGGAGCGGAGCCAACGGGGCAGATTCGCAGACTCACAGATTCACACAGCATGTCTACGTGGAGCGGAGCCTAATACTCACAGATCTTTGCTATATTGCTTAGAGTGAGGGTGTCTATTTCACAGTTAGATATTCTACCATCCTTTTGTTATCTTTTTGTGATATATGTTGAGTACTGTTGACATTCTTGTTTGTATTGCTTTCTCACTGACAAGGGGACACCACGTAGTGTGGGTCACCGATTTGGCTGAAATTTAGCCAGATGGTAGGCGACGCAATAAAAATGATACAAATTTTGCCGTTTTATGCACTTCTCAAGAAAACTCGAGAAAATCGCATTCAAAGTTTTCACATCTTGTTTTGTAGAAAGGTCCTTGTTTCTGCAAAAAAACAGCATTTATATGCTCCTCTCATTGCAGGAAACCTTTATGTTTCAATCAATTTTATAATAATTACCATCCGAGTGAATGCTGCAATAGTAAATAATTTTATATTTTATTTACAATAAAAAAGTTATACAGAGAAATACGCCGGCAACAAAAAAAAAAGAGAAAGACGACGGATTCTGGGCTAGAACTCCTGACCACTGGGTCTGTACGCCAGCTCGCTATCCACTGCGCCACGCCACCGCCCTGAAAGAGTATCATTTTTTGTTCTACAAAACAAGATATGAAAACTTTGAATGCGATTTTCTAGAGTTTCCTTGAGAAGTGCATAAAACGGCAAAATTTTTATCATTTTTATTGCGTCGCCTACCATCTGGTAAAATTTCAGCCAAATCGGTGACCCACACTACGTGGTGTTCCCTTGTGAGTGTAACCCACTCAATGGTTTTATTTTATTTACAGAATATCTAGGAAGTCGCACGTGTAGCTCTGCGGACCATCCCGTCAACTGAACTACTCCATCGACGATAATATAATTTTAATGACCACCCCTAAACTAAGTTACTTATAAAATAACCATTCTTAATATATATATATATATATATATATATATATATATATATATATATATATATATATTTCATAACTTAAATAGCTAATTTCATCAGCCATAAAGCGCTGACGCAACGAAAGACAATCATAATTCACGGAAAGTAGATAATCTGTGTTGTTCATCCTGAAAGAGATTGGACATGTAACCTTTTGTACTATATCAGTCTTTATTAAATATTTTGAAGGTCCTTACTATGGCTCCATGAGACGTCGCAGCATCTCAATGATAACAAAATGAAGTAACGTGAGGTACATCGAAACAAACACGTTGCAATATACTTGTTATATATATATATATATATATATATATATATATATATATATATATATATATATATATATATATATATATATATATATATATATATATATATATATATATATATATATATATATATATATATATATATATATATATATATATATATATATATATATATATATATATATATATATACGTTAGTAACACGTAAAAACAATAGCTTTATTAATATTACGATAAATGTATTGCGTCTCCATTTCTTCCAATAAAGAAAACATGAAAAAGTCTCAAAGCAATGAGGCTTAATTTTGCATTTCACTTTCCTAGTACTTTTATAAGATTTTTATATACAAATTTGTGTATTGAATGGATTGTAGCAAATATTCGCACGTGGCATTTTTCCTTAAATACCTGCGAAGATGCATTGAAGTTAGAAAATAAATAAATGCAAATGGTAACAAGACCATTATTTTATTCAGTATTTCTGTAAGAAAATACCTGGTAAGACGAGATAAGCAATGATGATTGGAACAAATAAATCACAATCGATATTTCAACAGTAACTAACACGGCAGAAGAATTATTCAACTAAACTAATTCACTGTAAAAATAGTATAGAGACAAACTCTTGTTATTTACATGTAATTATTACATTCTTAATATTAATTTATTTCCTGATTTCAGCAAACTTATCATATTTGTTTATATCACATCCATAGAACCCCAAACACTTGAATTAGAAGTACAGCCTAGATGTGAGTGACTCGTGAAAGTCACTATAACTCGGATACTAATTACGGGTTAGAATAATTTATTTTTCTATTTTGAAGAAGAAGGCATTTACAATCTCAATATTTAGATAATTCAATTTATCAGCTTCATTTTTCCAAAATTGCATGAATTTCCATTACATTGTATCTAAGATAATAATTCTGTATTAGATTCATTCAAAAAAAAATCAATAGCTCATAACTAAAATATTTAATTGCTTTTTTCCAAAAAAATTTCAGATTAGAATTTGTATTAATTAGATCTACCTAAATATGAATTTTTAACAAAAGCCGAGGACCTTGTGTAAATCAGTAGCACACTCTTTCTCATATCACAATCACATATTTAATTGTACCTTTTTGAATGGGCAACGCAACGGAGGATTGAATTGGTTGAGAATGCCAGCAAAACCCATTACGTTTTGGTTCAGGAAAAAACATATACGGTGTGTCTTCAAATTGGTAAAATATTCACAAGAATCTAGAACTTCTTTATTCGCACATCTTTGAACTTTTATTGAGAGCTGGAATATTAAATTAATAATTTGATTCAATTTAAAATATAATGGGGGGACATACCCATATTTTATTGCTAACTAAATCGCGCATACGATATAAATCAATATCCACGTAAGAACCAAAGATATTACTATATTTTAAATAGCAGCTATTTACGTGGACCGGTGATTCCGTTCCTAAATCTAGAACTTCAAACCGATCCGCTTTCGTTACATATGTCTGAAATAAAATTGAATTGTTTAGGGCTGTATGATATACCGCTTAATGGATAAGTGGTTGTGTGAAAACGACGATATAGTAAAAGAAGGACCTATGGGCTATAGGCGAGAGTGATTTTAAAGGTTATGGGCACGTTGGAATATTTTTGATTGGAAGATAGACGATAATAGTATATTAGCCTTTATACATGTTGTTTGTTTGCGTGATTGTCTGTCAGATAAAATAGGAAATACTTGCACACTCAATGAATCCTTTTCCGTCAGTTAAATTTTATATATTGTCGTTAATCACGACTAATAATTGCAGAAGTTTCGTATTATTCTTCGAGCAGTTATACCAAACAGTCTCACAAAATTATCGATAGTTCTTGTTCTGGTTATGGAGTGTACACCAAAAATGTAATAGTGACTAATAGCGCTATTTTTATTCAATTTTTCTGATTTCAGTTAGGAGATCTGTAAGTGATCGACCACTGTGTTCTGGTACGAAGCATTCCAATACCTGTGTTTTTGCAACTTTAAATCACTGACGTATAACTTCATTGTTGCTTCATAAAAGTAGTTTTTATTTTGTCGGTATCAAAAATAGAAAGGCATTATGCAAAATTTAGTTAATTTAAATTCATTTCATTTTTTTTTGGAAATTTAACCATTTAGAAGAAAAAGAAAAACTCGCAGTGCGAGACGCCTGTTAATTTCAAGTACTGTGTTTTTTTTTTGTGAAATAAGGTAAGCAGTTATATTTTTTATGCTTTTTTGTATCATTTAAATGTAATTAATACCAATAATAGTTTTCTATGAATATAATTCGGGTCTATCTGTATTAAATTTATTAGTTATTCCACAAAGGACGCAACAACATCGGCATTTATATATTTATTATTTTTAACAAAAAATATGGAATCGGGAATATTTTGGTAGCTACCTTTAGAACCGAACTCTGTTCCATTACATTGCTACAGAATAAGCAACCCACGTAAATATACACTTTATATAGCTCCAGGCGTGTTTCTATTTACTACAACATTACACTATCCACCTTCATTCTTTAAATACACCGTAACTTTTGATTTAATTACATTCACGTAAACTTCCATACTTGATCAAACAGTACTGCTTCTTAGTATGATTCATCCTAATGGTACTATTGATTTACCAAAATCGCAACTTCATCTTCTTTAGTTAAAGCAGTCACACCATCAACAGTTACGGCATCATCTCCGCAACAAAATTCCCGGAATTACAATACTATCATATATATACGCGTTGTGGTACGCCACGAATACGCATCACAAGGTCAAAAAATAACCAAAGAGTTCTTCAGGGATATCTTCCGTAGCCTACGTAATGCTGTGCGGCGCAAGAGGCAGCAGTTGTGGTCAACAGGAAATTAGTGCCTTCATTACGACAGTGATCTAGCACATTACTCGCTCTTGATTCAGACATTTTTGGCGAAACACAACACTCGTGTTGATCAACAGGCTCTTTACTCTTCTGGAATGGCACCTTGCGATTTCAGACAAAACATTATGGCAGCAACGACAGCCGAGCTTAACTCCATTTAGTAGGAGGCTTTCTCGGTATACCTCCAACAATGGACACACCGCTAAGAGAAGTATGTGTTCTCCCGAAGGGACAACTTTGAACTAACGAAGATTATAAAAATGAATCAATTGAGAAAAAAACATTAGTTTTAGTTTAATTAAAGCCAAAAGAGACATGTTATAATTTCACATATATGGAAGAACATAACACAGATCAAATGTGCAGACACCAGGCCAGAACTAAAGTTTTTTATAGATACCACAAAAACCACAGCACCGGCTGAAATATGGAGTGGAGTGAAAAGAAAAAAAATTATAATTGAAATATTAACTTATATGGAACGAAAAGAAACGAAGAGAACCTTTACAGTTTTGCGTAAACAAATCAGCTACCTGGAGAAATGAAAGCACTTTACCAATGCTTGCTGCATTATTGCAATCCTAAGAGAACCCTCAATACAAGCAATGCGACGATGCTAATTGTAACTAGGACACTGTTAAAAAATGTGTTCAAGAGTGAACCTAGTGTTACAAGTGGAGCAGAGCGGTGGTCGTTCTCTCAGTAACAGACGCAAGTGAGTGAGACAAGTATGGCCTAATCTCAGACGCGAAAAGACCACTTGCTCACTTCTTGTTAGACGGAGCGGTGATAGCCACCGCTCCACTGACGACATTACAAGTCGCAATTTACTTGTGTATAAGATTAACTCTTCCTGCCATTACTATAGACATTGTACTGCCACAGACCTCAACACATCATCGGCGCGCAAGAGTTGACAGACAATGACGTTACCGTTAGCTGCTCCGGTTGGCTCTGTGATTGCCGGGTATCCCAACAAGTCCGCGTATCCACATAAATACGCCATCTCTCCCTAGCTCCCGTAATCTATCGATTTCTCCACGGATATCCAAAATGGTTGGATCTGTGGAAAATCTGCTATCCACCTCTTCACTGACACCTTAACACGTTGCAATTTACTCGTAGACGAGTTCTACTCCACCTATCATAACTTATGATAATGCACAGCCACTAACCTCAACACATCACCGGCGCGAACCGATATCTTGATGGGTGTGTTGACGAGAGTAGATAATACCAAATAACTCAGCAGTGTTTACAGAGCATATGGGTGATAATGTGAACGATTGGGACACGCCGTAAGTCACGAAAGCGCAGCCTGTACCGGAATTTTTTTGGAGCCATAACTATATATGTGTGATAAATGACTGTGTACTGTTGCAATAGGATGATGATATGAATAAAGTATATGGCGTTAAGAGTAGTATCTTGTGGCAAGTTAGTCAGCTCTACGTTTGTCTTTAAAGAAAGAGATGTCCATGGAGGGTTGTTGGTAAATTGTTTCCAGTACCACGGTTGTTAATGATGGTATGTAAGAACCTTGGAAGTTTCAGTGTTAGCGGATAGAAAGAATTTTCTCTATTAGTATATAGATGATTTAGCACTGGATTATTGAAATATATGGAATGCTTTATATGCTGCGTAAGCGAAAGTTTCAAGTACCTAATGTGAAGTAGCGATACACCGGATTCACAGTGTAGGCTTGGAGTTGGGGTAGACCTGTACGCACGGGTGACTGTTTGAAAACAATATTGTGCACGCTTTGTAGCTTCTTCAAATAAAGAGCATTAGCAGTGTACACAGTGAAAGCACAGAAGCCGGTTCTGGACAGAACCAGACTGACGTATAGTTGCAGCAGAGTTTCCCTATCGGCTCCCAATTTTGTGGAAGCAATACACCTGATGGCATGCAATGACATTGGGCAATGTGCAGACACAGTGCTGATTTGCTACAGCCATATATGACATCAGTCAAAAATTATACTAAATAACTTTAACTCATCCACTATCGGCACTGTTCTATCGAAATGTAAGAGAACAGGACAATTGTATGCTTAAAGTAGTCGACGGATGTCGATAGCACATGTTTCCTCCGCAGAAAAACGAAAATGTCGGTCGAATGCAGCCCTAGAAACTATGTCAACAACCTGCTGTAATCACTACTGACAGATACAGAAAGCAAGAGAGCTAAAGATTGGGATGAAGTGAAGATCGTGACATCGTCTACATAATGACAATAATCAACAGTATTCGACAGGTTGGACACAATGCAATTGATTGCAATCAAGTATAATGTTGCACTTATGGAAGAGCCTTAGGGAATATCATTTTGCAATGGTCGTAAAGAAGAGAAAATTTGTCAACTCGAACTATAAATGAATGGTTCGCAAGAACTTTTTCTACGAATTGCGGTAGATGGCCTCGTTTACCCCAGTTGAGCAATTTTCGTATCTCCAGGTCATTTCAAACAATTTCTCGAGATAAAAAAACGTTGCACCTAGATAGTTGCCTTTTTAGATGATTGATTGAATAGCGTTCGTCAGATACTCATGCAGGTCAGTAGTGGAGTGGTACTGACGAGATCCACATTGATGATGGTTGATGATATTGTGAGATTCTAGAAACCACCCGAGTCGATAGTTGATCATGCGTTCATTTAACTTTGACAGATGACATGATATTGGACGGTAGGTTGATGCAGAAGACACGTCTTTGCCTTTCTTGTGTATCGGAACAATTATTGCTTCGCGCCAGATGTCAGGATAAACATTTTCAACCCAAAGCCGGTTGTGAAATTCCACTATTCTATGTTTAAACAGGCTAGGTAAATGGCGATATATTGCGTTACCAACAGACGTTTTGGCTGTATGACTCAGTGCAAATTCAAATTCTGCTAGAATGAGTATTGAAATATGACTCTCAGAATGATCACACACAAAGTGTAGAGGAACCTCTTCACCCGCTTTTGAGCGCAGAAAATAGAGCAAGTAATTATCTGAATGATTAACGGACTCGAACTGCTTTGCTAGAATATCACAAATACCGTATCTGACAGTGTGTACCTGACCATTGACCTAAAGGATTGAAATATGGGAATTTATACAGCAACCGCATTATACCTGAATTTCTTTCAAAGCAGAGTTTGGTCGAAACTACTACCGATAGAAGTAATGAATTTTCTCCAAGACTAGGTTTTGGATTGGAGAATTGAATGCCTGATATGCACACGGGTTTTTTTGAAAGCAATTTGGCTTGAAACTGTAGGATATCTGCGGCACGCTTTTTGGGCGCGCTCTTTAGGACATATAGCAGAAGCTACTTGTTAATTCCACCAAGGAACAGACTTCTTTCTGTGACAGCTAGATGATTTCGGATTTGATAACGATGCGGAATACAGAATAGAATCGTTTAGATGTTGCAGCTTGACAATTAAATCCATTGACGGTTCGGGATGCATAAGGTTGTTGGCGAAAGCTTGCTAATTGCCCAGATCAAATAACCACCTTCGTGCAGATATTTGAGCAACAAACAATATTTGGAAGAAACGACACTGGTATGGGGAAGTGTTCCCTGTAATGGGCATCGTCAACTACCTGTCACTGAAGATGGGTAGCTAGAGTATAGGTAGAGAGAGACGAGCCAATTGCCGAAAAACCTCTTGATCTCATGTTCATGAATGTGGCTTAGCCTGTGTTGAGAAGTGTGACATCATTGTTGTCCAAGAAGCTTTCGGTAATTCGACCGCTAGCAACTGTGCTTACAGAACCCCAGAGTATATTATGAGAATTAAAGTTTCCGACAAGGATATATTACGAGTCGGAAGCTGCCGTGCGAGTTCATTTTAGTTTCAGTTGCCATCTGGAAGGTAGACGTTGCAAAATGTAATTGTCTTAGGTACGAATAACTGGCATGCCAGAACTTGTAACCTCGTTGTAATGTTACAAACTTTATTTGGAATAGAGTCATCAAGTACAATTGCAACGCCAAAATGGGCACGTGCAACTGGGTCAACATATTTGCGGACGATTTTATAGCCACGCATATTGAAATCTTCGGGAGGATTTGGATGACTCCCATGGATGCATTCAGCTAGATGGCTGCCTATTCCATTACAGCGCCATTGAACGATGAACAAATTTGACATAACAAATGAAGAGAAAAATGAAAAGTAAAAGTCAGAGGCTGAAGGCTGACTTTAGAGTTAACCCGAGACGTGTGTAGGTTCCTCGCACTGCCCTTAGAATACCTACGCCTATCTTTGGGTTTACGAGCATTTTTAACCGTCTGATTGATAATCGACATGGTGCTTGACACTGAGTAAGAGAGAGAGACACAATTGTAGCCTGCCCTGACAAGAGAAGGAGTTGGCTTTAGAATAAAGCATGTTGGATTGAGATTGGGATATACCTGGCAGAACAGGCAGTGGCACGACAGGAAAAGACGGTTTTGCAGTATTACTGGTTGTTGTACGGGTATTAGAAAGAACAGCGCTAATTATGTTGCCTATATCATTGGAGATCGCTTCCAGAATAATCTTTTGATTTCAGGTAAAAGAAGAGATGTAAAGTTGTTAACATAGGCAGGAGAATTAGTAGGCTTAGCTGAAGCAACCTTGGCAATGCTCTGTGACGGAACTAAAGACTGTAGACGTACAAAAGCACTAGCTTCAGAAAGACTACCGTTGTTTTGGGTTGTGTGTCTTATGATGGCATACTCTTCTTTAAATTTAGGGCAACGTTTTGACAAAGTGGGATGACCTTCTCCACAATAAACGCACTTTACCGAAGCGGTACATCGCTGTTCCTTGTGGCGAGCTGTACCACAGATACGAATTTTTGGGTCCTTGCACGTCTTTGAACTGTGATCAAACTTTTGACAATTGAAGCAACGCATTAGACTGGGGATATGCGCCTGACAGGTAAATTGTTCATGGCTACCCGTATTTTAGCTGGAAACTTATGTAAAGAAAAAGAAGCGAATATGGGCGCAGTGTCCTCTACTGCGCCATTGACCTTCCGGGTTATCTGCCTGACTTCAGAAAGTTCTCGTGATTTAAGCTCTGTACAAAGCTCAGTGGTTGCGCAATTTAGTAAATCGCGACAAGCAATCATGCCCTTGGCGGAATTGAGGGTTGAGTAAGATGATACCTCAACTGGCAAATCAGAAATAAGAGTAGTTTGTAGCAACCGAGTTGCTTGCTTTGCTGTTGTCGTTTCAACCAGCATATCAACCTTAATATTTTTGACAGATTGAACCCCGCACACAAACTGAACAATTTCTTTCTAATTAAAAACGAGCTGGCCTTGAAAAAAATCAGACCCATCTTTTATCATAATGACCAGAAACCGGTGAGATTGTTCCACCGTCAGCTGACTCACCATTTTCTGCTTTTAAACAGGGCTTAAAGTAACGGAGGGTTTCTTCCTCCGGCCAAAACACCGTCCGCCAACGCGAAAAGTTAAATAAACATAGAAAATATAAATCCTCACCTGAATTTATGAAATTGTAGTCAAAACTACGAAGGAAACACGATATCTGGCTGATATCAACTGAAATCCGAATGGAAAATCAACAAAAATATAAAAACAAACACAAACAAATACGAAAATACCATCAATTCAACAAGAAACTTATTTGTTTACAAATAAATGTATTCACACAGAGCTCACTTAGAAAATGTACACGACTTTATCTATCTATATATATATATATATATATATATATATATATATATATATATATATATATATATATATATATATATATATATATATATATATATATATATATATATATATATATATATATATATATATATATATATATATATATATATATATGTATATATTTTAATTAGTAAACTATTGTACAGCTTGGTTGACGATGTTCAATCTTCTCACTCGACCCTCAATACCGTCAAGGGCGTGATGACTTGTCGCGATTTATTAAATTGCACAACAAATGAGCTTAAATCTCATGGAATATCTGAAGTCAGGCGAATTACCCGCAAGGTCAATGGCGAAGTGGAGAACATTGTGTCCATTATAGTTTCTTTTTCTTTGCATAAGTTGCCAGCAAAAATATGGGTAGCCATGTACAGTTTACCTGACAGAACTTACATCGCCAATCTGATTTGCTGCTTCAATTGCCAAAAGTTTGGGCATAATTCAAAGACGTGCAAGGACACAAAAATATGTATCTGTGGTAAAGCACCCCACGAGGAACAGCGCTGTACCGATCCGTTAATGTGCGTTAATTGTAGAGAAAGTCACCTGGATTTGTCAAACAGTTGCCCTAAATTCGAAGAAGAGTATGCCATCATGAAATACAAAACTCTAAACAATTGTAGTTTTCCTGAAGCTAGAGCTTTTGTGCGTCAGAACTCTGCAGTTCCGACACTGAGCTTTGCCAAGGTTGCTACAGCTAAACCTGCTACTTCTGCTACCTCTGTTCCCGCTGTTCTTCTTTTACCTGAAATCAAAAAAATGGTTATGGAGGCGATCTCCACTAATATGGGCACCAAACCTGTTCTTTCTAATACCTGTACAACAACCAGTAACACTACAAAGCCGTCACTGCCTATTGTTCCAGTAATTGTTTTTCCAGGTACAACTCAATCTCTGAATGAAGTGCTTTCTTTAAATATTATGCCATCTCCTGTTCCTGTTCTGTCAGGAAAGGATAAAAGCTTTTCTTTCTCCGACTCAGAGTCAAGCGCTATGTCGATTGATAATGAGACGGTTAAAAATGCCCGATAACTCAAAGATTGGTGAGGGTGGCCTAAGGGCAGACTGTGGAACCCGAAACCGTAACACGTTTCGGGCTTACCTTTAAAGTCAGCGTTCACTTTCTGACTTTTTCTTTTCTTTTTTCTCTTCATTTGTTATGTCTCCTCCGTTCATCATTCAATGAAACTGTCATGGAATCGTCAACCACCTAGCTAAGGTTAAATTGTTAATGGCTGAACATAACCCCAGAGTAGTTTGCATCCAAGAGAGTCACTTAAAACCTCTTGATTCATTTAACTTGCGGGGATATAACATCTTCCGCAATGACGTTGATGCTATAAGTCGTGCGCCTTCATGTTTTCCGAACCTTTACCAGGTTTAAATATCGAGCTGCAACATCTAAACGATTCTATTCTGCATTCCGCTTCGTTATAAATTCCGAAATCCTCTGGCTGTCTCAGAGAGAAGTATGTTCCTTGGTGGAATGAGCAGGTTGCTTCTGCTATACGTTCTAAAAAGCGTGCACTAAAAGTGTACTGGAGAAATCCGAAACATTCAATTCTTCAGTCTAAATCTGGGTCTTGGCGCGGATTCGTTTCTTCTATAGGTACTGGCTTACACCAAACTCTGCTTTGGAAGAAAATCAGGTATATGAACGTTTACATATTCCAATGCTCCAGGTCAATTGTCAGGTACACACTGTCAGAGGTGATATTTATGATATTCTAGCAAACCAGTTTGACTCCATTAGTCACTTGGATATCTACTCGCTCCATCTTTTACGCTCAAAAGCGGCTGAAGAGGTTCCCATAATCTTTGAGTGTGATAATTCTGAGAATCATAATTCAATATTCTCTCTAGCGGAATTTGAAGTCGCACAGCCAATTCTTCTGTTTGGTATGATGATATTGCTTACGAAATGTATCGTCATTTACCCACCATATTTAAAATCAGAATAGCAGTAGTTCTCAACTGGCTTTGGGTTGAAACCGTCCAATAGCTTTGACATGTCGCCTGTCAAAGTTATATAAATGCATGATCAATTATCGACTCAACTGGTTTCTAGATTCCCACAATCTCTTCAACCAACACCAATGTGGAACTCGTCAGCACCACTCCACTACTGACCTGCATGTGTATCTGACGAACGCTATTCAATCTAGCATCTTAAAACGCAACCATCTGGTTGCAATGTTTTTTGATCTAGAGAAAGCTTTTGACATGACCTGGAGATATGGAATTCTACGAATACTGCTTAACTGGGGTCTACAAGGCAATCTGCCTCAATTCGTAGAAAACTTTCTTTCGAACAGTTCCTTTAGAGTTCTAGTTGGACAAACATTCTCTTCTTTGCGACTGTTGTAAAACGGAAATCCCCAAGGCTCTTTTATTAGTGTAACACTATTCTTGATTGCAATCAATGACATTGTGTCCAACCTGCCGAATGCTGTTGATTATTGTCTGTATGTAGATCACGATCTTCACTTCATCTAAATCTCTTGCTCTCTGTCAGGAGAGATTACAGCAGGCTGTTGACTTAGTTTCTTTGGCGGCATACGACCGTGGTTTTCGTTTCTTTGTGGAGAAAACCTGTGCTATCGACTTCTGTCGACTACGTAAAGCACACATCTGTCGTGTTTAATCGCTTTATGATAGACCAGTGCGGATTGTGGCTGAAGTGAAGTTTTTGGGCCTAATTTTCGACCGTCGTCTTTTATGGCTGAGACAAATCAACAATGTTTCTGTGCAGTGCCGAATCTCATTGAATGCTATCAAGAGTATTGCCTCCACAAAATGGGGAGTCGATAGGGACTCTCTGCTGCAACTTTACGTCAGTCTGGTTCTATCCAGGATAGACTTCTGTGCTATCTTTGTGTAGACTGCCAGTGCTTCTTACTTGAAGAATCTAGATAGCGTGCACAATGCTGGCATTCGAGCAGTCACCGGTGCGTTCAGGATTACACCAATTCCATGCCTTCACTCTGAAGTTGGTGTACCAATACTTCACATAAGGTACATGAAACTTGGTTTGAGGTACGTCTGCAAAGTTTTTTCGCTCACGCATTATATAAACCAATCCATATTTTTCAATAATCCGGTATTGAATCGTCTATATATCAATAGTGCAACTTCTTTTTATCCACTTGCACTGAAACTCACACGGTTGTTAAATACCATAATTGACAACTAAGGGACTGTTCTATCGAGAATTTATTCGAACAACCCTCCATGGGCATCTCTTTATTTAACGACAAACCTAGAGCTGACCAACCTGTCAAAAGGTTATACAGCTTACGCCATATACTTGATTGAATTCTTCATTCAATTGCAACAGTACACAGACTTTGAACACAAATATATTGATGGCTCCAAGACAGACTCGGGTACAGGCTGCGACTTTGTGACCGATGGCGTATCCCATTTGCTCAGTATACACTGCTGAGCTATATGGTATTCTCTACAGTCTTTGACACTCCCGTCAAGCTATCGATGGGCGACGTCACCTGCTCATCTGCACCGATTCCTTGAGTTCTTTCTTAGGCATCGGTAGCAGATTATCCACAGATCCAACCGCTTTGGACATCCGCGGAGAAATCGAAAGATTACGGGTGCTAGAGAGAGATGTCGTACTCATGTGGATACCCGGACATGTTGGGATACCTGGTAATCACTGTGCTGACCGAGCTGCTCTTGGAACAGTCAACGTCAACTACGTTGTCCATCATCCCTTGCGCGCAGATGATGTGTTGAGGTCTGTGGTTTTGCATTGTTTTAAGTTATGGCAGGAGGAGTGGAATACATCTCTTAGTAAATTGCGACGTGTAAAGGTGTCAGCGAAGTGGTAGATAGCACCGCTCCGCTTAACTAGGTGTGAGCAAGTGATCATCTCTTGTCTGAGAATAGGCCATACTTGTCTCACACACTTGCATCTGTTACTAGGAGAATAGCCTCTGCTCTGCTCCACTCGTAACACTAGGCTCACTCACGAAAATTTTTTCGAGCAGTGTCCTAGTTACCGTTAGCATCATCGCAATGCTGGTATTGAGGGTCCCAACTGTATTTCTTTACGCAATAAATGCAACAAGCATTGGTAAAGTGCTTTTATTTCTCCGGGTAGCTGATTTGTTTACGCAAATATGAAAGAATTCTCTCCTCTTCCTTTCGTTCCATAAGTGCTAATTCTTCAATTATCATTTCTTTTCTTTGTTCTTCACACTCTACATCAGCCAAAGCTTTTGGTGGTTTGTGTTCTTGACTTCAGTTCCTGACAGATGTCTGCACAGCTGTGCGATGTTCTTACACACATGTGAAAGTATAACATTGCTCTTTAGGTTTTATCTAACAAGGGGAAGCAACGTAGTTGGGGTCATTGCTTTGGGTGAAATTTTGTCAGATGGTAGATGACGCAAAGAAAAGTAAATACAATTTTTGCCGATGTATGCACTTCACAAGAAAATTCGAGAAAATCGCGTTCAAAGTATTCACATCATGTTTTGTACAATAAAAAAAATGATGGTATTTCAAGCGGCGGAATAGCACAGTGGATGGCGAGCTGGCGTACGAGCTCAATGGTTGGGAGATCGGGTCCCCACTCAATTCCGAGTCCAACCTTTGTCGTGAGCAGACGTATTTACAGAAGCCACATATCGAGTACCTCAACCAACTTTATATTTTACTGTGTCAAACAGAACAATTAGCAACTATACTAGTGAATGAGTGAAAAAACAAGCAAGGTGGACGGGAAGGTGATCCGAAGTTCCAAACGTCTTAGTGACAGATTGTTATTAAAAGCACAGGGTGACTCAGAAACCTCCCCTAAATTTATCTAGTACATCAAAGAAAACCTGACAAAACCCAGCACCGAATCATCTTCATAATAAAACCAAACTGCTGCGGTAGCAGCAGTTATACCAGGCGACATCAAAATTTCAACCACAACCATAGACTCGGCCCCATCCCAACCCCAACTACCCTCAAGCCCACCAGAAACATTAACCACCGACAAAAAAAAGACTAATACCATAACTACACCAGCGAAAATAAGGCAGCGGTCCGTGGACGACAAAGATCCGAGGACATTTAAACAACCTAAGCGGATCGCCAGACCTAGACCAACAATGACCAAAAACCCGATAAAAATAAAAAACAAATTCCACCCACTAACTGACACAGAACACACAGACAACGACGACGAAACCCACACCGACGTTCCCGTATTTGTCATCCCCGGCATCCCAATAAACACAACAGACGTAACAAAATACATAACGACATACGCAACAAAAGGTTTTCAGTACAAGTACACAAACAACAATACAAACCTATATACACACGACGAAGACGAGCGACTAAAATTGATTACGGACCTGAACGCCGACAATACATTACAATACTACACGTACACTGACCAAACAATTAAAACGCATGCATTTGTACTGCGTGGACTGGACAATGATCCGACAATTACAGACATTGATCTAGAACTGAAACACTCTAACATAGGCGTGCACAAAATATTCAAGATACGCAACACACGACGCCCTCTATACTTAATCACTGCAGACAACACGCACACTGTGGCACAACTTAACAATGATGTCAAGTACCACAGTGCTTAGGGAAAGGCACATAAACCAGAAGTAGATCATTCAGTGCCACAGGTGCCAACAATGGGGGCACGCCACCGCTGATTGCCATCTTACACCCACACGTAAACTGAAAATACACACATACACAACGTACAGAGCTGATAGGCCACAGCAAGGACCGGTTACATCTGGAGGCGTTGCAATATTAATAAAACAAAATGTTTCATACACACTTTTAAATTCAGCACACACTACACTAGAGACACTTAGCATAAAACTTACAGACAACACCATAATCACAGCAGCATACAACAGACCTTCAAACAACATAACAAACGCGGATCTCGCAACACTATTACACAAAACAAAAACACTAGCAAAAAAAATGGCCACACACTCAACAGTTACACCAACACACACGTCGCCATAATTATGCACCCTCATCACCCTCATACAACGACACACTATCCAGAAAATGGAACAACGCCTACAACAATCGACCTCATTATAAATAAAAATGTCCCCAACATTACACGTCCTGAATCGCTCTCAAAACCCAGTTCAGATCAAAATCCAATCATCTTCACCTTTCACAGTATGCAAATACACAACACAACAAAAATCATCACATCATACAAGCACACGGACTGGCAACACTACCGGCACACACTAGACAAACACATCACAATAAACAACAACATAAACACAACACAAGACATTGCCTTAGAAATACACAAATTAACACAGGCAATTAACAAAGCCAAACACAAATACTCACGCAACATAAAAACAAAAACACACAAACTAAACCTACCACAAGACATTTTAGACACAATTACACAACGCAACAATGCAAGAAGGCAATGGCAGAAGACCCGCCTCCCCCAACACTGCCAACACCTCAACGCCTTTAACACACTTATTAAGTACCAAATTAGAATACAACAGAACACAACATGGTCCCTAAAACTCTCCAGTCTAAAGCCCTTTGATAATTCCCTTTGGAAGCTCAAAAAAAACCTCATAAAACAAATCACCACACTCGCACTTACAAACGCCACCATAGCGGCTTCTGACTCTAAAAAAGAAGAAGCCATTGCTAATGATCTAGCGAACGTACACGTAATTGACACACCGCACACACATACGCATGAGCAAATCCTTCAAGAGACACAACAATTTTTAAGCACAACACACCAAACAACACATACAACCCTCGCAAAACTCGCACCCTGCCCAACCGCAAATCTCCCGGACCAGACCGCATAGAAAACCTCATCTTAAAAAATCTATCCCGAAAATCCATCGTACAATTAACGTACATCATAAATTCCATCATATAGCTTCACCACTTGCCTGCTGCATGGAAGAATGCCATAATCCACCCTATCCTCAAGCCAAACAAAGATCCTCATCACCCTGGCAATTACAGACAAATTAGCCTCCTAACTATCCTCTCCAAACTGACCGCAAAGGTTATCCTTTTCCGGGTAGACGATATTGATACAGGACGAAAAATTACCCCCGACATCCAATTTGGATTTAGAGCTAGGCTCAATTCTGTACAGCAAGTATGCTGGATCGCAACCGATATCACTACCCAATTTAACCAAAGTAAAGTTACGGTCATGGCCCTGCTAGAAAACGAAATAGCTTTCGATAAGCTTTGGGTAGCAGGGATCATGGCCAAATTAATCAAAAACCATTTTCCACCAATCCGAATAAAACTTCTCCACTCATATCTAAACAGCAGATCCTTCCAAACCAAAATAAAATACTTTCTCTCAACCTATAACAAGGCAGCGTCCTTGGACCCAAATTATGTAACCTCTACCTAAGCGATTTCCCCACTTTCCAAAACACGAATACGGCTCTGTACGCAGACGACACGGCCATCTACGCGCACTCATTCAGTGCGCAGGTCGCCAACAAACGACTACAAATACACATAGATATACTAGAACGCTACTGGGAGAAGTGGAAAATTAAAATGAACGCCACAAAAACCGAAACCATTGTCTTTTCACGCAAATTCACACTAAAAAAAGTAATCACACCACTACAAATACACAAACAAAAAATAACGCCCACACACACGCTTAAATACCTAGGCACACACTTATACCGAACACTAAGACATGGCCCACACAAATCACACACAATTAAAAAAGCCCAACACGTAATCCGAAATCTCTACCCTCTCCTAATTCAAAACAGTTCTCTTTCTATAAAAAATAAAATCCTCATGTACACCGCAATCATTCACCCATACTAACATGTGCAGCCCCAGTTTGGAGTAACGCTTCAGCAACCGCACTAATCCCATTGCAACGTCTCCAGAATAAATGCTTATGACTGGCCACCAGCTCTGGACGATACACAAGACAAACAGACCTACACGAAATCGCAAATATACCATACATAACACAATACATAAAACAAATATCAAAAAAATTTTATAAAATACAGTTAAACTCAAACACACTCACAAAACACATCACAAAATTAAAACACGACAACACAGCACATATATTAAAGCATAAGCTCCCCTATCAGACACTACCCATATGTACGGAAAGCCTCCATGAGCCGAACACGTAACACAGACACACACAACAACAATGCAACACACAACACGCATTACTATACAACGATAGAGTCAACCACAGATACAGAATATTTTGCATAAATTTAATGTCTATAGAATCACCAGTATTGTTAAATTTTAATTTAGTTAAGTTAGTTTATAAGTTTAATTAAAAATGCCATGGATTTAATTGGGTTTTTGTTCCTCCTTTTCCCATAAAACACAATCTTAACACGAATATTATGTAAACCAATATGTAAAAGACAATAACACAATGTTTTAAGCACACAACGCAATATACCCTCATACACAGATATACATTCCATTTTGTGAGTAGAAGCTCTGATGAAAGCAAGTCTACCGGGGCAACCTTGGAGGAAAACGATGTTGTCTGTCACCTCCTACTCACAATGCCCGAGGAATACGACGTCGTAGTCACGGCGATTGAGATGTTGGCTGAGGCGAACCTGACACTGACTTGTCAAGAATCGACTGCTCGAAGAGCAGGCGAAAAGATTGGGCATGCGGCAGGATGGAGAAACACTACCAGTGTCACAACTGTGGCGGCTTTGGGCACTTTCGGAAGGACTGCAAGAAACCGCACGGGAAACCACAGCAGAAGGAAGTCCACGTCGCAGCGAACTCGGCAGATAAGGAGGAAGATGATGAGGCCTACAGCTATAATTTCTTCGCGGGCGAGTAGCGCTCCGACACTCGATATTGGTATCTGGACTCGCGGGCTTCGGAGCACTTGGTGAGATCAGACAAATGTCTGACGGATGTGAAAATTCTCGACCAAAGAATTATCGTAAAAAGCGCAAAGAAGGGCGCGACACTGATGGGAACGAAGAGAGGAAACGTTCACGTGCAGACTATAGTGGATGGAACGCCAAACCGGATCACGATCCAAAATGTCCTCAACGTTCCAGGACTCCAGTTTAACCTCCTGTCAGTTTCAGTGTTGTAGAGAAACAGTTATGCCGTCACGTTCGAACACGGAAAAGGAACTGTGCAGAAGGATGGGACAGATTTGGCTATAGCTACTAGGAAGCACAAACTGTATGAGATTTCCTTCATGCCGGCTCACGAATCGGCAAACATTGGTGAGATGCAGAGAAGCTCGGAACTCTGGCACAGACGTCTTGGACACATCGGTCAGACATCACTGGTAAAGCTGCAGGCGCTGGTTAAGGGGTTGGACGGAGTCTGTTTGGGCGGCAATGACAAACAAATTTGCCGGGCATGTATACAAGGTAAACAGACCAGCCTGCCACATCAACAACCGCGTCGACGTGCCAATCGGCCTTTAGAGTTGGTACACAGCGATTTGTTTGGGCCAGTCGATCCGCAGTCTTATAATAGAAAACGGTATATACTCACCTTTATTGATGACTTCACGCACTTTACAGGTGCTTACCCGTTGAAAGTGAAGTCGAAAGTCTTCCACAACTTCAAGATATTTGAAGCCATGGCCACAACGCACTTCAATCTGAAGATCTCTCGCTTCTGGTGCGATAATGGCCGCGAATACCTCTCAACGGAGATGAAGGAGCATCTGGAGCAGCGCGGAATCCAATGCGAATTCACGGTTCGCCACACGCCGCAGCAGAACGGCGTGGCAGAACGCATGAACCGGACCATCCTGGACAATGCGCGCTGCATGCTTCTCGACTCACCTCTACCGAAGAACCTTTGGACGAAAGCAGTGCTGGCAGCAGTCTACCTCATCAACAGGAGCCCGACGAGTGTTCTGGAATAAGCCGTGCCAGCGGAGCTGTGGTATGGAGACAAGGCTGATCTGAAGAAGACCAGAGTTTTCGGCAGCAATGCTTATCTCCATCTTCCAAAAGCACTTCGGACCAGCAAATTTAGCTCAAAAACCAAGGACTTCTACATGGTTGGCTACTGCAACAACGGCTACCGACTTTAGTCACCATAGGACATGAAGATCCTCATTGGCCGGGACGTCATTTTTGATGAGGCACCGAAGAAGGCAGTCCAGGAATCGGAGAGAGGAGACACTGATGAAGAGGACCAGGAGTTCCACAGCGCCGAGGACGACTGAATCCTCCAAAAAGAGGAGCAGCAGCCACTGCCGGTCCTGAGGAGGAGCACTCGAAGCAGGACGGCTCCCAGCTACCTTCAAGACTACGTTGTGTTGGCACTCAATGCCGAGATGTTCGTCGAGGACTTGCCGATGTCATTCAGCGAGAACCATGGCCGGGAAGATGCTGTACACTGGTACAAAGCCATAGACGAGGAACTGGCAGCCCTTGACGAGAACCGGACCTGGACCCTATCTTCGCTACCAACAGAGAAAAAGGCAATCAAGAACAAGTGGGTCTTCAAGCAGAAACGCGACGAGAAGGAAGACATCGTGCAGTACAAGGCACGTTTGGTCGTAAAAGGCTGTTCGCAGCGAAAGGGATTTGACTACGACGAGGTCTATGCACCAGTCGCACGACTGACCACACTACGTACACTCTTGGCCATCATCAACAATGAAAATCTACACACCAAACAGATGGATGTTAAAAATGCGTTCTTGTACGGCAAACTTCAGGAGGAGATATACATGAAGTTACCCGAAGGGTTCGATAGTGGAACAGGTCAGGTTTGTAAGCTCAACAAAACGCTTTATGGGCTGAAACAGGCGGCCAGAGCATGGAACGAAGAGTTCGATTCGTTTGTGCGGTCGCACGGATTTGTCCAATCCGAGCTCGGCAAAGGTCTGTATAAGTTGGTCGACGGACAGGAGAAAGTCTTTCTACTGGTTTATGTAGACGATATACTTATGGCGAGCAACCGACAGGCAGCACTTAACCAAATCGTTTCTCTTCTTCAGCAAAAATTTCGTATGAAGGACCTGGGAGACCTGTGGATGTTCCTGGGCATCAAAGTTCAGAGAACAGAGCATGGCATGATGTTGTGTCAACCAACATACATTCAAAACCTACTAGACCGCTTCGGAATGGAGCTGTGCAAGGGTGCTCATACGCCAATGGACGTGAAACCTGCAGAAGACAGCGATGGAGACGTGATCATCGAGGACAAGCCGTATCGACAGCTCATCGGCTGCCTGATGTATGCGATGCTGGCGACGAGACCAGATATCAGCGTTTCGGTGAACTTTTACAGCAGGTTCCAGAACAACGCCACCGAAGAGCAATGGAACGGGCTGAAAAGGGTATTGTGGTACCTGCAACAGACAAAGGACTTTGGACTGTTTTTCCCGAAGCATAATGCGACTCCGCTGGTCGGTTATGCGGACTCTGATTGGGCCGGCAGTGCAGACCGGAAATCAGTCTCGGGATATCTCTTCCAAGTCTATGGAGCTACAGTCAGCTGGACAACGAAAAAGCAGTCCACGGTCACTTTATCGTCAACGGAAGCGGAGTACGTTGCGCTTGCCACGGCATGCACGGAGCTCATCTGGCTGCGAGGAATTATGGAAGAACTGGAGATCAGCTGTTCGCCACCAATCACCGTCTTTGAAGACAACCAGTCCTGCATCCACCTCCTGCAGAGATGGCAGCACAACAGGCTCAAGCACATAGACGTGAAGTTCAACTTCATCAGAGACCTACAGATGACCCACCAAATTGAGGTCAAGTACATCAGTACAAATAACCAAGTCGCAGACATTCTCACCAAGGGGCTACACAGAAGGAGCTTTCAAGAGCTCAGATCAAGTCTGGGAATCAAGCAGCTCTGAATCATCAAAGGAGAAGTACGGGAGCTTTAAACTGCCAAGATTAAGGAGGAGTGTTGGAAGTGATAATCTTATAGTACTTCAAATTCTCCCGCCACTCTGCTGGTTGGCAACCCTGGGCGAATATATAAAATGTAACTAGTATTATAGAACTCTCATGTATGTATATAAATATATCTCGTGTTGGAACATTTCAATCAAATTCTTTTTTTATTAAACTCGCCATTCGAGCCTGCACACATTAACAATATATATATATATATATATATATATATATATATATATATATATATATATATATATATAAATATATATATAAATATATATATAAATATATATATATATATATAAATATATATATATATATATATATATATATATATATATATATATATATATATATATATATATATAAATATATATCAGTAGATAATTATTTTTGAAAGTTAAAATTGTGTTGCTTCGCCGGGAATCGAACCCAGGTCTACCGCTTGCCGGGCGGTTGCCTTGACCACTAGGCTACGAAGCCACTATGCGAAGCCACTCAATTTTAACTTACAAATTCATTATATTATTTTTGTATTCAATTCTCAATGTTATTACTCTTGTCATCAAGCCAGGCGGTGAAGCCATAGACTTAATAACGCGAGACGGTTAGGCCATACATGAGTAATGACGAATTGAATACCACATGTACACAAGGGTGTGTAACCAACGAAATAACGACAGGTGAACTGTTCTATGAATCACAAGTTTAGGAAATAATCAGTAGATAATTATTTTTGAAAGTTAAAATTGTGAAAAGTGAAAAGACAAGAGTAATAACATTGAGAATTGTTCGATTCCCGGCGAAGCAACACAATTTTAACTTTCAAAAATAATTATCTACTGATTATTTCCTAAACTTGTGATTCATAGAACAGTTCACCTGTCGTTATTTCGTTGGTTACACACCCTTGTGTACATGTGGTATTCAATTCGTCATTACTCATGTATGGCCTAACCGTCTCGCGTTATTAAGTCTATGGCTTCACCGCCTGGCTTGATGACAAGAGTAATAACATTGAGAATTGAATACAAAAATAATATAATGAATTTGTAAGTTAAAATTGAGTGGCTTCGCATAGTGGCTTCGTAGCCTAGTGGTCAAGGCAACCGCCCGGCAAGCGGTAGACCTGGGTTCGATTCCCGGCGAAGCAACACAATTTTAACTTTCAAAAATAATTATCTACTGATTATTTCCTAAACTTGTGATTCATAGAACAGTTCACCTGTCGTTATTTCGTTGGTTACACACCCTTGTGTACATGTGGTATTCAATTCGTCATTACTCATGTATGGCCTAACCGTCTCGCGTTATTAAGTCTATGGCTTCACCGCCTGGCTTGATGACAAGAGTAATAACATTGAGAATTGAATACAAAAATAATATAATGAATTTGTAAGTTAAAATTGAGTGGCTTCGCATAGTGGCTTCGTAGCCTAGTGGTCAAGGCAACCGCCCGGCAAGCGGTAGACCTGGGTTCGATTCCCGGCGAAGCAACACAATTTTAACTTTCAAAAATAATTATCTACTGATTATTTCCTAAACTTGTGATTCATAGAACAGTTCACCTGTCGTTATTTCGTTGGTTACACACCCTTGTGTACATGTGGTATTCAATTCGTCATTACTCATGTATGGCCTAACCGTCTCGCGTTATTAAGTCTATGGCTTCACCGCCTGGCTTGATGACAAGAGTAATAACATTGAGAATTGAATACAAAAATAATATAATGAATTTGTAAGTTAAAATTGAGTGGCTTCGCATAGTGGCTTCGTAGCCTAGTGGTCAAGGCAACCGCCCGGCAAGCGGTAGACCTGGGTTCGATTCCCGGCGAAGCAACACAATTTTAACTTTCAAAAATAATTATCTACTAATTATTTCCTAAACTTGTGATTCATAGAACAGTTCACCTGTCGTTATTATAAATATATATATAAATATATATATATATATATATATATATATATATATATATATATATATATATATATATATATATATCAAAATATCTATAGTAAAAAATAAGAATTCATAGAAAAGCTAGAAGAAATAAGAATAAAAGACAGAGTAACAATAGTATTTATTACAAATAAACAGACATACACCTGTTAGTACGTGCGGAATAAAGTTACGGATATTTAAGAAAATCACAATATAAATCTGTTAGGATAATTTAGAAATTGTATTAAATTGTTAGTAATATTAAAAATAAAAACAGGCTATTATTGAGATATGGCGGTACAGTAACATAAGAATTTGAAATGTTGACACATTTTAGAAACAAACTTTTCACATTTAGAGTGTAACCTCCAGAATAGAACTGAGTTCTTTTGGAGAACTAAACATTGCTTGAATATGCGGAATTCAATCAGGGACTGAGATTTTCGAGAGATCACAAAAACCACAGCTCTGGTTAAAATATTGTGCGGAGAAAATGAAAAGTGTTAAATGAATTAAGAAACATTTATGAAAGGAAGTAAAAGTAAACCACTGTTTCAGATTTGCTGGAACAAATTAGTAGCTCGAAGAATAGAAAGTACATTGCCAATGCTCGTTGAATCATTCTTTAATTGAATAAGCAAAGGACCATTAATAGCTGCATTGCGACGGTGCAGACTGAAACTAGGACACTGCTCGAAAATATGTTCGAGAGTGAGCCTAGTGTTACAAGTGGAGCAGAGCGGTGGTTGTTCTCCAAAAAACAGGAACAAGTGTGTGAGACAAGTGTGCCCTATTCTCAGATGTGAGATAACTACTTGCTCACACCTTGTTAGGTGGAGCGGTGGTGACCACCACTCTACTGACCCCTCTTCACTTCGCAATTTGTTAGTGGATATATTCCACTCCTCCATCTTTAACTTAAGACAATGTGCAGACACCGACCTCAACACATCATCATCACATTCACAAGAGCAGCTTAGTCAGCACAGTAATTTCTGGGTATCCGATAAAGTCCGGCTATCCACATAAAGCTGACATTTAGCTCTAGCTCCCGCATTCTATAGATTTCTCTACGAATTTCCAGAACAGTAGGATCGGAAAAGAATCTGCTGCTGATACACAAGATGTCACTTAGAGAATCAGTGCAGACAAGCAGGTGACGTTGCTCATCGATAGATTGACGAAAATGTCGCAGAGAGTAGAAAATCCCATATAACTCTACGATATACAACGAGCATATGGTTGACAGTGTGAACGATTGGGGTACGCCGCCAGTCACAAAAGCACAGCCAGACCCAGAATCTGTCTTGGAGCCATCAGTATATGTGTGTCAATAGTCTGTGTACTGCTGCAATTGAATGAACAATTCAACCAAGTATATGGCATTAGGAGTGCGATCTTTCTGCATGCTTGTAAGCCCTAAGTTTGTAAGTATAGATAGAGATGCCCATGGAGCTGTATTGGGAAACTTGCGACATATAGCAATCTCTTAGTTGTTGAGATTGGTATTTAACAACCTTGGGAGTTTTAATGCAAGTGGATAGAGAGAAGTTGCTCTATTAATGTAGAGTTGATTCAAGTCGGGTAAGTTGAAGAAAATATTGTGGTTTATGTGCTGCGTGAACGTTTGAATTTTGCACACGTACCTCATTCCAAGTTTCGTGTACTTTATGTGAAGTGGCGGAACACCGGCTTGACAGTGAAGGCTTGGAATATGCCATGTCCTAAACGCACCAGTGACAGTTCGAATACCAGCATTGTGTAACTTAAGTAATTGCGTTTTGTAATTACGTTTTTAAAAATTTTATTGATATCGAAAAGATGTTACATAGAAGACTTGTCTGAGCAGAGTGATATGTCTCTGTTATTTTATTACATAGCTGTTATTTTGATAAAGCATAATTCTACGTAGTGACATAAGCAAACAAAGGAAATTCAAGGTAGGGTATTTATATATCTTATAGTTCTATAACATAATTACAATACTATAATATAATTTGTACACTGTCTAGCTTCGTCAAGTGATGGGAACTATCCGTATACACAATGCTGGCACCGTAGTCTATCCTGGACAGAACCAGGCTGGTGTAAAGACGTTACAAGGAGTCCCTTTCGGCGGCCCATTTTGTGGAGGCAATACACTTGATTGCATTCAATGACATTCGGCACTGCGCAGAAACAGTGTTGATGTGTTTCAACGACAAGAATCGTCTATAAAAAGTTATACCCAAAAACTTCACCGCATCTACAATCCACTCTGGTCTGTTTTAAAGGGTCACAACTGGACAGTAGTGTGCTTTGCGTAGTAGACACAAATCGGTAGCACATATCTTTTCCGTAGAGAAACAGAGGCCACGGTCGGATAGAGCCAGTGAAACAGTGTCAACTGCCTGCTGTAATCTCTACTTACAGAGGGCGAGGGATTGTGATGAAGTGAGGAGAGCGAGGTCGTCGACATAAAGGCAATAATCAACGATATTGGGGATGTTAGAAACGATCTCATTGATTGCAATAAAGAACCAAGTTACACTTATGGAAGTACCTTAAAGAATACCGTTTTGCAACGGTCGTCAGGAAGAGAGAGTTTCTCCAACTCGGCTTCAAAGAAAGTTCTCTATGATTTGAAGTAGATGGCCTCGTAAACCCCAGTTGTGCAATTTTCGTAGTATAACGTATCTCCAGGTCATGTCGATCGCTTTTTCTAGATCGAAAAACACAGCAACCAGATGTTTGCATTTAAGGGTACTAGACTGAATCGCGTTTGTCAAATACACATGAAAGTCAGTGGTGAAATGGTGCTGGCGAGATCCACATTGATGTTTGGTTAGGAGATTTTGAGATTCCAATAACCAGCTGAGTCGGAGATTGATCATCCGTTCATATATCTTTGACAGGTGGCACGTCAAAGATATAGGACGTTAATTTGATGCAGAAAATACACCTTTTCCTTTCTTGTGAATTGGTACAATTATTGCTTCACGCCAGACGTCTGGATAGATATTTTGCATCCAGAGATGGTTAAGAAACTCCACTATTTTATTCTTGAAATTTTCGGGTAGATGTCGCAGCATTGCGCAAGCAAAGTCATCATGTCCAACAGAAGTGTTTGCAGTGCGACTGAGTGCAAATCTTAATTCGTCTAATGTAAAACATGAATTGTACAACTCAGTGCTATCCGAGTTAAAGTCTGGTGGAACCTCCTCAAACGCTTCTACGCGCAGAAAATGAAGTGAATAATTATCCGAATTACTAACAGCCTCGAACTGGTCCACTAAAATCTCACAAATTTCATCTCTAGTAGTGTGTATTTGACCATTAACCTGGAGCATTGGAATATGGGAACTCTTATAGTAGCCGTTCATATATCTGACTTTTTTCCTGAGCTGAGTTTGATAGACATCTGTTCCAGTAGATGCAACATATCTACGCCGAAAATCTGTCTCAGAACGAAGAATAGTACGTCAAGCTTCCGTGCGTGATTTTTAAAAGAAACTATGTTTTCAAGTGTCGTATTTCTCCGAAATAAATCTTCTTGTTGATGTCAGAGCATAAGAAGCAGCTTTAGATAGAAACGACACAAGAATGGGAAAATGGTCACTGTAATGGGCATCGTAGACTACCTGCCACTGAAGATGGGCAGATAGAAATGAAGTAGAAAAAGATAAAGTGCAGTCTTGAAAATGGACAGAAGACTAGGAAAATTGAAACGCCACCATGGGCACGACCAATAAGATCAGCGTCTTTGCGGAGAATGTTATATTCCAGTAAGTTAAATGAATCAAGAAGTTTTGAGTCTCTCTTGGATGCAAACTACTCTGGAGTTATGTTCAGCCATTACAAGTTTAAACTCAGCTAAGTGTTGGACAATTCCTTTACAATTCCATTGGATGCTAAATGAATTTGACATAAATAATGAATAGAAAATAGAAAAAAGAAAAAAGTCAGAGCGGAAAAGCCGACTTTTGAGGAAAACCTGAAGTGTTAAGTTTTCGGTTGGCCCTTAGGCCACCCACGCCTATCTTTGGGCTTTCGAGCGTGTTTGGTAGCTTTATTATCACTCAACATAGCGCTTGATTCTGAGTCGAATGGAAATATAAATTTGTATCCTGTCCTGATAGAACGGGAGCAGGCGATGGCACGACACTTAGATTGGGCAGGGTGGTAAAGAGTTTGGATGTACTTGGCAGAACATGTACTGGTACTGTTGGTGGTGACGGTTTTGACGCTATAAATATGGGTGTACTATGAGATGAAAAAACGGCGCTCATAATAGCGCCTAGGTTTGCAGTGATCGCGTCTGTTATCATTTTTTTGATTTCAGGGATAAGCGAAGCAATATCGTTAACAGATGGCGCTGGTGATGCTGGTTTAGCAGCCGCAACTTTCACGAAGATCAACCCTGAGACTGGGGAGTTCTGCCGCATAAAAGTTCTCGCTACCGGGTAGCTGCAGATGGTAAAGGTCTTATATTTAATGATAGCATACTCGTCTTTAAATTAAGAGCAGTTTCTTGACAGGGCGAGGTGACCCAAACCACAATTCACGGATTAAACGGGAACTTAACATCGTTCTTCTTCGTGTGCTGCCTTGCCACAGATAGAAATTTTTTTTTTTTGCAGGTTTCAGAACTGTGACAGAATATTTGGCAAATGAAACACCGCATGGTATTTGGGATATATGGCCAGGCAAGCTGTAAATGGCCACACGTATCTTTTTTGGCTACTTATGAAGAGCAAACGAGACAATTATGGACGCAGTATTTTTCACTATACCACTGACTTTTCGTGAAATCCACCTGACCTCGGGAACACCTTGCGCTTTTAATTCTGAAGGAAGCTCATCGGTTTTACAATTTAATAAATCCCGACCAGTTATTACACCCTTGACGGTATTTAAAGTTGCGTGAGACGTAACGTCTGCAGAAAAATCACGGAAAATTGTTAATTGTAGCAACCGAGTTGCTTGTTTCGCCTACTTGTTCTCAACCAACAAGCCATCTTTAATTTTTTTTAACAGACTGGACTTCACCAACAATAAAAAAAATCTAATTTTTATAACAATATTGTTGCATTGAATTTAAGCGTTTGACCGTGAATTTAACTAATATACTAAGATATTTAAGAAAAAATTGCCTCTTTTCACCGTTTTACCGTAGAAAGCTTTTTATCAGCGAAATGAATGGAATTGCAAGGCTTAGTTTTCCCAGAAAGTATAAGAATGAATGTGGCCAATGACAAAAATGGCATATTCGTAGTTGGAAGAAAAGTTATTGTATTTCAAGGTGATAGAAAACCCATGTGCAACTGTCAAACACTCTGAAGCTAATGTATTGGTTTGGGGAACAACAACAAATATGTATGAACTAATGGATTTATTTAGATCCTGAAAACGAAATTAATAGCTTTTGCTCGAAAGTAAGGCATTGAAGACACATTCCACATATGCTAAGACAATGATCGGATGCACAAAACTTTCATTGTACGCACATTGTTACAATAAAAATATCCTAAAGATATTGAAACAATAACTCAAAGTCCCGATCTAAGCCCTACGGAGCATTTATGGGATATATTTGAATAGAAGAAATGGTTATAACCAAGAGATTAAGACTAACAATGGTCTGATAAAGCAATAGTCTCTAGAATATTAGATTTTGAAGCAACCAATTTTTAAATAATAATAAATAATTGAATGCGAATTAAATGAACCTGACAGATTAATGAATAAATGTGAATGTGATAGACGCCAGCATGATATAAACACAATGTATGGAAGAATTGTCTCACTGCTGCTCCAGATTATATTTTTCTTCTCTTATGCAGCCATTGATTATTTTTATCAGACTAATAATTTTAAAAAAGGAATGAGAGGATAATGGAATATATATATAGAGAATTATTTTATCAATTTTATAATCCTGCCAATCAAAAGCCTTCTAAATCGATAATATCCAGTTAAAGAAAACAGATATTCTTGAAATGGAAAATTCGTAAATTCAGGTGTTATTCGCAAACAGAAATCATAGGTATCGTGATGTTATTGAAATTGAAGCAATTAATTTTAAATAGAACTTAATATTTATATATATATATATATATATATATATATATATATATATATATATATGTACATTCAAAAAGTCACGGACTATATATATATATATATATATATATATATATATATATATATATATATATATATATATATATCCTTAACAGCTGCTTTCAATAAAGTTAAGTCACGCTGTGGAGTTACTATGTGTAACTGCAAAGATGAAATATGAAACTTGTGTAATATTTAGCTGGGGTCTCGGAAACTCGAACCCATGTTAGGTGCAACAGTGCGTAAATCTGGAGGTCCGGGTTGGATTCCCGATCACACTCGATAAATTT
This sequence comes from Nebria brevicollis, assembly GCA_944738965.1. Classification (NCBI taxonomy): domain Eukaryota; kingdom Metazoa; phylum Arthropoda; class Insecta; order Coleoptera; family Carabidae; genus Nebria; species Nebria brevicollis. The sequence goes on from OX122910.1 coordinate 531,143, forward strand.
ATCTCTAGTTTTAAAGTTCATTATTTCATTAGTTTAAACATTGCTATGAAAATATATACATCCATGAATATGATATTTGCATTTAAATATATGGATATACATATTAGTTGCGCACATTATATATTTTAAAGTTAAGTTTTGCTGATGTTTGATGAAGTTATTTTAATGTGCCGGTATTATCCTATTACGCTACCAATTATCAGGAAATGCGAGTGCGTGATTTTTTTCTGGCCTTTTAATTTGTAATTGTGCATGTTGGTATATATACTGGTATGAATTTATCTAATGTGCTTGTAATTGGTTGTGCACACCCTAAGGAGCATTACACTAGTGATTTGTATATGTTCTTTGAGAAAACTTTTTAATTTGAAGGAGATTTTTCAAACTAAAAGAGTTAATGTACTCAATTAAATTCCTCGTTATTAAGTATGTAATTTTAAATATCAAGAAATAATAAAACTGATTTTACTCTGTTATAATGAGTGCGCCATATATCCTAAATTATTGGTTTCATTTTTGAGCAAATGCACCAATAGATCTATAGAATGATCAGTGTTAACGTAGCATACCTCGTTAATATTTAAAATAGGTTGTTTTCAGCTAAATATAACAAGAATGCTTATTTAATTGCAATATCCAGCATACGTTTTTTTCATTTATACATAAATTACCTTTTCTGCTGGAACTGTAGACGCTATTTGCAGTAACCAAATACAAAAATAGAATTTCGGACTCATAATTTTACAAACAAGCGTTACCTCTAGTAAAAGTTTATGCAAAGATTCGTGTTATTATAGCCAGTCTCCGTATTTTAATAGACACATGAAGGCATACATAACACAATGCTTGTAATGTGTTATGGATGTAACAATATAATTTCTATTGTATTTAATTTGTTTATAAATATTAGCTTATCATACATAATTTATTTAAATAGTGTTATTGCATGCGAATTATTCCAATGCTGTAAATATCATAGAATTTTGTAATATCTGTCATATCAATAGCATACATAAAGTGAATCAAACTGTGACATCCAATAAATTTTTAATAGAAAATAAAATAAGGCCTCATATAAAAAAATAATATCCCGTTGGATAATACCGTTTATACTAGTTAGAGTGCTCATGTATATATTTATGCATGGACGTATGGCTTGGATAAGCACGAAAGTGTTCGTGTTGCTTACTGCTATTTTTATAGGCATCATGCGCCGCGACTTGTTGGTATAATAGATACTTGACCGGCTCATAATAGTTACGCTGTACAAAAGATAACAGCACGCGTTTTGCAAAATTTATCTGCATCTTCACCGTGAAACAATCGGATACATTGCGGCACGGTTTTCCTTGCCCGAGATGGTTGACTATTATCAGCGGCTCAGCTATTTTTACTGAGTCTAACTGGGCTTTTTTTCCAAGATTGTAGGATGTTCATATTGACATTACACATGGCGAGATATCTTCAAACGTTGGCAATTATTCATAGCAATTTGTTAAATCACTTTGATTAGATATAAGAAGCCATACTTGTTGCAACATCCATGCAACCATTGCATTGATATTACTACGGGTAAAAAGGTTAGCACCCGGAACATAGTTAAAAATGGCTTCCTATTCGTGTAATACCATGAACTGTCAAGCAGACTACCAATGTGTTCAGTCAGATGGTTTCAATGGTAGCAGCCCTCATAAAATTACGTCAACAAATTTTCCGACTGTCAAGTAATGCTGCCAATTGGAATCACGGAATAACTTTCGTATAGGTGCTGCGCGTTGGCGACGAACGACATGTTTCAATATTGATACAACCCAGATTCTATATAAAAGCTGCCTAAAGTCAAGTTGCACTATTCGTGTAAATTATAGTAGTAGTACGTTCTTGCATAGTTTGATTCGTCACTTTTATTTGTTGCACATCTACGTAGGTGATCGGTTACCGTCTTTATGAACGCACTTCAGACGTACTACTGCACTAAATTCTAGTTTGATAGCATAAATGAATCTTTGTACTTTAAGTAATTGACATGGTGTACCTGGCGCGGAGGTCCTGATTCCGTATCCCCAGGATATCTCGGCAGCTAATCAGTTGAAACACACAAGCGTACGGTTTTATTAATTTTGAAGAACAAAACTATTCCTTGTTGAGCCCGGTTTTTGAAATTTTGATTATTAACAAAATGGCGGTCTTTTTCATTTTTAAATTCAATTTTTGGGTAAGAATTTCGTCTTTACAAGTCAAAAATAAAGCAAAATCCTCTCCAAAAAGATTCCTTAATGTAATAAACTTCAGCAGAAAGAAAGAAAAAAATTAAATTGGTTGAGTAGGTCTTCAAAATTTTTGGGATACAATTTTAAAACATAGCTTCGAGATATTAGCGTTTAAAGTTTTGCATAACAATAAGACGCTGGTTTTTAGCCAGGGATTTGATTGATTGAACCACTGTGTGTCGTCATAACTTCATCAGTTATTCGAATTTTTAATTCAAATCTTGACTGAATATATCTGACAATGTCTACTTTTCGAATAAGCAAAAAAAAAAACGAAATATTCTAACCCTAGCTTTTGAGAGCTCGGATTTCGGTCTTATTGAGCTAAACGTATTTTTGCTTTTATTCTGCGACATTCACTCTTATATTTGATACGGACTGATTTCAGCAGCTGGCTGTTCAGGACCTTTCTACTAGAAATATAGGGCGTGGATTTGGAAACGCTAGTTGATTCCTGACGAGGGCGGGAAGAAACTACTACTACCGGAAGGAAAGCTGTTGTGGTGGATTTTGCAGTGAAGAAGTTCCGCGGCTACATTGCAGGTAGCCAAGATGTTCTGGAAAGCAACCGTCAGGTGTTGCACTAGCTGGTTCCACTCGACAGTTCAACGACCGGAAAAATGGATTCCTGCGCTTCAAGAGTATTATTTGCAGCTACGCTACACACCTGGGCTCCGTAACGTAATGTACCATAATATTACCATAATGTTTCAACTGCAAGACTTTATGACATGGAGCTGATATTTCTAAGGTATTTTATGCAGGTATGATTGGACATGAATGCGGTGTTTGTTACAGATATTATGAAGGAGTTCAATCTGTGTCGGCGAGGCAAACCTACTAAAATTAACCTCGCAAGCCGATCGCTTTAGATCTATTCGGTAATGTTACCACGATAATATTAGCTGGATACCGTTTGATGCCGCGATACGTAAGTATTGCTCTCTTGCGGGTGTAAGGGGGTGAGTATTCAACCCCAGCACCTCTGCTGGTCGTATATGTCGACTAATGAGCGAGGGAAGTGCCTCTTTGAAAACCAACTTTTTGTTATTAATTCAAACCGGAAGATAAGTGGACCAATCTTTTGCGTACCTGCTTTCCTTTTGCTCACTCGCGTGTATCCGTGCGTGGAGATCCGTCAAGAGGGAAAAGATTCTAGTGGTGGAGTTTATATAATACACTTCTTCGGCTTCGGATTCTTTCGAAACTGGTGGGCAGATACTAACCAAAACTGATTAACCGGCTTTCCGTTACGTTCACAGTATCGGTAAGGTAAGTCCTGCGAATCTGAAGGTGAGTTTTAAGACGATGTAGAGAGTGGCTTGCAGCGTTTTGGAGCTTATTGTCAGGTGCAGGAGACTATATCTCCTGGCTAGCCCTGGCGAACAAATACGCTTGAGGTGTGACACCTCAAATTCTGGTTCTGTAGTGGGTGGAGAAACCATGACAAAAATCATTCTATTTTTGTATGGCAAATATAACTTAAAGCTCGCTTGACCCTCCCCCAAAAAGATCTAGTCTGTTTTCGGACGAGGGAGAAAATTTTTTAATGGGTGAAAATAAGTTTTCGTTTTGGCTTCTTGTTGTGAAAAGGACCGAAGAAAGAAAATCAATATCCGAAGGCTCCTGTTTTCGTTTAGCTTGGTCCCTGACCGAGCTGGCTGATGCAGAACTTAAATCTACCAGACGATTTAGTGATGGTAAACTGCTGTTTGAAACGAAATATTCGCGGTTACCAAGTGTTTATTAAAAGCGACTGTTTTGTTTCGCATGCCATTAGTAGTGGAAGTTCACAAATACCTGAACCCGTGTCAAGGTGTAATATCTTGTAACAACGTGTTATTTCTGGGAATGGATGAGTATACGCACGAGTTTGCGAGTCAAGGCGTGGTGACTTGTCGACGGTTAAAAAATACCACAAATGTGGCGCTGGACAAGCTTTCAGATGAGATTAAGGCTGGTTTTCACAGTTGCTCTTTAAGACCATGACTTACGCGAAAAATGTGTTTTTTAAATTCCAGAAGTTTAAGTAAACTTTCTGGTTGTGACGCACAAGCTGTGTGTCCACTGTGCAGTAGCATTTGAGCGAGGAATGTAGGGTTCCCACACGATGTGTGAATTGTTCTGGTAGTTATGTTTCATTCTTTTGTTTGTCCACGCAATCAGCAAGTAAAGACGATCATCGAAATAAAAATTACTGATAAGAAATCCCATATAGACACCCGCAAAAAAATCTTGACACAGACCAATCCTGTATTTGGGAGTTATAAGACGAACAATTCAAACTTCTTCTAATGTTTCAGTAACAATTCCAAATTTGACTGCTGCCGTTAAAACGACTGTTGCAAAATCGAGAATTACTCAAAATTTACAATCTATTTAGAATCCAGCTACCGAAATCATAAATAAGTCAAAAACAAACGTTAACGCCAAAACCAAAGATAAATATTTAATATTTAAAGGCAAGTTCTTGAACTTCGGTTGCGCTTTTGGCATTCAAATATTTTTGGAAGCAAAACAAGTTTGGATTGCAAATAATCCTGGGTTTTCTGATGACATGTCAATTGAAGAAAACTGAATAGATAGAATAGCCATGAGCGTCATTTGCAATACAGTGGAAGATAATCAAATATCATTTATTCGTAATTCGAAAACGGCAAAAAAAGCTTGGATGACTTTGAAGAATGCACATATGTCAATTGGTCTAATAAATGTAATCCATCTGAAACGAAAACTATATGTGTCCCGTTTAATAATCGATGAACATATGCAAGATTATTTCGAAAGAATAACAAGAATCGCTCTCAAATTAGATGCTGCTGGATATGGTATGGCTGACGAAGAGTTAGTATATATGTTACCGACAGAATTTTCTGGTGATTTTGACACATTGGTAGTTGGAATCGAAGCGTCTGGACCAGTAACTGTGGCAATAGTGAGAACGTTTTTAATCAATGAAGAATCTAGAAGAATGAAACGAACTTCTACAATTTTAAAATGAACGATATATCAAAGGCACTTATATCAAACAAAAATATATCAAAAGCTGTCATTAAATGTCATTATTGTGGAAAACATATAGCAAAATATTGTTTTAATAAAAAGACAGAACAAGAAGGCAATATCACGCAGTTATTCTAAATTTGCCTTCAGCGTCAAGTCTGTAGAAGCTAAAACTTTTCAAATCAGTCAAAATCACAGTAAACTGTCAAAATGGTGTCTAGATAATGCTGCAACTGACCATATGCCATCAAGTTCAAATGCATTCACAAATATAAAATCACTTGACTCACGAACTGTAAGAATGGCAAATGGAAACGAAATAAATGTTTTAAGTCAAGGTGATGTTGAACTACAAAGCAAAAATAATGCATATGAAACAAATATTTTCAAACTGAAAAATACTTTATTTATACCAGAATTTCAAGGTTACCTTCTATATATAAGTATGAAAATGGTTTCAAGGTACTTTTTAAAAACAATATTGTTGAGATTTTAAACGCTAAAAATGATAGTATTCGAAAAGGATATAAAGAAAATCGCCTTTCATATAGATATGGAAACACATAATTCTGTTATAGTTCAATCTGTTAATAAATTTATAATATTCAAACCTGGCACAGGAGGTTTGGACATTTAAACCATGAGAGTCTACGCCATTTGAAAAACAAGTTTATGCTAGATGGTTTAAATATTAATAAAATAAATACGCCGAATTCACCTTGCTCAGCTTGCATTCTTGATAAACATACGAGATCTTCATTTCCAAAAGAAACAAAACGTCGATCAAATGACCTTTTACAGCGAATATTTAGCGAAGTTTGTTGCCCGATATCTCCAACAACCATTGGTGGGAATCATTATATTGTTACTTTTATTGATGATTTTAGTCGTTACACAACAGTATATCTTTTGAGAAGTAAATCTGAAGTGTTGTGATATGTTTTAGATCTGATAACGGAACTGAAGTTATAAATCATCGTTTCGAAATATATCTAAAGCAAAATGGAATTAAAAGGGAACTTACAGTTCCTTACAGTCCACAGGAAAAAGGTGTCGCTAAACGTGCTAATCGCACAATTGCAGAAATGGCACGATGCCTCCTAGAGACCAGTAGTCTTTCAAAATATTTTTGGGGAGAAGCAGTTTCAACGGAAGTCTATTTAAGAAACAAATGCCCATCAAAAACTTTAAATTACAAAGTTCCAGCATATTTATGGAATGGTAATAAACCCAATGTTCAAAATATGAAGAGTTTTGGTTGTAAATGTTGGTCATAGTTCAATGACCTCTCTGAGAGACACAAGCTCGATTTAAAAAATAATTTATGTATTTTTCTTGGATATTCTGAAACCCAGAAAATTGACAGTAGAGATATTATTTTTGATGTTCATTCATTTCCATATAAGCACAAAACTAAATATTCATCTGGTAATCAAATATATATGATTAATTTTGCAACAGACACAAATAATTTAGCAAATGAAGAACAGGAACATTTTTCTGACGAGCAAATAAAATTATTGAATTCGAAAATGAACCGCATGAAAATGATATTCATTATACAGGATTAGGTTGGGGAGAATTTGAAACATTAAAAATTACTGAAGATATTATTAATAATCCTATAAATGATGAAACACAGGAAGAAAATAATATCATACCAAGAAGATCAATCAGAATACAAAACAAAATGAATGCGAAGCTAATGATTACAAGGTTTTCATAGCAATGATGAAGATCCCAAAAATTACAAGGAGTCGTGAACAAGAGAGGATAGTGGAAAATGGAAGGAAGCAATGAATGAAGAACTAAATTCCTTAAAGCAAAACGAAGCATGTATATTAGTAAAGTGACCTACACATAGAAAAGTAATTGGATCAAGGTGGGTTCTTCGCAGAAAATATGACGGAAATGGTGAGATTGACCGTTATAAGGCACGACTTGCTGCACCAGGATATGGCAAATACCTGGTATTGACCTTTAAGAAGTATATTCACCAGTAGTTAAGTGGCAAAGCTTACGAATACTTTTAGCGTTAACAGCTGAACTTGTATGGCAAGTCCATCAAATGGTTGTAAAAACGGCATATCTAAATGGTAAATTGAAAGAAGAAATTTATATGAACCAGCCATCTGGATTTATAGAAAAAGGAAATGAAAATGTTCACTGAATGATGAATTTTTGCAAACAACTGGTTTTAAAACATCTTATGCCGACCCATGTGTTTACACATTTCATTTTCAAAACAGAAAACAATAATCTCTGTTTACGTGTATGATATACTCAGTTTTGGAGAAAATCTTGAAGATATCGAAAATGTAAAAGAAATATTAAATAGACGATTTAAAATGCGGGATATTGGAGAAATTATTTATTTATTAGGAGTTGACATTCAACATGATCGAAAAAATCACAAAATCAAACTTTCTCAAAATAATAATAGTGAAAATATTTTTTAAAAATTTGGAATGGAATACTGCAATCATATATCAACACCAGTTGATGCTAATTTAAACTTACCAAAGAATTTTGTCCGAAAAGTGAAATTATTAAAGCCGAAATGAGAAAATACCCATATCGAGAAGTAATAGGTAATTTGATGTACTTGCCCACTACAACAAGACCTGATTTATTATTATTTCCTGTCGGATTCTTAAGTCAATTCAAATCAAACCCAGGTCTAGAGCATTGGAAAGAGCAAAAAAGTTTTCTCAGATACTTGCAAAACACAAAAGATTATGGTATCACGTATAGTAAATGTGGTAGTAAACTTTGTGGGTATACCGACGCCGTTTATGCTTCCAACTCAGACGATCGACGTTCATTTACGGGATATTTATTTATACTTGGAAATAGTGCAGTCACTTGGCAATCTCACAAGCAAGGGAATGTAGCTCTGTCAGCAGCAGAAGCAGAATTTAAGGCGCTAACTAGTACCACAAAGGAAAATAACTGGATACAACAAATTTTAAGAGATATTGAAACCAGAACTTCCAATTTTACACTCTGACAATCAAAGTGCGAAAGCAATGGCAGAAAACCGATTTTATCATACGCGTAGTAAGCACATTGATATTAAATATAACTATATTCGTGAGCAAGTGGAAAACGGGAAGATCAAGATCAAATATTTGTGTTCGGAGAAAATGCCTGCGGATATACTAACGAAATCTCTCAACGGACCACGAATTTTATTCTTAATAAACATGTTCGGCTTAAATTCAATTATTTAATACGTATAGTCATAGTTGTATTAATTTATTTGACAAAGTGGGGGTTTTAAAATATGAAATATTTTAATTAAATGTTGTCAAAATAATATATTTAAAAATTACTGCGAGTAGGCGATGGAAAATAAAATATTATAAACAAAAATAATAAAAGAGTTAATGTTGAAAGATAGCTATCATCTTTAATCTTGATTCATCAATGAGGGTTTATAAACTTCGCTTCATCTACATACTCTTACAGTAACAATTTTTATGTTTCTGCAACCGCTTTTGAGTAATTACAGAAACTGCAAAAAATGACTAGAGTTAACATGCACTTCCGGTCGGAATATTGTTTCCAAAAATAAAAGGTTTTCGTGTCAGGCATATACAAAGCTTAAGTATAAATTTTCATAATTTTCCCTTTTGCCGTTTGGGCTGTAGAGCGCCCACATACACACACACACACACAGACAGGACACACACACACACACAGACGGACGTCATTCCAAAAATAGTTGGAATCGATTCAGGGAAGGTCAAAACGTATATTTCCGTTAAAATCTCGACATCGAAATTTTTCATGTTTACAATACTTACTTATACTGCGTATAAGAAAGTATAAATGAAGAGTGATCCCAAGTTTTTGAATTTCCAAAAATATTTCATAATCTTATGTACTTCCAAAAAAAACTTATATAGATTATGGAAATTTATTTTTAGCTTTAAGTGGTGTACGGTGCTACTTTGCACGCCTATTTTCTCCTCGAAAATAACATTTGTACACGTTACTTAGTGCCACGACGCCATTTCGTATCGTAATTTTAAATAAAAAATATTTTTGTATTACTTAGAACATAAAGCATCAACATTTCATTATAATTCATTATATGAGAAAGATATTCACAAAAATAGCTTCACTTTTCAGTGCGCCTGGCAAGTATAACCCCTTAAAATAAATAAAGCTTCTTGCAAATCAAAATATTTAGTTTGCAATAATTTAGAAGCAGGAATAATTGATGTAAATAGTTCGCTTTGCATGACAATGTGGAATACCGTTTCAAATAGTTCCGTTTTCTTTTTTACTTTCTTATATGCAGTATTAGTAAATATTGTAATCATGAAAAATTTTGATCTCGAGATTTTAACGGAAATGTATCTTTTGACCTTCCCTGAATTGAGTTTGTCTATTTTTGAGATGACGTCTGTCTGTGTGTGTGTGTGTGTGTGTGTGTGTGTGTGTGAGAGAGAGAGTCTGTCTGTGTGTATGTGTGCGCTCTACAGCCTAAACGATAAAAGATACAGTAACGAAACTTCAAACTTAAAATTTGTATGTACCTGTAAATTTTAAATTTTGATAAACATAACAAAAATATCGTCCGCTAATTATATCCGCAATTGTAAATAAATGAAAACAATCAGCAAAAATACACGACTCATTCAAAATAAGATCGTTCAGCTCTAAAAATCCTTTAGGAAGTCTTAAATACCTTCGAAATCATTAATTAGTATAGCATTTTTAAGTTTACAAATTCTCTAAAGAATTTTAAAAGATTAAACATTTGAATATTCTTAAACAGAGGTTAATAAACAAAATTATTTTTAATATAAATAATATGTTTCAGGGCTGGCTTGACGAAGCCGATACATGCTATGACCATAAATTATATCTTTTGAATTTAGTAATTAACACCAAAATATATAAAGATTGTAAATGGATTTCAGAAGTAGCATGAAATAATAAAAGTACCGCAAAAAAGAAATTGGGTATTATCTCCAACAATTAAAATTCAAATCAAAATTAATTTACAATATATATACGTATATAAGATATAGTATTATTTATTTAAAAATTGCGATTGAACACATTATATATTTTTAAATGCCATTAAACTCTCAGTAGATTTATCTTTTTTAATTAATATATATTATGTTATTATTGTGGTAAAAGTTAGGTAGTTGTCATAAAACATTTGGGTGCCACACTGATGAATAAATTTATTTGATTTAGTGACAACTCATTCGATAATGTTTATATTACTTCTACTTCGGCAGCTTAAATTATCCGACTATATCTCTATGATACCTTTATCCAAAAGTATCCAATGTTTCCTTTCCCATCTCGGCAAGAGTTAAATATTTTATTTAAAAACATGTTTCAAATTTAGTTGGCTTGAAAGATTTTTTTATTATAAAACAAATCAGCTTCCAACTTCTCGTGGTTCGTGCCGGACAACAATCATGTAAAAGCATGTCAAATTTGAAGAGGTGAATTGTTGACGAAGAAAAGCTGAAATTAAACCATCACAAAATTTTTCATTAAACTTTTTTGCATGTTTGCGCTTTATAATATGTAAAATACATTGAATATTGTAATTTTTAACATATATTTATAAATGTCTATTTATCATTTTTATATAAGGACCAATGTGTAGAAGAAGAGTAAGCGGTGCATACTCGAACTGCCCGGCGGTTGGTGTCACAAATCATGGGGCTGTTAAATAGTATAGTCATTCTGTCCGAATGCAAATTTTAAGAAATCTGTATTTTAGAAGGTAGATTAACAAAGGCAAGAAATATCAATTTTTTTTAGATATTTTATTTAGATGTCTATATAAAAATATAAATGACTAAATAAAAATATAAATGGATAAATATAGAGGTATAAATGGAAAATATAGAAGTCAAATGGATAAATATAAAAGTATAAAACAATAGCGGAAACCATTAGCAGCAACACAAAACGACACTTCTTCCATCGTGATCAACTTTAAACTAAATTATATTTTCCCTATTGATACATTGTTACCTGTAATACTAATTTTAGAAAGTTAAAGGAAATTTCGCAGAGAAATACCAATTTCAATTCTTCCTGTTTAATACGTACTTCTCGTAAAACTAGGCAATTTAAGCGGGCTGGTGAATCTTGTTCTTATACCGATGGTTCGGGCAAAATGATAGGTCAAAAAAGGTTTAAAACCTACTGCCGGGCAATTTGAGTATGCGCCGAGTAAACAGATGTAGTTATTTTTAAGATCTGGCGACGATCCTTTTTGGGCAGTCTCGTATTGGATGCTGTAGTGGTAAAGCGGAGATAAAACTTCCGAGACCGTAGATATAATGAAGAGCACGATTTAATATAAAACTTGTATTATTATTAATTAATTAGATCCCAAAATCTAACACGTTACAATATATATAGGTAAATATTAAAAATTTTAAATTTTGAAATAAAATAATTGATCTTCTAAGGCTAACTCTAATAAAAATATTATTTAAAAATACCCCTAAGCCTTAATATATTTAAGAAAAAATCTAAATACGTATTTCGAGAACTAAGTTCTCATCATCAGTAGAACTGAGAGGGTGCAATTCGAGACTAGTTATCCAAGCTAGTGTTCGAGGTTGACTACAACTCAGTTTTCGAAAAATATCTATTTATACAAAAATGAAGCTACCTGCTGTGTCCTTATCTCTAGCAACTAATGGCTATCCGCCTGAGTCATCCTATAATCTAAGTTTCTAGAAAATCAAATAATCTACTATTAGGTATGAGACCAAGGCCAGAGTTAATTAAACGATGTTTGTTCTTAAAAATATTAATACTTTCAAATGCGTCAAACGGTTTGTTGTTATTGGCTGTTTTTAAAAGCTTCAAGTTATCCAAACACATTTCATGATCTTTTTGACAGATGTGATCTGCAACGCTTGATTTTTCTGGAATACCGTATTTGACTTAGTTAAGTTGTTCCTTAAACCTTGTTGATATTTGTCTCTTTGTTTGCCCAATGTAAATTTGATCACAGTAATTACATAAAATTTGATATATGCCCTCAAATTTCATGTAATGACTGTGATCAAATTTACATTGGGCAAACAAAGAGACAAATATCAACAAGGTTTAAGGAATATCTACGAACAACTACGTTAAATACGGTAATCCAGAAAAAGCAAGCGTTGCAGAACACATCTTTCAAAAAGATCATAAAATTAATTTGGATAACTTGAAGCTTTTAAAAACAGTCAATAACAACAATCAGACGCATTTGAAAGTATTAATATTTTTAAGAACAAACATCGCTTAATTAACTCTGACCTTGGTCTCATACCTAATAGTAGATTATTTGATTTTCTAGAAACTTAGATTATAGGATGAGTCAGGCGGATAGCGAGTAGTTACTAGAGATTAGGACACAGCAGGTAGCTTCGTTGCAGAATAAATAGATACTGTTCGAAAACTGAGTTGGAGTCAACCTCGAACACTAGCTTGGATAACTAGTCTCGAATTGCTCCCTTTCAGTTCTACTGACGATGAGAACTTAGTTCTCGAAATACGTATTTAGATTTTTTCTTAAATATATTTTTTTAAATAATATTTTGATTAAACATTTTTTATAAGAAAATATAAAAAACTCTTTCTAACATATTGCTACATTGTTAGAATCAAGCGTTCGACTTTCTCAAGGCTGTATTTGTTACAACAATGTTTATAATATTCATTCTACAATACATCAGTCTTTGATAACTATATGCTGATGTCTCGTAATTAAGTTTTAAGAGAACCAGACAACAGATTAATAAACATAATTATATGTAGATGAAAGGTACAAACATTATAATATACTAGAATAATTTTTTAAGCAGTTAAAAAAGAAACGGATACGGCAGGAATCGAACCCGCGACCATCGGTTTTGCGCTGATCGCTCTAACCAACTCAGCTACGCATCCACTGACCACAACCGTCCCTTTTTCAACTGCTTCAAATACCAAGTGTTAACAAATACGTTCGAAGACTTCACACTGTGATATTGACAACGAATAATTGTAACGTAGGCTACTAGGTACGGAAACCCGCACAGTGCATGAAATAGAAATAAAGATATTACTATTCAACGAAATACACGTTGAGGTACATGCTAGAATAATTTTTTAAGCAGTTGAAAAAGTAACGGATACGGTAGGAATCGAACCCGCGACCATCGGTTTCGCGCCAATCGCTCTAACCAACTCAGCTACGCATCCACTGACCACAACCGTCCCTTTTTCAACTGCTTCAAATACCAAGTGTTAACAAATACGTTCGAAGACTTCACACTGTGATATTGACAACGAATAATTGTAACGTAGGCTACTAGGTACGGAAACCCGCACAGTACATGAAATAGAAATAAAGATATTACTATTCAACGAAATACACGTTGAGGTACATGCTAGAATAATTTTTTAAGCAGTTGAAAAAGTAACGGATACGGTAGGAATCGAACCCGCGACCATCGGTTTCGCGCCAATCGCTCTAACCAACTCAGCTACGCATCCACTGACCACAACCGTCCCTTTTTCAACTGCTTCAAATGCCAAGTGTTATCAAATACGTTCGAAGACTTCACACTGTGATATTGACAACGAATAATTGTAACGTAGGCTACTAGGTACGGAAACCCGCACAGTACATGAAATAGAAATAAAGATATTACTATTCAACGAAATACACGTTGAGGTACATGCTAGAATAATTTTTTAAGCAGTTGAAAAAGTAACGGATACGGTAGGAATCGAACCCGCGACCATCGGTTTCGCGCCAATCGCTCTAACCAACTCAGCTACGCATCCACTGACCACAACCGTCCCTTTTTCAACTGCTTCAAATGCCAAGTGTTAACAAATACGTTCGAAGACTTCACACTGTGATATTGACAACGAATAATTGTAACGTAGGCTACTAGGTACGGAAACCCGCACAGTACATGAAATAGAAATAAAGATATTACTATTCAACGAAATACACGTTGAGGTACATGCTAGAATAATTTTTTAAGCAGTTGAAAAAGTAACGGATACGGTAGAAATCGAACCCGCGACCATCGGTTTCGCGCCGATCATTTTTCATTTTCAATGTTCTTTATTTGTTTTTATTTTGGTTACAATTATACTTATATACTAATGTGTGGACAACATGGTTGGTTTTGTCAGACCTCCTACTCACAAGGGGAGTGTATATCTGTGTATGAGTGTTATTGCGTTGTGCGCTTGAACATTGTGTGATTTTATTTGTTATAAATTTTTGTTGTACATTGTGTGTTGGGATTGTATTTTGTAGGAAAGGAGTTGCAAGAAAACCCATTTAATATGTTGAAAACAATATTTTTGTTAATACTTACAAACTAACTTAACTAATTTAAAATATATGCATGTTTGTTGGTGATGGATGAACAGTTTTGTGTATGAGAGTATGTTTTGTTTTGTGTTGTGTAGAGTGCGTGTGTGTTATTAGTGTACAGTGTTGTTGTGCGTATTCGTGTTATGTGTTCTGCTCATGAAACCCCTCTAGAAATATTGGTAAGTTTTTATAGGGTAGCTTGTGTTTGAATATACATATACTGTTGTTGTCGCGGGTAAGTGTTATGCTTTTTATAAGTGTGTTTGAATTATATTGTGTTTTTGTAAAATTTTTGTGATGTTTCCTGTATGTAATCTGTGATGTATGGTAAATTAGTATCTTCGTGTAGTTGTGTTATTCGAGTGTATGTATCAGAGCTGCTGGCCAGCCGAAGCCACTTATTCTGGAGGCGTTGCAAGGGTAGTGTGGTGGTGATGCGTGCGAGACTGGGGCAGCGTAAGTGATGATTGGGCGAATGATTGCGATGTAAATGAGAAGTTTGTTTTTTATGGAAAGTGAGCTGTTTTTGATAAGTAAGGAGAAGTATATAAATGGGGGTTCTAACTCAAAATAAACCTGAACGTACCCCGTTTTTCGCTAGTAAAACCGTGAAAAATGCCCATAAAAGCGTACTTTTGCCCTATATTTACGGTTTTTTGCTAGAAACACCGTGAAAATGTCCATAAAAGAGTACTTTCGCCCTATTTTTAGTAAAATGTACAAAAAGTGTAAATTCACAAACCTGAACGTATAGACAAATATTTCCCTAATAAATGGAGAATAAAAACGAATTAGCGAGTATGCTAAATAGTAGTAATTCACAATTTAGAAAATTGTCAGAGTTGGAGAATAAAACGTATAAAATCGAATATTTTGAGGAAATTGGAGGAAAGTATGGTGAACAAATAATAGTTTGTATAGAGAATTTTAAAGTATCATTACCTGAACGGTATAATAGATTTATACCAAGTAATGAAAAGTTGAACAGTAATCCTCCTAGTTTAAAATATAACGGTAAGAAGAAAATAGGTACTAGAGAGATGCATGATATAGAATTTGTTTAAACGAATAGTTAAAAATATAAAAAAATAAAAAAAATAAATATTGAATTTGTTTAAACAAAATAAATATATAAATTAGGTAAATATAATTAAATATAACAAAAAAAATGATGATAATAATTTAATTTGGAAGGATGGTGAGCAATCGTCATAGTTTAAAATATATCGTAAAAATGATATAGAATTTATTTAAAGAAAATAAGCATGACCACAAAAAAGTTTTATTATTAATGCACATAATAGTTGAATATTACTTCACATTGCATCATAACTTTTTTTCTTTAAAATATTTCTCAACGCAAAAGTAATTAATGTTTTTGATGAACTCGCGTTCCTTAATAAATATTTGAGCCTCTAATATTTCACCAGATTTAAATGTTAATAGTAAATTATTATAAAAATCATAACATTTCTTGAATTCAATCATTTTTTCTTTTATAATTAAGAGTTCAGAGACACACATAAGTAAAGGTGACCCGAAAGCGATAACTGATAAGGGCATTGCTATCGCTGATAAACTACTGCCTGTAAATAAAACTTCGCCCAAATGCATAACTAGATTAATTTTACTATAATGTTTATAAGATTTGCGGTATATATATTTACGTTTTTCAAGATAATCTTCCATTTAGAACGGGAAAATGTTTCTTTATAAATAAGGAAAAAAGAAGGATCTGGATTTGTAAATAGTTTAATAAATAAATTACCGCTTGAAGTACATATACCAGGTTATAATTACTGTGGTCCAGGTCCCAAGTTAGAAAAGCAATTAGCAAGAGGTGATAAAGGAGTTAACGGATTAGATGAAGCTTGCCGAGAACATGACAAAGCTTATTCTAAATATACAGATGCATACAACAGAAATAAAGCTGATTATATATTAGAAAATAAAGCATGGAATAGAGTATTAGATAAAAATGCAAGTTTTAAAGAAAAAATAGCTGCTCGATCAGTGACAAGTATAATGAAAGTGAAACGTAAAATGGGAATGGGTCTTAATTTTTATACTAATAAATCAGTTGAAATGGCAGCAATATTGAGTAAAAGTCAATTAAATAAAATTCAAAAAGCTAAACAGGGAGGAGTAGGAGCTACTATAAAATTATCTGCATCTCAGATAAAAAAAATAAGTCCTCCATCAAAAATACCTATTCCTGTCACAATGTTAATGGCGGCATTACAAAATTCTAATTCAAACAATGTACAGGATATTGTAAATCAATTAGAAAATGTAGATTTACCAACAACGCAATTATTAAATAGTTTAACAGACAAGAAAGGTGGTGTAATACTTTTGCCAGCAGCACCAATAATAAAAGGATCATGTATAAAATTAGGCGGTGCATTATCTGGTATTGCTGTAAAAAATGGCGGCTTTCTTCCATTCCATGAAATGACTAACTGATATTAATTTGGAAGACAGAGAATTGTTGCTAATAATATTATTGCACTTTGAATTTGAAATTCGTGAAAATTTTAAAGAAATGATTTTTTTCTATGGGTTCCGAAAAGCACTGACCAATAATTTTTATATATTTAATTGCTATGATTGATAACGACTAACTGGTATTAATTTGGAAGTCAGACATTTGTTGCTAATAATAATATTGCACTTTGAACTTGAAATTCGTGAAAATTTTAAAGAAATGATTTTTTTTCTAAAGGTTCCGAAGGGCACTGACCAATAATTTTTATATATTTACTTGTTTTGATTGATAATGACTAACTGTTATTAATTTGGAAGACAGACAAATGTTGCTAATAATATTATTGCACTTTGAACTTGAAATTCGTGAAAATTTTAAAGAAATGATTTTTTACTTTCTTATACGTAGTATAAGTAAGTATTGTAATCATGAAAAATTTCGAACTCGAGATGTTAACGGAAATATACGTTTTGACCTTCCCTGAATCGATTCCGACTATTTTTGGAATGACGTCCGTCTGTGTGGGTGTCTGTGTTTGTGTGTGTGTGAGTGTGTGTGTATCTTCTCTACAGCCTAAATGGTTGAAGCTAAAATTATGAAACGTTAAATTTAAGATTTGCATATGCATTTTTGAAAAAAATATTCAAAGCGGAAGTGACTGTTTACTCTAGTCATTTTTTGTAGTTTCTGCAATTACGAAAAAATGGTTACAGTTACAGAAAATTTTCATGAACAATAATTAAAGGAATTTGCATTTAGCACAACTTTTGTTTGAATTATTTTTCCAAGAAGTGTCCTTGTTTCAAAATAAATTTCTGAATTTTATATATATATTTACATATATATTGTTCATAAATCGTATCATCTGCGCCTGTCAATTGCTTAACAAAATAGAGGTAAATAATGAGAAGTTTGACATTTAATATATATTCTAAAAAATATATGTAGTGTAAAAGCGATCTAATGGTTAGAACAAATATTATAAATTAGAAAAATAATGTAACTACGATATGGTTTAGCCCATATGCGGATAAGAAAGTTCGGTGCATGCCACTGCAGATATTTTTCTAAGGGTTCCGAAAGGCACTGACCAATAACTTTTATATATTTTACTGCTATGATTGATAACGACTAACTGATATTAATTTGGAAGACAGACAATTGTTGCTAATAATATTATTGCACTTTGAACTTGAAATTCGTGAAAATTTTAAAGAAATGATTTTTTATTTCTTATACGTAGTATAAGTATTGAAATCATGAAAAATTTCGATCTCGAGATTTTAACGGAAATATACGTTTTGACCTTCCCTGAATCGATTCCGACTATTTTTGGAATGACGTCCGTCTGTGTGTGTGTGTGTGTGTGTGTGTGTGTGTGTGTGTCTGTGTGTGTGTGTGAGCGCTATACAGCCTAAACGGCTAAAGGAAAAATTATGAAATTATTATTATTATGTGCCTGGCACGAAAACCTCTTATTTTTGAAAACCATATTCCGACCGGAAGTGCATGTATATTCTAGTCATTTTTTGCAGTTTCAGCAATTACTCAAAAATGGTTACAGTTTCAGAAAATTTGTGTGAACAAAAATTAATGACATTTATATTTAGCACAACTTTTGTTTGATTCTTTTTTCCAAAAAAAGTACTGGTTTCAAAATAAATTTTTGCTTATTATATATATTGTTACATAAATCGTATCATCTGCGCCTGTCAATTGTTTAACAAAATAGACTTAAGTAATTTGAAGTTTGACATTTAATATTTATTCTTAGAAATATATTTAGTGTAAAAGCGATCTAAAGGTTAGAACAAATATTATAAATTAGAAAAATAATGTAACTACGATGTGGTTTAACCCATATGCGTATAAGAAAGTTCGGTGCATGACACTGCAGATGTTTTTCTAAGGGTTCCGAAGGGCACTGACCAATAATTTTTATATATTTAATTGCTATGATTGATAACGACTAACTGATATTAATTTGGAAGTCAGACAATTGTTGCTAATAATAATATTGCACTTTGAACTTGAAATTCGTGAAAATTTTAAGAAAATTATTTTTTTCCTAAGGGTTCCGAAGGGCACTGACCAATAATTTTTATATATTTCATTGCTATGATAGATAACGACTAACAAATATTAATTTCAAAGACAGACAATTGTTGCTAATAATATTATTGCACTTTGAACTTGAAATTCGTGAAATTTTTTTTTTTTTTATAACCCATTTTTATTTACAATCTGTCTTAATAACTGACATTCAGTAAAACTTATAGTAAGATGTACAAAAAATACATTGGCATGTAGAGGGTGCTATCCTGTGATAGTCCTCTTCTTATTCTAGATTAAGTGCTAATTGTGTCAATGTTGGTGACTATTTCTAGTCACCTTGTCGGGAATTTGCTAACTGGCTTCTTTTCTGTCGCCTCTGCATGACAGATCCGGAATTTGCTAGGTGGCTTTTTTTTCTGTTGACTCTGCAAAACAGGTATGATGACACTAAAAACATTGAAATTGTTAGTTATTTAATAGGTAGGTCAAGTATGTTATCACGTTTTAAGCGTTTTTTTATCTTCACTGTCAGCAAATTACTTGCTAAAGTATTTGGATGCGCACGTAATCTGCTATGATATTTCTCACTGAAGTTTTTAATTTCTTCTTTCACTGTCACTACGGAGAGATCACGGTGAATTATGGCGTTGCTGACGAACCATGTTGCATTAAGGATAGAGCGGAGCACTTTGGACTGAAATCTCTGCAGGATTTCAATGTTAGAGTTACATAGTTGGATTCCATACGTCCAGACTGGTTTGAGGATAGTCTTGTAAAGAAGAATTTTGTTTTCTGTTGAGAGTTGAGATATGCGGCCGATTAGCCAATACATGCGACTGAATTTCAGGCCAAGTTGTTTTCTTTTTGTCCAAATGTGTTTTTTCCATGTTAAACGACGATCTAAGTGCATGCCTAGATATTTCACTTCTTCTGTCTGTGGGAGGGGCTTGCCATACAGTGTCACAGGAGGACAGGTTTCTTTTCTCATCGTAAATGTGACATGGGTAGATTTGGTTTCATTTGCCCTAATTCTCCATTTTGTTAACCATGGTTTAATTTTGTTCAGATGTGCCTGAAGATATCTTGTGGCCACGTTGTGATCTTCGTGAGAGGCAAGTATTGCTGTATCATCGGCGAATGTTGTTTCAGATGTTGGCAGGTCGGCTGTGTATAGGAGATATAGTATGGGTCCTAGTACACTACCTTGTGGGACACTGGATTCTATTGGGTAGAGTCTGGTTTGTTCATCTTTATATTTAATATAGAAATATCTGTTGGAAAGGTATGATTTGAGGATTTGGTAGTAATTATGTGGTAGGATTCTTTTAATTTTAAACAATAGCCCGGTGTGCCAGACTTTATCGAAAGCTTGACTTATATCTAAGAAGGCAGCCGAGCAGTATTTTTTCTCTTCTAGATTTTTGCGTATTTCATTCACGACTCTGTGGATTTGTCCAATCGTTGCGTGTTGCGTACGAAATCCGAATTGGTGGTTTGGAATTATGTCTTTTTCTTCTAGAACTGGCTTTAGGCGCTTAAGCAATAACTTTTCGAAAAGTTTGGAGATTATAGGAAGGAGACTGATGGGTCTGTATGAGCTTATTTCTTGTGGTGGTTTTCCTGGCTTGGGTATAAGGATAATTTGGGCTACTTTCCACTGAGAGGGAAAGTATTCTAATCTAAGAACTGAGTTACAGATCATTGTTATCAGCTTGATTCCTTTAGAAGAAAGTTCTTGCAGAATCCTTCCTGTTATTAGGTCATATCCTGAAGCTTTTTTGGGGTCAAGATTTGTTATAGCGTTTTTTATTTCACTAGTTTTTAATTTGAATATAGGCAAGCAGAGTTGTAGGGGGGTCTCTAGGTACTGCAGGATTTCTTGTTCTTCTTCTACCGAAATTTCACTAGGAAAGGGTTGGAATACTGATGATAAATGTTGCGCAAATGTGTTCGCTTTTGACTGATCGGTTCTGGCCCAGCTACCATTTGCTAGGAATAAGGGTGGATTTGACTGTTCCGGTTGTTTGAGCTTTTTTGTTGCTCGCCAGAGAAAATAGTCTGTGGATGCTGACGGAGTGAGATTTTCTAAGTATTCTTCGACAGATTTATTTCGCAGGTTGCTTAGTAACTTTTTGACTGCTTTTATTGCCTGTTTAAGTTTTGTTTTGTCCTGAGGTGATCTTGTTATTTGCCATTGTTTGCGTAGCTTCCGTTTTTCAGCGACGATGTCCCTAACGATTTTTGGACAATTTTCTCGTTTTTGATTGGCGTTTTGTACCGGTGTTGCGCCCCATGCTGATTCTTGTATTGCGTCATTTAGGAATTCTATGGCTTCGTCTAATTCGTGTTCGGTTTTGAGTGAAATTTCGAGCGAAAGCTCGTTGTCCAGCAGATTTCTGAATATGTGCCAGTCTGTTTTTTTACTAATGAGTGATGGAGGTTTTTGTTTTATTGTGATTTGCCTATTTACAGTAATTATGACTGGAGAGGGGTCCGATGATAGATCTAAGCAACTTTCGGCATTTAGATAATGTGATGACACTCCTTTTACTACACAAAAGTCTATGAGATCCGGAACTTTTCTTCTGTCGCTAGGCCAGTATGTAGGTTAGCCAGTAGATAAATGATGTAGATTATTATCTTGCATTGCTTGGTAGAGTTGTCTACCTATAGGGGTGGTCTGTCGTGAACCCCAGTAGGGATGTTTCGCATTGTAGTCACCTCCAGCTATAAATCTAGACCCCAGAGTGTTATAAAAGTCTTTAAATTGTGCTTTGTTAATTGTGTGTCTAGGTGGACAGTAGACAGCTGAGATAGTTAGAGGTCCTATTGTCTCTTCGTTAATTACAATGCTAGTAGCTTGGAGGTGTTCGTGCTGGTATTTATTTAGTTCATGGTGTTTAATTTGCTGTCGGATAATTACTGCAGTGCTTCCATGGGCAGTACCATCTGGGTGTTTAGTATTGTATATTGAGTATCCTGGTATTTTCAGATACGTCTTATTTGTAAAGTGAGTTTCGGAAATGAGCATCACATCTATGTTGTGTTCTGCTATAAATATTTTTACTTCTTGGCTGTGTTGTCCAAGACCATTGGCGTTCCAGAGAGCGATTTTTAGGAGCTGGGGCATTATTTCATTTTAGCCACAAGGGTAGTGAGGAGATTTAGCATGGTGTCCATGCGCTCCATCAGTTTGATCATCATAGCTTCTAGTTTACTATTTTGCTGTTTGTCGGAAATATGATTTAAATTTTGTTGTATGTTATGTTCTTCTTGTGTCTGTTGGACATTAGCTCTTGTCTTTTGGGCGTATGATACACCTTGTTGTGTTGGATTTCCGGTTATATTATGGTTGACTGTATTCTGTTTTTGTCTAAGGGGTGGGAACTTACGTGACTGTATTTCTTTAAAGACACTACAGCCTTTGTAGTTCGCTGGGTGGTTTCCTCCACAGTTGGTGCAGGTTGCGGCAGTACTTTTATCTTGTTTGGGGCAGTCTCTAGTCAGATGATCACGCAACGTGGTGAAAGGTTGCAGAAATTTTTTGTATGATTAAATCTTTGGCATCTTGTACATTGAGGTATTTCTCTTTTTTGGCGTGGAGGTTCAAATTTGATTTTCGAGTGCATAAGGTATTTAGTGTCGTAAATTTCTTTATTATTGTACTTTTGTTGCAACTCAATAAAGAACATAGGTAGAGGGGCTTTTGTTATTTTATGCTTAATGTTCCATATATTTAATGCATTATGTCCATATGAGTGTATTTCTTTCTTTATTTCTTCGATGTCAACAGTGTGGTGAAGATCACGTAGTACAACTTTGAATTTTCTTTCCGATTTTGATTGAAATGAATGGAATTCTGTTTTCTTTTCTTCTAGTTCTTTCGTTATGACGCGATAAAATCTAGGCTCGGTCAGTTGGATTTTTGCTTGCGAACTTCCAATAAACTTAATTACGTAATTGTCTTTTGCGTGGAGGTTCAAGAGGTCAGTCAGAGGCTTTATGTTTCCTATGCCGTGTACGAAAATTGGTGGAGGTTTAATAATTTCTGGACTAATATCTTCTTCAATTAATTCTTCTACATTTAGATTTTCGAATTTATTTGAGGTTTCTGGTCCATTGAGCCAGTAGTCTGTTAGGGTTTTCTGTCTTACATTTCTGTTTTCTTCCGGGCTGGATCTTTTGCTCTTTCTGGAATTGATAACTGTCCAGCTGTCTTCAGTTTTATCTAGTACTGCAGGTTCCGAGATCGACTGGGTGTTTAAGGTCGAAGCGATTTCTTGTTCATTTAGACTTCCTGTAGAGGTTGCTATTTGCTCTCGTGGTGGGGGTGTTGGTGGTACTATGTTAGATTCGAAGTTTGATAGTTTCCTAGTAAAAATGGGAGATCTTACTATTTCTGCGCTTTTTGAGATGGCGGGCGATCCTTTGGTATCCATTATGCTGGTCGTTTGTTGGAGTGCGTGAGATGTTGAAGCCTGTGCGTAGAGTTGAGTGGCCGACTTCGCTCGTGCGTGCTCGGTGGATGGCAAAGGAGGCGTTGGTGGGATAAATCCCAATTTCTTTAATTCAGCTGGTATAGCTTTCTTCCCTGATGGTGGAATTATTGAACATTTTCCGTCGGTTCTTTGTATAATTTTAGCAACTGTTGGTGACCCAGTTACGTATATAAAGTAAAACTCTTACACTCGCGATTTAAATTTGCCGCGTTTGCATAATTAAGTAATACACAAATTGAGGTATGTGTAATTAGCTATTTGCAATGTAAGCAATACTACTCGCATGAGCGAGGAACCGCACGTCTAGCCCGTACAAATGTTCGCGTCAGACTGTGAAAATTTTAAAGAAATTATTTTGTTTCTTAGGGTTCCTAAGGGCACTGACCAATAATTTTTATATATTTAATTGCCATGGTTGATTTTGATTAATTGTTATTAATTTGGAAGACAATTGTTGCTAATAATAATATTCGATTTTGAACTTGAAATTCGAGAGAATGTTAAAGAAATGATTTTTTCCATGTGTTCCGAAGGGCGCCTGCCAATAATTTATATATATTTTGGGTCTATGAAGTATAGAGAATCAATAATTTATATAATAGTTATTATTTATTATCAATAATGCGTATTTAGTCATAATTAGTTTATGTATCTAGTTGGCTTTGGTTAGCCGCTTTTTCGAATCGGCTGCTAGTTTCGAATCGGCTGGTGCAAAAGTAAAATGGTACAAAAGTAAAATGGTACAAAAGTAAAATGGTACAAAAGTAAAAAGGTACAAAAGTAAAATGGTACAAAAGTAAAATGGTACAAAAGTAAAATGGTACAAAAGTAAAATGGTACAAAAGTAAAATGGTACAAAAATAAAATGGTACAAAAGTAAAATGGTACAAAAGTAAAATGGTACAAAAGTAAAATGGTACAAAAGTAAAATGGTACAAAAGTAAAATGGTACAAAAGTAAAATGGTACAAAAGTAAAATGGTACAAAAGTAAAATAGTACAAAAGTAAAATGGTACAAAAGTAAAATGGTACAAAAGTAAAATGGTACAAAAGTAAAATGGTACAAAAGTAAAATGGTGCAAAAGTAAAATGGTACAAAAGTTAAATGGTTCAAAAGTAAAATGGTACAAAAGTAAAATGGTTCAAAAGTAAAATGGTACTAAAGTACAAAAGTACAAAAGTACAAAAGTACAAAAGTACGAAAGTACAAAAGTACAAAAGTACAAAAGTACAAAAGTACAAAAGTACAAAAGTACAAAAGTACAAAAGTACAAAAGTACAAAAGTACAAAAGTACAAAAGTACAAAAGTACAAAAGTACAAACGTACAAACGTACAAACGTACAAACGTACAAACGTACAAACGTACAAACGTACAAACGTACAAAAGTACAAAAGTACAAAAGTACAAAAGTACAAAAGTACAAAAGTACAAAAGTACAAAAGTACAAAAGTACAAAAGTACAAAAGTACAAAAGTACAAAAGTACAAAAGTACAAAAGTACAAAAGTACAAAAGTAAAAAATTACTAAATTACTAAATTACTAAATTACTAAATTACTAAATTACTAAATTACTAAATTACTAAATTACTAAATTACTAAATTACTAAATTACTAAATTACTAAATTACTAAATTACTAAATTACTAAATTACTAAATTACTAAATTACTAAATTACTAAATTACTAAATTACTACAATTACTACAATTACTACAATTACTACAATTACTACAATTACTACAATTACTACAATTACTACAATTACTACAATTACTACAATTACTACAATTACTACAATTACTACAATTACTACAATTACTACAATTACTACAATTACTACAATTACTACAATTACTACAATTACTACAATTACTACAATTACTACAATTACTACAATTACTACAATTACTACAATTACTACAATTACTACAATTACTACAATTACTACAATTACTACAATTACTACAATTACTACAATTACTACAATTACTACAATTACTACAATTACTACAATTACTACAATTACTACAATTACTACAATTACTAAATTACTAAATTACTAAATTACTAAATTACTAAATTACTAAATTACTAAATTACTAAATTACTAAATTACTAAATTACTAAATTACTAAATTACTAAATTACTAAATTACTAAATTACTAAATTACTAAATTACTAAATTACTAAATTACTAAATTACTAAATTACTAAATTACTAAATTACTAAATTACTAAATTACTAAATTACTAAATTACTAAATTACTAAATTACTAAATTACTAAATTACTAAATTACTAAATTACTAAATTACTAAATTACTAAATTACTAAATTACTAAATTACTAAATTACTAAATTACTACAATTACTACAATTACTACAATTACTACAATTACTACAATTACTACAATTACTACAATTACTACAATTACTACAATTACTACAATTACTACAATTACTACAATTACTACAATTACTACAATTACTACAATTACTACAATTACTACAATTACTACAATTACTACAATTACTACAATTACTACAATTACTACAATTACTACAATTACTACAATTACTACAATTACTACAATTACTACAATTACTACAATTACTACAATTACTACAATTACTACAA
This sequence comes from Nebria brevicollis, assembly GCA_944738965.1. Classification (NCBI taxonomy): domain Eukaryota; kingdom Metazoa; phylum Arthropoda; class Insecta; order Coleoptera; family Carabidae; genus Nebria; species Nebria brevicollis. The sequence goes on from OX122910.1 coordinate 557,467, forward strand.
TTACTACAATTACTACAATTACTACAATTACTACAATTACTACAATTACTACAATTACTACAATTACTACAATTACTACAATTACTACAATTACTACAATTACTACAATTACTACAATTACTACAATTACTACAATTACTACAATTACTACAATTACTACAATTACTACAATTACTACAATTACTACAATTACTACAATTACTACAATTACTACAATTACTAAATTACTACAATTACTACAATTACTAAATTACTAAATTACTAAATTACTAAATTACTAAATTACTAAATTACTAAATTACTAAATTACTAAATTACTAAATTACTAAATTACTAAATTACTAAATTACTAAATTACTAAATTACTAAATTACTAAATAACTAAATTACTAAATTACTAAATTACTAAATTACTAAATTACTAAATTACTAAATTACTAAATTACTAAATTACTAAATTACTAAATTACTAAATTACTAAATTACTAAATTACTAAATTACTAAATTACTAAATTACTAAATTACTAAATTACTAAATTACTAAATTACTAAATTACTAAATTACTAAATTACTAAATTACTAAATTACTAAATTACTAAATTACTAAATTACTACAATTACTACAATTACTACAATTACTACAATTACTACAATTACTACAATTACTACAATTACTACAATTACTACAATTACTACAATTACTACAATTACTACAATTACTACAATTACTACAATTACTACAATTACTACAATTACTACAATTACTACAATTACTACAATTACTACAATTACTACAATTACTACAATTACTAAATTACTAAATTACTAAATTACTAAATTACTAAATTACTAAATTACTAAATTACTAAATTACTAAATTACTAAATTACTAAATTACTAAATTACTAAATTACTAAATTACTAAATTACTAAATTACTAAATTACTAAATTACTAAATTACTAAATTACTAAATTACTAAATTACTAAATTACTAAATTACTAAATTACTAAATTACTAAATTACTAAATTACTAAATTACTAAATTACTAAATTACTAAATTACTAAATTACTAAATTACTAAATTACTAAATTACTAAATTACTAAATTACTAAATTACTAAATTACTAAATTACTAAATTACTAAATTACTAAATTACTAAATTACTAAATTACTAAATTACTAAATTACTAAATTACTAAATTACTAAATTACTAAATTACTAAATTACTAAATTACTAAATTACTAAATTACTAAATTACTAAATTACTAAATTACTAAATTACTAAATTACTAAATTACTAAATTACTAAATTACTAAATTACTAAATTACTAAATTACTAAATTACTAAATTACTAAATTACTAAATTACTAAATTACTAAATTACTAAATTACTAAATTACTAAATTACTAAATTACTAAATTACTAAATTACTAAATTACTAAATTACTAAATTACTAAATTACTAAATTACTAAATTACTAAATTACTAAATTACTAAATTACTAAATTACTAAATTACTAAATTACTAAATTACTAAATTACTAAATTACTAAATTACTAAATTACTAAATTACTAAATTACTAAATTACTAAATTACTAAATTACTAAATTACTAAATTACTAAATTACTAAATTACTAAATTACTAAATTACTAAATTACTAAATTACTAAATTACTAAATTACTAAATTACTAAATTACTAAATTACTAAATTACTAAATTACTAAATTACTAAATTACTAAATTACTAAATTACTAAATTACTAAATTACTAAATTACTAAATTACTAAATTACTAAATTACTAAATTACTAAATTACTAAATTACTAAATTACTAAATTACTAAATTACTAAATTACTAAATTACTAAATTACTAAATTACTAAATTACTAAATTACTAAATTACTAAATTACTAAATTACTAAATTACTAAATTACTAAATTACTAAATTACTAAATTACTAAATTACTAAATTACTAAATTACTAAATTACTAAATTACTAAATTACTAAATTACTAAATTACTAAATTACTAAATTACTAAATTACTAAATTACTAAATTACTAAATTACTAAATTACTAAATTACTAAATTACTAAATTACTAAATTACTAAATTACTAAATTACTAAATTACTAAATTACTAAATTACTAAATTACTAAATTACTAAATTACTAAATTACTAAATTACTAAATTACTAAATTACTAAATTACTAAATTACTAAATTACTAAATTACTAAATTACTAAATTACTAAATTACTAAATTACTAAATTACTAAATTACTAAATTACTAAATTACTAAATTACTAAATTACTAAATTACTAAATTACTAAATTACTAAATTACTAAATTACTAAATTACTAAATTACTAAATTACTAAATTACTAAATTACTAAATTACTAAATTACTAAATTACTAAATTACTAAATTACTAAATTACTAAATTACTAAATTACTAAATTACTAAATTACTAAATTACTAAATTACTAAATTACTAAATTACTAAATTACTAAATTACTAAATTACTAAATTACTAAATTACTAAATTACTAAATTACTAAATTACTAAATTACTAAATTACTAAATTACTAAATTACTAAATTACTAAATTACTAAATTACTAAATTACTAAATTACTAAATTACTAAATTACTAAATTACTAAATTACTAAATTACTAAATTACTAAATTACTAAATTACTAAATTACTAAATTACTAAATTACTAAATTACTAAATTACTAAATTACTAAATTACTAAATTACTAAATTACTAAATTACTAAATTACTAAATTACTAAATTACTAAATTACTAAATTACTAAATTACTAAATTACTAAATTACTAAATTACTAAATTACTAAATTACTAAATTACTAAATTACTAAATTACTAAATTACTAAATTACTAAATTACTAAATTACTAAATTACTAAATTACTAAATTACTAAATTACTAAATTACTAAATTACTAAATTACTAAATTACTAAATTACTAAATTACTAAATTACTAAATTACTAAATTACTAAATTACTAAATTACTAAATTACTAAATTACTAAATTACTAAATTACTAAATTACTAAATTACTAAATTACTAAATTACTAAATTACTAAATTACTAAATTACTAAATTACTAAATTACTAAATTACTAAATTACTAAATTACTAAATTACTAAATTACTAAATTACTAAATTACTAAATTACTAAATTACTAAATTACTAAATTACTAAATTACTAAATTACTAAATTACTAAATTACTAAATTACTAAATTACTAAATTACTAAATTACTAAATTACTAAATTACTAAATTACTAAATTACTAAATTACTAAATTACTAAATTACTAAATTACTAAATTACTAAATTACTAAATTACTAAATTACTAAATTACTAAATTACTAAATTACTAAATTACTAAATTACTAAATTACTAAATTACTAAATTACTAAATTACTAAATTACTAAATTACTAAATTACTAAATTACTAAATTACTAAATTACTAAATTACTAAATTACTAAATTACTAAATTACTAAATTACTAAATTACTAAATTACTAAATTACTAAATTACTAAATTACTAAATTACTAAATTACTAAATTACTAAATTACTAAATTACTAAATTACTAAATTACTAAATTACTAAATTACTAAATTACTAAATTACTAAATTACTAAATTACTAAATTACTAAATTACTAAATTACTAAATTACTAAATTACTAAATTACTAAATTACTAAATTACTAAATTACTAAATTACTAAATTACTAAATTACTAAATTACTAAATTACTAAATTACTAAATTACTAAATTACTAAATTACTAAATTACTAAATTACTAAATTACTAAATTACTAAATTACTAAATTACTAAATTACTACAATTACTACAATTACTACAATTACTACAATTACTACAATTACTACAATTACTACAATTACTACAATTACTACAATTACTACAATTACTACAATTACTACAATTACTACAATTACTACAATTACTACAATTACTACAATTACTACAATTACTACAATTACTACAATTACTACAATTACTACAATTACTACAATTACTACAATTACTACAATTACTACAATTACTACAATTACTACAATTACTACAATTACTACAATTACTACAATTACTACAATTACTACAATTACTACAATTACTACAATTACTACAATTACTACAATTACTACAATTACTACAATTACTACAATTACTACAATTACTACAATTACTACAATTACTACAATTACTACAATTACTACAATTACTACAATTACTACAATTACTACAATTACTACAATTACTACAATTACTACAATTACTACAATTACTACAATTACTACAATTACTACAATTACTACAATTACTACAATTACTACAATTACTACAATTACTACAATTACTACAATTACTACAATTACTACAATTACTACAATTACTACAATTACTACAATTACTACAATTACTACAATTACTACAATTACTACAATTACTACAATTACTACAATTACTACAATTACTACAATTACTACAATTACTACAATTACTACAATTACTACAATTACTACAATTACTACAATTACTACAATTACTACAATTACTAAATTACTAAATTACTAAATTACTAAATTACTAAATTACTAAATTACTAAATTACTAAATTACTAAATTACTAAATTACTAAATTACTAAATTACTAAATTACTAAATAACTAAATTACTAAATTACTAAATTACTAAATAACTAAATTACTAAATTACTAAATTACTAAATTACTAAATTACTAAATTACTAAATTACTAAATTACTAAATTACTAAATTACTACAATTACTACAATTACTACAATTACTACAATTACTACAATTACTACAATTACTACAATTACTACAATTACTACAATTACTACAATTACTACAATTACTACAATTACTACAATTACTACAATTACTACAATTACTACAATTACTACAATTACTACAATTACTACAATTACTACAATTACTACAATTACTACAATTACTACAATTACTACAATTACTACAATTACTACAATTACTACAATTACTACAATTACTACAATTACTACAATTACTACAATTACTACAATTACTACAATTACTACAATTACTACAATTACTACAATTACTAAATTACTACAATTACTACAATTACTACAATTACTACAATTACTAAATTACTAAATTACTAAATTACTAAATTACTAAATTACTAAATTACTAAATTACTAAATTACTAAATTACTAAATTACTAAATTACTAAATTACTAAATTACTAAATTACTAAATTACTAAATTACTAAATTACTAAATTACTAATTACTAAATTACTAAATTACTAAATTACTAAATTACTAAATTACTAAATTACTAAATTACTAAATTACTAAATTACTAAATTACTAAATTACTAAATTACTAAATTACTAAATTACTAAATTACTAAATTACTAAATTACTAAATTACTAAATTACTAAATTACTAAATTACTAAATTACTAAATTACTAAATTACTAAATTACTAAATTACTAAATTACTAAATTACTAAATTACTAAATTACTAAATTACTAAATTACTAAATTACTAAATTACTAAATTACTAAATTACTAAATTACTAAATTACTAAATTACTAAATTACTAAATTACTAAATTACTAAATTACTAAATTACTAAATTACTAAATTACTAAATTACTAAATTACTAAATTACTAAATTACTAAATTACTAAATTACTAAATTACTAAATTACTAAATTACTAAATTACTAAATTACTAAATTACTAAATTACTAAATTACTAAATTACTAAATTACTAAATTACTAAATTACTAAATTACTAAATTACTAAATTACTAAATTACTAAATTACTAAATTACTAAATTACTAAATTACTAAATTACTAAATTACTAAATTACTAAATTACTAAATTACTAAATTACTAAATTACTAAATTACTAAATTACTAAATTACTAAAATACTAAATTACTAAATTACTAAATTACTAAATTACTAAATTACTAAATTACTAAATTACTAAATTACTAAATTACTAAATTACTAAATTACTAAATTACTAAATTACTAAATTACTAAATTACTAAAATTACTAAATTACTAAATTACTAAATTACTAAATTACTAAATACTAAATTACTAAATTACTAAAATTACTAAATTACTAAATTACTAAATTACTAAATTACTAAACTAATTACTAAATTACTAAATTACTAAATTACTAATTACTAAATTACTAATTACTAAATTACTAAATTACTAAATTACTAAATAACTAAATTACTAAATTACTAAATTACTAAATTACTAAATTACTAAATTACTAAATTACTAAATTACTAAATTACTAAATTACTAAATTACTAAATTACTAAATAACTAAATTACTAAATTACTAAATTACTAAATTACTAAATTACTAAATTACTAAATTACTAAATTACTAAATTACTAAATTACTAAATTACTAATACTAAATTACTAAATTACTAAATTACTAAATTACTAAATTACTAAATTACTAAATTACTAAATTACTAAATTACTAAATTACTAAATTACTAAATTACTAAATTACTAAATTACTAAATTACTAAATTACTAAATTACTAAATTACTAAATTACTAAATTACTAAAAATACTAAATTACTAAATTACTAAATTACTAAATTACTAAATTACTAAATTACTAAATTACTAAATTACTAAATTACTAAATTACTAAATTACTAAATTACTAAATTACTAAATTACTAAATTACTAAATTACTAAATTACTAAATTACTAAATTACTAAATTACTAAATTACTAAATTACTAAATAACTAAATTACTAAATTACTAAATTACTAAATTACTAAATTACTAAATTACTAAATTACTAAATTACTAAATTACTAAATTACTAAATTACTAAATTACTAATTACTAAATTACTAAATTACTAAATTACTAAATTACTAAATTACTAAATTACTAAATTACTAAATTACTAAATTACTAAATTACTAAATTACTAAATTACTAAATTACTAAATTACTAAATTACTAAATTACTAAATTACTAAATTACTAAATTACTAAATTACTAAATTACTAAATTACTAAATTACTAAATTACTAAATTACTAAATACTAAATACTAAATTACTAAATTACTAAATTACTAAATTACTAAATTACTAAATTACTAAATTACTAAATTACTAAATTACTAAATTACTAAATTACTAAATTACTAAATTACTAAATTACTAAATTACTAAATTACTAAATTACTAAATTACTAAATTACTAAATTACTAAATTACTAAATTACTAAATTACTAAATTACTATTACTAAATTACTAAATTACTAAATTACTAAATTACTAAATTACTAAATTACTAAATTACTAAATTACTAAATTACTAAATTACTAAATTACTAAATTACTAAATTACTAAATTACTAAATAACTAAATTACTAAATTACTAAATAACTAAATTACTAAATTACTAAATTACTAAATTACTAAATTACTAAATACAAATACTAAATTACTAAATTACTAAATTACTAAATTACTAAATTACTAAATACTAAATTACTAAATTACTAAATTACTAAATTACTAAATTACTAAATTACTAAATTACTAAATTACTAAATACTAAATTACTAAATTACTAAATTACTAAATTACTAAATTACTAAATTACTAAATTACTAAATTACTAAATTACTAAATTACTAAATTACTAAATTACTACAATTACTAAATTACTAAATTACTACAATTACTACAATTACTACAATTACTACAATTACTACAATTACTACAATTACTACAATTACTACAATTACTACAATTACTACAATTACTACAATTACTACAATTACTACAATTACTACAATTACTACAATTACTACAATTACTACAATTACTACAATTACTACAATTACTACAATTACTACAATTACTACAATTACTACAATTACTACAATTACTACAATTACTACAATTACTACAATTACTACAATTACTACAATTACTACAATTACTACAATTACTACAATTACTACAATTACTACAATTACTACAATTACTACAATTACTACAATTACTACAATTACTACAATTACTACAATTACTACAATTACTACAATTACTACAATTACTACAATTACTACAATTACTACAATTACTACAATTACTACAATTACTACAATTACTACAATTACTACAATTACTACAATTACTACAATTACTACAATTACTACAATTACTACAATTACTACAATTACTACAATTACTACAATTACTACAATTACTA
>OX122910.1:566102-748602 GCA_944738965.1 Nebria brevicollis
CGATATATAGGGTATAAACGACCAGTTTTGGCACAGTTAAGAAATTCTCTACTCTTTTGAGGATTAAAAAAAATATGGATAATATATTTATATAATAATTGAAAATTTTTAAAGTTTAAGTGTTTTATAAAGTTAAAAAAAAAAATTAAATTGTTTATTGATGTTTTAGGTAATTTTGTTCACAATTTATATTCGATGTTAAAATGCCAGTTTTGGCACGGTGGTTGCCTTTAAGAGAACCATCCTTTCTAGTAGTAGCACGGCAAATATAGTTATAAATTTATATATTTTAGCTTGGATTTCCTAAAATTTAGGTATATATTTATATAAAAACACTTGCAGTAGCTTTATTTTATAAATTTTTAAATTATAGAGGTAGGTACTATACCTATCTAAAGCTAAATTTCATATTTATAAAGTTCTAAATTATAAATGTAGACAACAATATATTCTTTATCTATAATGCAAATGATATTTTAATTAAATAATAATTTTTAATCGAAATATTAAAATTACTTATAAATAGGTATATTACATCAAAATTTTAAATACTTTTCTTGCATTAAAATTTTGTGAACAATGAAAAATTGAAATCTTTTCTAGTTTTATTTTTTTAGATAAGAATACTTTTCATCTTGTAATTTCAGATGAAAGTATTTTTTCAAGTGTACCGGGTGGGGCAAAACAACCTCCCTAGTTTTGCAAGTGAATTAAAGAAAAAGGAGTCGAGATACAAAAAATTTATTTCAATAAAATAAAGTAGTTACATGGCCAGTTTTATCTTATGTAGTTTTAAAAATCATATCGGCCAAGTGTTGTCCTTCATTGTCTACACACTGCTGCAAGCGACTTTTGAAGTTTTGCATAACCCTTTCAAGCATTTCTTCAGGTATACGGCGAATTTCCGTGCGGATTGTCTCCTCTCAGGGGGAACATTTCCTTCAAAACCAGCATTGATGCCCGCGCTGTGTGGGCTGTGGCTTCCCCCCCCGTCCTGCTGAAACCAGACATTCTCGAGACCAAGTTCTTTAAGAGCAGGGGCAAAAAAATTCTGGAGCATGTTCATATAGCGCCCAGAATTGACGGTAACTGCCCAATTTCTTTCCTGTAGTAAAAGTATGGCCCGATAATCCCTATTCGGGAAACTGCGCACCAAACTGTGACACGATCACTATGCAGAGGCTTCTCGTGGATCACCCTCAGATTGTTTTCGCACCAATATCGAAAATTTTGTTTATTTACACCGCCAGAAAGATGGAAATGTGCTGGGCGGCGATTACAGACTCCTTTTCGCGTATGTATGCTTCCACGGCAAAAGCGCGCTGCTCGTTCGTCCACATTGTGTTTACGACTGAATCCTTTTGTAACACATACACACGGCATATCTTTCTGCCGCCATTCACGCCATTCCTACCCTGTTACGACCTCTGCTAGCTTCACAATTCTCTGTTGAAACTAGGGAGGTTGTTTTGCCCTACCTGTATAAGAGGTTTTGGTTCTAATTCTTGATTTTTCACACTTCTTTTTACCCTTTTTATTAACGGTGTCATTGTTTTTACCAGTTTTCACTAAAATAAAAATAATTTATTCAAACGAATACAAAAATAAATTAAATAGGTCATGTTTTAGATTTTTATTTTTTATGAGATAAACAATAAAATTTCAGTGTACGTATAATGTAAATAATAACTGATACATACCTTTTAAAGAATTATTTATCTGTAGTTAAAATTTGTTCTTGTTATAAGAAATATGTAAAAACATTAATATTCTAACCTCACTTGCTTACTGTCAGAGAGTCTCTGTTTACCGTTCCATTTATAGAAGCGGATGCCAATATAAAAGCGCTGTAAGCATAAAGTGCTTCTATAATTGGCGCGCTCTTCAAATTTCATACCAATTAAAAAACACGTGTTTTTAATATTAAAAATTAAAAAAAAGTCAATATTCAACATTTGAAATGTTTCGATGAACTATATATATATATATATATATATATATATATATATATATATTATATATATATATATATATATATATATATTATATATATATATATATATATATATATATATATATATATATATATATATATATATATATATATATATAATATATATATTATATATATATATATATATATATATATATATATATATATATATATATATATATATATATATATATAATATATATATATATATATATATATATATATATATATATATATATATATATATATATATATATATATATTTATATATATATATATATATTATATATATATATATATATATATATATATATATATATATATATATATATTATATATATATATATATATATATATATATATATATATATATATATATATATATATATATATATATATATATATATATATATATAATATATATATATATATATATATATATATATATATATATATATATATATATATATATATATATATATATATATATATATATATATATATATATATATATATATATATATATATATATTATATATATATATATATATATATATATATATATATATATATATAAATACATTATTTTTGTTATATTACTGTAAAGTAAATTGCATTACCATCTTAATATGGTACCAGAATTTAACGGAAATCCTAAATTATTACACCGATTTATATAAATTTCGGATATATTAATTAACCGCTTTTTTAATTCGGTAGATCCTAGCGATTTCCAAAATGATTATCTGCTAACTAGTATAGCATCAAAAATTAAAGGCGAAGCCACCGAAAAAATTAGTTATTGTAGTGTTAAATCTTGGGCAGAGCTTAAACATGCCTTGTTCGACGTATATTCTAATAGAAGGGACGATATTACTCTTACATTAGAAATTGCAAATTTAAAACAAAATAATCTTTCATGCTTTGATTATTTCCACAAAATACAGGAATTATTAAGTAGTTGCACAGCTTATATCGACATTTACTACCCAAACCCAATAGAAGCTTACATTTTAAAAATAAATGGAAACAAAATTGCGTTAAGATCTCTAATTTTGAACTTAAAAGAACCACTTGGACCATTAATAAGAACACGTAACCCAGACAGTTTAAATGATGCATATAATATGCTATCCAATATATTTTAAATAGACGCGCAACAAAGTCAGGGAATTAACAAACAAATCCCGCAAAAATTAAATAAACCAATATACTACCCTTAAGTTCAAGCCAGACAGCCGGTCACCTCCTCTCATAATTTTAACAATACTAAACCACAAATAAAACCAATTCAACTTAAACAAACCCCAATGAGCATATTCACACGACAAACATTCACCCCACGAACACAATTCACGCGGCAAAATTATCAATTCGGAAGAAATCAAAATCAACAAAACTATATTACTGAAGAATTATTTAATCAAGAAGCTGAACAACCAGACTATAACAACGACGAAAAGCAAATTAACATGGAAGAAACCGAACTTACAGAACCGAATAGCGACGATTCTACTTTAGACGACCCCAGTTTCGAACTATTAAAGAAGTAATGAATGGCAACATGGCTAGTAAACTACCCTAATTAAAATTAAAAAAATCATATGCCTCGTTGATACCGGATCAACTAAATCCTTAATTAATAAAAATCTCGGCTATAAAAATAAAAAACATTATAAGATCTATATAGAAGACTTCATACTGCAAATGGCTCTTCGGAAGGCAACGAATACGTAATAATAACTTTTCAGTCTAAACCAGTAAAATTCTATTTGTATAATTTCCATGATTGTTTCGATATCCTAATATGTTTAGAAACATTAAAACTACTACGAGCACAATTGGATATAACTCATGACGTAATAAAAATTTTAAATAAAAAATTTAAACTTCAATATTTTAATAGAAATAATAAACTAGAAGAAGTTAACGACGAAATAGAATACAAGAAAGGAACAGAAAGCAACAATGCAGCCGCTCTTTTCCGTATAAAACCCAAATTCCAAATCCAATACAAAAATGATAACATTTTCGACTCAAACAAACCTTTAATTCACGTCATCTCGCAAGACATAAAATTAAGTAAAGAGTTTGCCGCGTAAGTCCATAAAAAATTCGATTGTAGAAATGCTGCTAATGAAGACCCAGTTAAAGGTATAACTTATATTAAATCTCCTATAAATATCGGTCGTAATCAAATTATCGTAAAAGGGATCACAAACCCAACAAAAATAAAAATCGAAAAACTATTAGGTCATAAAACTCAAAGATTTTAAATTTAAATAGCAAAATTTGCAAATTTATAAAAGAATACCTAATACCAAAAATAAATTACTATTGCATATTTGACGATAATTTAGATGTAAATTTCAGCGACATCCTACAAAAATATTTTAAAAATAATTCCCTTAAGTTAATAAAGTGCCAACATAAAGTAAAAGACATACAAAGTAAAGACGATCAAATTCAGAAATACCTCGAAGGCAAAACCAACCATCGCGGCATAACTGAAACGTATAATTCTTTAAAGAAATTTTTTACTGGCCAAACATGGCAAAACACATTCAAAATTACATTAATCACTGTGATATATGCGTTTTGAATAAATATGAAAGGTATCCTTACCAAGCCAATATAATATAAACCTAATTCCGACTCCAAAAAATCCATTAGAAATAGTTCATCTAGACGTAATCAGTATTGAGAAAACAAAAATTCTGACAAGAATAGATAGCTTCTCAAAGTACGCATAGGCATATAAAGTCCATAGATTAAATGCAATTACCGTAGCAGACAAATTAATTAAATACTTCGTCCATTTCAGAATTCCAAATCAGATCATAACTGATAATGGAGGTGAATTTAACAACAAAGTAATAAAAGAATTATTAAATCTTCATAAAATAGAATTGCACATGACAAGCGTCGATAATCCCAAATCTAACGGAATGATCGAACGTTTTCACAGTACACTTTTGGAACACATTCGAATATTTAACAATAGAAAAGAATTCCGTGATTTGAACCTTAAACAAAAAATTTTTTATGGAATAATAGCATATAACTCATCTATTCACAATACCACACAGAATAAACCACACGATATTTTATTTGACCATTTTAAAGAAAACCTAAATGTCATAGATGATAATGTACAATTATACCAAAATTATGTAGAAAATCCTGAAAATATTATGCAAAATTTATATAAAAAAGTAACTAATAAAATAGAACGAAAAAAAATATATATGCAACAGTAAATACAAACCCAGTACAATTACCCGATGATGTTTTAGTCAAACAACATAAACGCCACGCGGGAAAATGTGAAAAGCCAAAATACAAAACGGCGAAACTAAAACGGTATAACCCCAAATTAGGAGTAATCGAACTAGATACCAATAAAAAGAACAGAATAGATAAAATTAAAAGACCAAGAATAAATGTTTCAGATTCCTTGGAAATCTCTTCGTCAACGGATTCCACGTAACAAATGAAACGGTAAACATAGGTGTTAATCTTATAGAATTAGGAAGAACGTATATTTATACCCACTCTACTTATATTTACGTATATTTTAATATAGAACCCATATTTAGCCAATATGAAAACGTTAAAGAACATAAGATTAATCTATTGACCCAATTAAAGACCAAATCAGTAATATTACAACGAGAATTATAAACTAATATAAATACTTTAGAATACGTTTTCGAACAAGTCAAAAATAAACTTTTAATATTTCAAGTTGATTTTCGCAAAAAACGCGGCCTTATAAATGGAATTGGTTCTATCATAAAACTAATATCCGGAAATTTAGATGCCGAAGATGGCAAAAAATATGACCAATTAATTCATACGCTATCAGAAAACCAAAATAAATTAAAAGACGGATTAAATAGAGATAATTTAGTAAACAAAGAAATAGTGGCCAAATTCAACAAACAAATAGAAATAATGCAGCAAAATGATAAAGTATTGACATCCCGGATCTTACAAATCAAAACAATCGCGAATGACAATTTAGAACACCTTGATATACTCACTACCAAAGACATATTTAATCAACTAACATCAGTGCTAAATAATTTACTAATACTTCTAAACAATTTAGAAGAAACATTCACATTTTGTAGCTTGCAAACTTTGCATTACGGATTAATAAATAGAATCGACTTACTTGAACCATTAACAAACTTACACAACAATTTTGCAAAACAACTCATACTAAACAACTGGGAAAATAATGGATTAATCAAAGCATATTGTAAACTAGTAAATAAAGAAATAAAAATAATCATCGACATACCTATAGCAGAAAATGCAGAGAACAAAATATTGCAATTTACTCCTATACCTACTAAGTTTAATAATAAATATGTAACCTGGGATATTGAACCAGGTAATTACATAGTTAACGAAGAAAATATACTTAAAGTTGAACAATGTACCAAATTAAGTAAAATGGAATACTTTTGTAAAAATTAAATATATCATGTAAACGAATGTTAAACTAATATCTATTTTAAGTGTGATAATATTAGAAATTGTGTTATGATAAATGTAATAAAGCAATGTGAAAACTTCCATATCCCACATTCTAATCTGATATATATATTTTCACCAAAAAACCAATAATATGATATAAAATGTAATGAAAATGAATAAAGATTACAATTAACGGGTGTTTTTATGATTCAAGGAGAATTCGAAATAAATAAGTAAATAATTAAAAATAATAAAAAAAGCAGATATATATTATTTAAAAACATAAAGTTAGAAAACCATGATATTCAAATTAAAGACAGTAAATCTATTAATTTAAAAACATTACATGAAGTTCATCTACAAAATCAACCAAGAGTAAATTTCGAAAATAACCAAATAAATTACCACAATATTATAATTTATGTTTTACTCAGTCTCACTATTATTCTAATAACTATTGTAAAATATTACCAAAAATTATTTCTGAAAATAAAAAAACAAAATACATCAAATGATGTGCAAATAGTTCATATAAACCTTCCAGGGGAAGCTTCCCTTTAGGGATGGAGGAATTATATTATAGAATTGTAATTATGTTATAGAACTATAAGTTATATAAATACCCTACCTTGCATTTCCTTTGTTTGCTTATCTCACTACGTAGAATTATGCTTTATCTAAAAACAGCTATGTAATAAAATTACAGAGACATATCACTCTGCTCAGACAAGTCTTCTATGTAACATCTTTACGACATCAATAAATTTTTTAAAAACGTAATTACGTAACGCAATTACTAAAGTTATGCAAGTCTTAAGTTTAATGCTTCATAGTTTTACCTTTAACCGTTTAGGCTGTAGAGCTCGAATACACACACACACACACACTTGAAAATGTCGTACCGAAAATATTCAGAATCGATTTCCGTTAATATATCGATATTGAATTTATTCCTTACTACAATACTTGCTTATTACGTCGTATAAAAAGGTAACAGGATATAAAATAAAATTGATTTGAAAAATCCATTTGTTTAAAAAATAACAGTTAAATTAAAAAAATGTATATGCATGTCGATAATTGCTTCTCAGACATCCCAACCGTTAATCCTACTTCCCCAGTAGCACGGTAACATAATGCCAATATTGGCTCAATGCAATTATGGTTAACATAGTACAATATTGGCGGTATGTGTCAGACACAGTGGCGCGCTGTGTATAGCTATCCATATTTTTGTAGTTCTGCATGTTATCTTAAGAATTTAAGTAAGGAAAAAAACTGTTTGGTGATAAATGTATATTATTACATCAGTTTTTAAATCAGGTTTCATGTAAATTTGTGCTAGCTCCGAATAATACGCCGCAGGTCTCTGCAATACATTATAGAAGCAACCCGACAATGTTTTGTTATAACGCTTGCGCAACTATGTGATTTTGACATGTCATATTGAGCCAAGATACAATATATATCCAATATTTATTTTATATTCTTTTGGTATTAGGTGCTACTTGGATAATTTATGATGTTTAAAATGTATATGTTTCTTCGTCGAAAATTTCTTGTTGGATGTAGATGAATAATGGCCTTTATTGGAAGTCGTAAAATAAATTTCGCAGTTGGTATTACCTGCATATTTCTCTAATAGCTGTTCGCATATAAGCGTTAAAAAGGATTTTGATAGATAAATGATTGGAAATTAAGGTGCATTAAGAGTGTTGTTTGCGCATATAAATATTTAATAAGCAATTACGTTCTAAATTACATTTGCAAACTAGACATTGATGAGGTTTTTCTCAGGTGTGCAATCGAGTATGTCTAGTTAAGTTATCCCGCCGTGCAATTTCTCATGTGTATGGATACGCAGATGAGTATTCAAACTGCTCTGCTGACTAAATGAACGTTTCCAAATAGTACATTTGTATGGTTTCTTGCCTCGGTAAATGTTAAAAATATTTATATATTTAGTTGAGCGTGTAATTTTTTTTAATAAGTTTCTGTGTGATCGTAAAAAAGATTAGTTGGAATTTCCATCTTTGGAATCTGAAACTTATACCGGGGCAAACCTATCTAATTTATCGAGATGCATTCAAGTTATATATAAGAAACAGTTGATAAATATTCTACTAGATTAAAAATAGCGGGAAAATTTAAGCTTTGGATCAGGATAAATAATAGATATTAATATTTCGCTTAACTTTTATCTGGAAATATTTTTCAAATAAGGTACTGGTTTAAAAAAAAATAATTTATTTGAAAAGTATGTTCAGAAAAGGTACCGGTTACAACAAAATTTAAGTTATTTTCAATATAACATTCAATACTTCTCACGTCTATTAGCGGACGTTATGCCTATATAATATTCCTCCGGTAGTAGTTGATCTACTCGCCACGGCATGTCTGGCGCTGATCCACATACAAGTATACACTGACGTACTACGTAATGTAGTGCTACTTCCGCACTAAAGGTGGCTACCATAAAGATGTCATCCGCTATTACACGACTACCTAAATCATACATGTACGACAGTTCGTGTATTATTACTGATTGCTTCATTTGTATATAATTGCGGATATATTTAGCGGACGTTATTTTTGTTATGTTTATCAAAATTTCAAATATTTTACATTCATATTCGTATTGTAATCATGAAAAATGTTGATATAGAGATTTTAACGTAAATATATCTTTCGACCTTCCCTGAATTGAGTCTGACTGTTTTTGATATGATTTTTCAGAAAAGGTACTAGTTACAAAAAAAAATAAGTTATTTTATGTTACTAATTTTATAAAACTTTAATATTTTTCAAAATTTTTTTAATTCTAACGATTTAATTAACATGCGTATAAGAAAGTCTAGTGACAGACACGTCAGCTTTTATATTAAAGATTTAATATTTTGCATCTATTTTTGGCTAAATATATATTGTGAAAGATTGTTTCAAAACTTTGTTAATAGAATGATGCATTAATTTCAATTGAAGCGTAAAACATATCCGCCATATTATTTACTAATATCGTAATTAATACTTCTATATATGTAATACGCATTTTTATACCGGATGCAATAGTTCTCATTGTCTACTTGATTACTTCTCGAAAAAAAACTTTATATCAGCTGCCACCGCTCTAATTAAATAATAAATATTTAATTTATAATTTGAAAAGTATATTCAGAAAAGGTACCGCTTACAACAAAATTTAAGTTATTTTCAATATAACATTCAATACTTCTCACGTCTAGTAGCGGACGTTATGTCTACATAATTGTCCTCCGGCAATAGTTGATCTACTCGCCACGGCATGTCTGTCGCTGATCTACAGACAAGTATATACTGACGTATAACGTAAAGCAGCGCTTAATATTGTAGTGCTGCCTCCGCACTAAAGGTGGCTACTATAATGATGTCATACGCCATGCCACGACTAACTAAAATTTCAGTTTCCGGTTTATCTCAATAAGAAATCTGATCTTATATTGAATGGTTCGTGTATTGTTACTGATTGTTTCATTTGTATACAATTGCGGATATATTTAGCGGACGATATTTTTGTTGTTTATCAAAATTTCAAATTTCCTTAAAATAATATAAGATATCTGTCCATAAGTGTGTTAATATACTTTCGTATACGCTAATATAATTTCGTACACTCATTTTGGATAGATCATTAGAATTTATAAAACATTTAAATTTATCAAAAAATTTTTAATTATAACGAACTAATTAAAATGCATATAAGAAAGTTCAGTGACAGACACGTCAGCTTTTTTTACTTAATTATAATATTTTATGAACCTTTTTCACTAAAGATATTTCCAACTTTAGATATTAAATTTCGAATTATTTCATTTTATTTTGTTTTCTGCTAAATATTTGACAGGCCCAGTTGCTACGTTGCTTCAAAATAAATTGATGAAACTCTCACAGCACGCACCACTTTGATAATACGTTAAATAGAAGTGTTTTAATTAAACCTTTTCCGCACACACTTTAGGACCAACACGTTTTTCTTGTACACTACTTATCCGCCCTCTCACTAGGCACTACACCAACTAAACATAGGCGTAGGGTGCATTTGGTCAATGACTACACGCATATATTCCCACACCCCTTCTCGTTGTGTCATTTACCAGTTTCCAGTCAGTCCTAGGGCTCTGCGTTGATCACGGAACAGATCGCGTGATAACGGCTTTGTTAATATGTCCGCGAACATATTTTTGGTGGGACAGTAGACAACTTTGATTTCGTTGCATTCTAGCAGAGTTTTCACGAAATGGTGGGCAACATCAATATGTTTGGTGCGACTTCCGCACCGTTCAGAATGCATCATTTTGATGCATCCCTGGTTGTCCTCGTAAATGTTGACGGGATCCTTTGAGTTGATCCTCAAATCTTGCAACAGTTGTTGAAGCCATTGCACCTCACGACAAGCGTGTGGCATTGCTATATATTCGGCTTCCGTAGAGCTTAGTGCAACAGTCGTCTGCTTTCGCGAAGACCAGGTGATTACGGATGGACCGAGTCGGAAAAAGAAACCACTTGTTGATTTCCGATCATACCGATCACCTGCCCAGTCGGCGTCTACATATCCGGAGAGCGTCAGGTCATGACCGCTCTTGTAGTGAAGGCCCAGGTCAATGGTGGTGTGTAAGTACACCACTACTCTCTTGGCTGCCTTCCAATCTGCCTCCGTCGGAGCCTGAACTCGTCGACAGAGTATCCCCACTGCCAGGGCAATGTCTGGCCTCGTGAGATTGGCCAGATACAACAATGAACCAAGAACTTTCCTATAGTGGTCATGTTGCAGCGCCGGGCTCGGTGCGTCGTTACTTAGGAAACCCGTCTCCATTGGAGTGATAATTGGTTTCGCATCTTGTAACCCACACTCAAAAATGAGTGCATCAATTTTAGCACGCTGGTGTACAAAAACTTCGTCTACTTGATTACGGTCTATCTGCAACCCAAGATAATGCCGTGCCGCTCCAAGATCCTTAATTTCGAAGAACTTGTTAAGCTCCTTCCCGATCTGCTGCGTGGCCTGGGCACTGTGACCTACCACGAGCATATCATCCACATAAAGCAGTACATGGATGCTAGTACCATCGCTTTCTATTCTGCTGAATAGGCACGGATCTGCCCTACTTTGGCGGAGTCCCATCCTTGCAAGGATGTCTGTTACGGTTCGATTCCATGCTCTCGCTGCCTGTTTTAGACCGTACAGGCTCTTGTGTAGACGAAATACCTTTTCTTCGGAACCACGTATCTTGAAACCTTCTGGTTGCTCAAGGTAGAGCTCCTCGTCGAGCTCTCCGTTCAGATACACGCTCTTTACATCAAGATGTCGCATGTGTTGTCTCTTGGCAGCTGCATACGCGATTAGTATACGTACAGTTTCGTGTCGTACAACTGGAGCGAACGTTTCATCATATTCGACTCCGTACCTTTGACAGAAACCTCTCGCTACCAACCGAGCCTTGTAAGTATCCACCTCACCGTGCTCGTTGCTTTTTGTTTTAAAAACCCATTTAGCCGTAATTGCGCGCATGCCGGTAGGTAGATTAGTTAGCTCGAATACGTCGTGTTTTGCGAGGGACTTCATCTCCTCCTGCGCGGCTTTGTACCACTTCTGCTGCTCGCGTTGGCGCAGCTGACGCATGTCTTTCCAAGATTTTGGATCTGTGCTGCTTCGCTCTTCGGTGAGCATACAATAGCGTACCGGCGGCTGACCTTTATTATGACGTTTTGATGCACGTGTTGCCGGCAGTGCCTCGTCTCCCCCTTCTGTCTCTCCCTCTTCTACTGGCTGCGATTGTTCTGCTGAGACAGGGTTCGAAACGTTTTTCTCCTTGCGTGGCCGTCCACGACCACGACGTTGCTGGATCGGTTCGAGTTGTGTAGCTGTTGTTGGTGTGGCAGGCTGCTGTTCATCCGAAGCAATCTCCACTTCAAAATCATCAGAGATTTCATCCCCATCAACTACCGAAGTGTCCGTCGGTGCTGTTGTTGCTTCTATCGGCATGAGCTGTGTAGGTGACTCAATTATACGCACGGAGTTAGCTACCCAGACTTTTGCTGTCACTGGATCGAGGGTTCGGTAACCCTTTGTTACTGTGCTGTACCCGATCAGTACCCCTTTGATGGACTTGCTGTCCAGCTTGCGGCGCTTGACGTCGGCCACATGAGAGTAGACGATTGAGCCGAACACACGTAGGTGGCTCACATCGGGCACAGTCCCGTGCCATAACTCGTATGGTGTCTTGCCGACTGACCTGCATGGCAACCGATTTTGTACATCGCTTCACCCTAGAAGCGGTTGTGCAATTTTGCATCCACAAGCATGCATTTGGTCATTTCGTTGAGCGAGCGATTCTTCCGCTCAGCACGACCATTCTGCTGTGGCGTGTGTGGCACCGTAAGTTGATGCACGATCCCTTTCTTGCGTAAGAAGCTTGTCAATTTGCTGTTGACGTATTCGCGTCCGTTGTCTGACCTTATGACCTTTACTCGTTGTTTGAACTGGTTTTCAGTCAATGATACATAATCCTTGACATGTTCTGTGACTTGGTCTTTTCGCTGCATGAGACGGATCATCGTGAACCTAGAATGATCATCTATTAGCGTGAGTACCCACCGATTCCCGCTCGGTGTTGCAGTTTGCATTGGTCCGGCCACGTCAGTATGTACCAAATCCAATGGCTGTTTTGCTCGTGATGTGCTTGCGGGGTGAGGTTTCTTGGTTAACTTACCAATGATGCACACCTCGCACTCCTTACTTGGTTTTTCACCTGTGGTCAAGTCCATTCCTTGTACGAGATTGTCACGATGCAGGAGCTGGATGGCCGCTGACTCCCGGTGTCCGAAACGACGATGCCAATCGTCGATGGTAGCGTGGTTTGAGTGCTCGATACTCGTGTACTCACGTCCACCTTTTTCTGATGTCTGGACAGCTTTACCTAGCCATTCGAGTACATACAGATCGTTGCGTTCCTTTGCGTGCAGATATACCTCTCCACCGCGCAAGATCTTGCAATTCTTCCCTTCGAAAACTACCTTGCAGTCCTTGCTGAGGAGTTTACTCACGGATATGAGGCTACTCCCGAGTTCAGGCACGTAGAGTACGTCCTTTAAACACGCGTTGAATTCGATTCCGTCTGGTGTGTTACATCGAAGTCGAACCAAGCCAATCCCCGATACTAGAATGCCATGACCCCGACCAGCGAGCTGAACCACCCGGTTCGTTGTCGCTAGCTTGCTGAACAGATTGCGATTAGACGTCATGTGACTGGTACATCCCGAATCAACGAGCCACTCGTTGTTCGTGTTGATTGCCGACACGATGGTCGCCCTCTCCGTAGTGCCGAATGAATGGTCGCCACCTTGGCCGCGTTTCCTATTGCTCGCAGCTTTGCCCGCTGCCTCATTTTGCTTCCTGTCGCTATTGACCAGATCCTTCTGGCGTTTGCGGCACTCGGCCTTGAAATGCCCCTTCTTGTTGCAGTAGTAGCATTTCTTTTCCGCCTGGGAAAACTTGCTGCTGGTTGAGTGCCTACCTGTGTGACCGCTGCTTCCGCCATAGTTGTTGTCCTTTTCTTGACCCTGGAGCGTCTGGCCCGGTTTTCGCCACGGTTTGACAAACATGGCGTCGTCGTTGCCTTCGCTGACACGACTTTCCACACGTCGCGTATACTCGTACAGTAGTTTACCCACAACGAGCTCCATCGTGAGTGTATCTTCGTCTCTGCTTTCCAACCCTGAAATTACATTATCATAACTTGCTGGTAGCGAGAGGAACCGCGCCGAAATCTCCTCGTCGAGATCCACGCGAACTTCAGCAGCTCGCACTCTGCTGGCCGTGTCTTTCATTGCCGTGATGTGTTGTTGCAATGTTCCAGATGTGTACCGCATTGCCCACATCTGGCGCCGCAAGAAGGATTTACTTGTTCTTGTCGACCGCTCGTACAGGTTCTGCAACGTTGTCCACACGTCGGCAGCAACCTCCAGGTGACGTATATGAACGAGTTGATCTTCTTCCACCGACAGCATGAGTCGCGTCATGGCCGCCTCGTTTTTATTTACCCAGTCTAATGTCTCTGGTTCAGGTTTCGGTGATGTCACAGTCGTCCATGTTTTGTCCCTCGTCAGGACCCAGCGCATTGTTACCTTCCAGTTGACGTAGTTGTGGTCGTTCAACCGCAACACGGTAGCCTTTTGGGTGTTTTCTATAGTCGTCGCCATATTTGTTCACAATACTCAAACATATAAAAATCCCGTGAAAAGTTTAATTCTGTTCAACTTGTATTAGCGCAGTGGAACGGGTACTGGGCCCATAACCTGATGAAACTCTCACAGCACGCACCACTTTGATAATACGTTAAATAGAACTGTTTTAATTAAACCTTTTCCGCAAACACTTTAGGACCAACACGTTTTTCTTGTACACTACTTATCCGCCCTCTCACTAGGCACTACACCAACTAAACATAGGCGTAGGGTGCATTTGGTCAATGACTACACGCATATATTCCCACATAAATAAAATAACAAATTTAATTAGCTATTTTCTTGTAACCGGTACCTTTTTCGAAATAAAATTAGAATAAAATTGGTGAATAATGCTAATATATTTAACATTTAATTAAAGTATTTGTGCTGTAAGTGCAACCGTTTTTGTGTTAATGAAAGTGCCGCAAAATGTTACTGCAGTAACCAATCACTTGCGGTTTTAGTATTCATTCCAAAAATAGAAGATTTTCTTTGCAAGTGAATAAAAATCTTAAGTTTAATGTTTCACAGTTTTACCTTCAACCGTTTAGGCTGTAGAGCTCCAATACTGGCACATACAAACATGAAACTATCGCACCGAAAATAATCAGAATCGGTTCAAGTAAGGCTAAAGGAAATATTTCCGTTCATATATCGATGAATTTATTCCTAACAACAATACTAACTTATTTCTTAATATAAGAGGGTAAAAGGATATAAAATAGCTAATTTCTTTGAAAAATCCAATTTATTAGAAAAATATCAGTTAAATTAAGAAAATACATGCAAGTCGGTAATTGGTTCTCAGACATCCCAACCGTTAATCCTCCGTCGCTTACCTCAGTAGCACAGTTATATAATGACAATATTGGCTCAATTCAATTAGGGTTAACATAGTACAATATTGGCTTTATATGTCAGACCCAGTGGCGCGCTGTGTTTAGCTATCCATATTTTTGTAGTTCCGCAAGTTATCTTTGGAATTTAAGTAAGGGAAAAAACTGTTTGGCGATAAATGTAAATTATTACTTCAGCTTTTAAAACAGGTTTCATGAAAATTTTAAGTAAATTTGTGCTAAGGCAAATTAATACGCCACAGGTCTCTGCAATACATTATAGATGCAAACCGGCACTGTTTTGTTATAGGACTTGCGCAACTATGATTTGTCATGCCATATTGATGCAATATATATCCAATATTAATTTTATATTGATTTGGTATTAAGTGCTACTGGGCTAATTTATGATGTTACAAGTGTATATGTTTCTTCGTTGAAGATCTCTTGTTGGATGTAGTTTGTCGGAAGACGTAAAAAAAAGAAAGACCCTTTATTGGTATCACATACAGATATCTCTAATAGCGGTTAAAAGTATTTTGTCTAGATACATGTTTGGAAATTAAAGATGCATTAAAAGTGTTGTTTGCAAGTATTAATAGTTAATAAGTAAATACGTGCAAAATAAAACTTGACATTGACGAGGTTATTCTCCGGTGTGGGTTCGAATATGTGTAGTTCGCTAATCTTCTGTTCAAATTCGAGGATGCACAGTAAGCAGGAGAGGATTTCTCATGGGTATGCATACGCATGTGGGTGGTCAAATACATCTGCTTACGAAATGAACATTTGCAAATTCCACATTTGTATGGTTCTTCACCAGTGTGGGTTCGAATATGGTTAGTTAGGTTAATCTTCTGTTCAAATTTTTTGTTGCACACTGAACAAGGGAAAGGTTTTTCATGTGTATGGATGAGCATGTGTGTGGTCATATTACTCTTCCGACTAAATAAACGTTTGCAAATTGTACATTCGTATGGTCGCTCGCCGGTGTGGCTTCGAATATGGCTAGTTAGGTTATACTTCTGTGTAAATTCCTGGTTGCACAATGAGCAAGTGAAAGGTTTCTCATGGGTATGGATACGCATGTGAGTGTTCCAACTGGTCTTCTGACTAAATGAACGTTTGCAAATTGTACATTTGTATGGTTTCTCGCCAGTGTGGTTTCGAATATGGATTGTTAAGTTACCTTTGTGTGCAAATTCCCGGTTGCACACAGAGCAAGTGAAAGGTTTCTCATGGGTATGGATACGCATGTGGGTTGCCAAAGTGTCCTTCTGACTAAAGGAACGTTCGCAAATTGTACAATTGTATGGTTTTACGCCGATGTGTGTTCGTAAATGTACATTCAGGATTTTCATAGTAGTATTTACACCAGAGGAACGTGTGCAAATTCTATAATTCCTTGGGTTTTCCCTGGTTTGGGTTCGAAAATGGGTAGTCAGGTTACCTGTCTGTGCCAATTCACTGTTGCACACGGAGAAGGATTGCTCCTTGTTATGGATGCGTGTGACAGGAAGACTTTCCGTTTCGAATTGATTGCAATTATCTTGCCCATCCTGCTCTTTTGAATGCTGTCTTAGGGGTACCAAACTTTTATAGATAGTTGCAACACTTGTATTTTCTTCCGTTTCTCTAAAGGTGTTGGGTTCGGCTTTAACATCAATCTTATGCTCTATAAAATCCATTTCATGTTCAAGTTCATTTTTAATTTCACTTTCAGTTAAAGGACATTGCAAATTCTTTGTATTACAATTTTGTTTATCATTTTCATAAGTAAGACTATTCCTATGATCGTCCATTATTGTTATATTGCCGATAGAGATCATGTTTGCTGTGCTATGGCTTATTTTCACTGCATGACTTCGCAATTTTTTATGCGATTCACAACACTTTTGGACGAATTTATAAAATTGGAGCATTTCTTTTATGCAATCATAGCAAATACTTTTGGGCAATCCATCGCAGGAGTCGTACTAGAAAACAAAAGCAGTTTTAGTCAGAAACAATATAATATGTTGAGCTTTGGAACACTGTTATGAGACTGAATAACCTCTGAGTTATCGTAATGAATTCAGGAATAGCACTTTCTTATGTATTATATGACTTCGCAATCTCTTATCCAATTTACGACATTTATGGACGAATTTATAAATTTGTAGCATTTCTTTTATGCAACCATAACATCTTAATTATACTGCGTATAAGAAAGTATTGTAATCATGAAAAATGCCGAATTCGAGATCTTAAAGGAAATATACGCGTTTGACATCCCTCCGTGTATGTGTGTGAGAGAGTCGAACTAAAAAACAAAAACAGTTGCAGTCAGAAACAATATAATATGTTGAGCTTTGGAACACTGTCATGGGACTGAATTACTTATGAGTTATCGTAATGGATTCAGAAATAATATTTACTTATGTATGACTTCGCAGTCTCTTGTCTTTCTTTTATGCAACCATAACATCTTAATTATACTGCGTACAATCTCGAGATTTTGACGGAAATATACGTCTTTGACATCCGTGTGTATTTGTGTGAGAGAGAGAGAGAGAGTGTGCGTGTTCAGGTACAGGTGGATGTGCGTGCCTGTTCAGGTACAGGTGGATGTGCGTGCCTGTGCATGTGTGTTGTAGAGCACACACATACGGTTGAACGTAAAATTATGAAACGCTAAACTTAAGATTTGTGGTCTAGGCAAAAGACCTCCTATTTTTTAGTGTGCGTATGCATGCACGTGTGGGTGTGCGTGCTATGTATGTGTGTGTGTGTGTGTGTGTGCGCCTATACGGTTGAAGTTAAAATTATGAAACGTTAAACTTAAGATTTGTATATGCCTTGCAAGTGCACATTTTATTTCTGAAAAAAATATTTAAACCGGTAGTGCTTATATAAGTAATAAACGTACACCTGATGATGATGATATAAAAATTCGGAACCTGTCGTTCTTTATAACATTTAAATACTCAACTTTATGATCCTAGCTTTTTACATTCTTATACGCAGTCTATAGTAATCATGAAAAATTTCGATCTCGAGATTTTACCGGAAATATACGAACGTACCGGAAACAAGAAAATGGCTATTAAATTGATTTTTATTATAATTATTTTCGCACAAATCGGATGAACTGTGCCTGTCAATTGTTTAACACAAAAACAAAAAACTTCAATAATTTGAAATTTGGCATTTACTATTTTTTCTAAGAAATATAATTAGTGAAAAGGGTGCCATAGGTTAGTAAAATATTATTAATTAGAAAAACAATAAAAATGAGATATAATCTAATCCATATGCGTAGGAGAGAGGTCAGTGCATGACACTGCAGATGATTGAAAACATATTCAAACCGGTAGTGCCTGTATAAGAAATTAACGTACACCTGATGATTATTTTATAAAAAGTCGGAACCAGTCGTACTTTATAACACTGTGGTGTAAAAGTTATTCTAAATTAACCACTCAATTTTATGTTCCTAAATTTGTTTTAATTGGTTTGTATTGCATATAATAATATCTGCAATGTCCTAAATCCGTGTGACACGATGAAACTCCGGAAACCGCGTGCACCGTGTACTGCAATGTATATTTTTGGAAGTAAGAGGTTAGTTTCATCAGCTATAATTATATTATTGTTACGCTGGTTAATAAAATAACTAATAAATAACTTCCACGTTATTCTAGTTATCTTCCATTATTATTACATACAATATACAAATTTTATGTCAGAAACCGGTCAAATTCAATAAGTTTAGAAAATATAAATCAGAGTGCAGCCCTGCAACAATTCAATAATACTGGCATGCACCGTACACGCTTTATAAATAAAAATATCAAATTCAATACTGAATAGTAGGTATCGTTTCAGGGAAGGTTAAAAGGCATATTTCCGTAAAAATCTCGAAAATTCTTTCAAGATGACAATACTTACGTATATTGCGTATAAGAATGTAATAAGTTTATTTCTTCTCTTTTCTGTCCAATAAATGTTTTTTACTGAAGGATCCAAGCCAATATTGCAATGGCTCAAATAAGGTTTACATGTAACATTGTAAATATGATTGCGTTATTTTTTAGGACTTTTTAATGCAATGTGTTTTTTTAATTCTCAAAAATGCTATGTTCTACACACTTGATTCCATAATTTATATAAACAAAAATGAACATATTCTTGACCAATTGTTAAACTAGCAGATCAACCCTGGCGTTTTCAAAATATAGATTTTTTTTGCTGAATTGGATACTTTGAAGTGCTGACTATGGGTTGCTGAAGCCGTTTTTCTAAATTCGAGTTGGAATTATATGAAATTGCGATTTGAACAAAACAATGTTTTTGCTCATAAGCGGCGTTTGCGCGCGCGTCAGTTCGCTTGCGTATTTTTAAACGCGTTTTTCTCGAAACCATTTTTTTTAAATCGCGCGGTAGAATATATCGACAACGAATTATCCGATTTAACTCTCGATAAGCGCATCTTAAAGGTAATAAAATTCTCTAGGAGTTGATCTTCGACGAAGTGTGTCCGAAAGTTATTAATATTTTTAAGGCCCGCCAAAGGAGAAAAAAAGTGGCAAAAAATGACACTTTTCGTACGATGGTGGCCATTTTGCTAATTATGGTCCAAATGGACCACCCGAGGGTCAATTCCTAGACAATATAATATACTTAAAAACCCTTTTCAGGGTTTCAGAAAACTGGAACCAAAGTTATGCTACCGCGCGCCAACTAATTTTAAATTGAGCTGCCCACTTTGGACGTGGATATCTTCGCCGGGGCTAAACGTACCTGACTTTAAAAAATACCTTATTAAAGAAAAGAGTTGAATAAATACGATACGAAAAACTGCGTGCGAATATCTTGAACGTACCCTGAGAAACAAAATGTAAAAAACAGCAATTTTTTCGTGCTCTAAAGGTGAATGCCCCCTTAATATAAACAAATGTGTCTATAAATAAATAATTTATTTTTTATATATTCATGTTAACTGATCTGCCACTCAGACATTGAAATTCGCAGAACTGTAATGACTGTAATTGGCCCGGGCTCTTATCATTACAAAAACAATTGTTACGCGCAGGTTTACTAAATCAAACAATCAATATGGTTTCTATAAATATAATTCGGTTCAAAAAACCCAACAACATCGGCATTTATTATTTTTTCTTAAATAAGGTGATGGGAATAGTTTTAAATGCGATACATTTTTACTTTCTTATACGCAGATTTTAACGGAAATATACGTTTTGACCTTCCCTGAATCGATTCCAACTATTTTTGGAATAACGTCCGTCTGTGTGTGTGTGTGTGTGTGTGTGTGTGCCCAAACGGCTAATGGGAAAATTATGAAATTTTAAACTTAAGCCTTGTATATGCCTGTCACGAAAACCTCCTATTTTTGAAAACAATATTCCGACCGGAAGTGCATGTGTACTCTAGTCATTTTTTGCAGTTTCTTCAATTACTCAAAAACGGTTGAAGTTACAGAAAAATTGTTACAGTAAAAATTATAGATATCAGCATTTTGTACAACTTTTATTTGAAACTTTTTTTCTCAAACGGTTCCGGAAACAATTAAATGGCTCTTGAAATTTCTTCATATTACATTTAAATTTACATAAATCGTATCATATGCGGCTGTCAATTGTTTATCAAAAAAAAAAAAAAACAAAAGAGACTTAAATAATTTGAAGTTTGATATTATATATTTATTCAAAGATGTATATTTACCTACCTCGCCAACGGAACTCATAGCACTCATCAACAAACTTAAGAACAGAAAAGCCCCAGATCTTGATCAGATATCAAACATCATTCCAAAAAACCTACCACGAAAAGCGCTAAGCTTCTTGGCCTCCATTTTAAATTCCTGCCTAGCCAAAGGATACTTTCCCACCAAATGGAAACACGCCAAAATAATAGTTTACCACAAACCTGGTAAAAGTAAAATATGCCCTCCAGGTACAGACCAATAAGCTTGCTCACATCCCTATCCAAAATCCTCGAAAAAGTGATCAAAATCCGCTTAGACATAATTCTAGAAAGTAATAGGACTATCCCACCCTTCCAGTTTGGATTTCGAAGAGCCCACTCTACAAACCATCAGCTCCTAAGACTAAATGAAATAATTGTTAAAGGCTTTGAAAGGAAACAATCAACAATCGTTGCATTTCTGGATGTACAACAAGCTTTTGATAAAGTCCGGCACACGGGACTAGTATTCAAACTTAAGCAACTGAATCTCCCTCCATACATATTTCATATCCTGCAATCATTCCTACAAAATAGAAGCTTCCAAGTAAATATCAACAACTGTTTATCAACAACAAAAATTATTCAAACAGGTGTACCCCAGGGCTCAATCCTAGGCCCAACTTTATTTAACATTTACATGCACGACATTCCTTTCGCACAAAACTCATCACTGGCCATGTATGCCGACGATACCGCCATTATAGCGCAACATTCTAACATCAACATAGCCAGAGATCGAGTACAAGATGCACTAAATTTATTAAAGCCTTGGTTTAAAAAATGGAAAATATCACTAAACGCGACCAAATGCGAAGCAAAGATATTCACATTGCAAAGAAATATCGAAGCGCAATAAATTACAATCGAGAACGAATATATTGAATGGAACCCGCGAAACTCAGCCATAAAATATTTAGGTCAATACCTAGATCGACGACTCACCTGGAAAAACCACATCGTACAGAAAATAAAGGAAGGCAACAAAAGACTCGGAATGTTATAACCGTTAATAAACAGGAAATCATCCTTAAGACCGGAATGCACAAAACTAATCTACACTTCAATAATTCGACCCATGATTATGTATGCGTGTCCAATCTGGGGAACTGCATCAAAAACCCATATTAACCAAATTCAAAAATTCCAAAATAAAATACTCAGAATAGCCGTAAATGCACCATGGTATGTGCGAAACACGCAACTACATCGAGAACTACAAATTATTACAATAAAAGATTATATCAAAAAACAAGCTAGAACCTTTCTTGCAAAAATGCTTCTATGCCCAAGCGCGGACCACTATAAATTAGGCAAAAAATCCAAGAAAACACGGTTAAAAAGGCGACTACCGCAGGATCTACTTCTAAGCTCTAGCAGTGAAGAACTGGCAGACTAAGAAATAACACAATCAGCACCCTCATCATGTAATAACACATTGTAGCTAATATAATATAAACTGATGGGGGTTAAATAAAATCCCCATCAATGACATGTTAATTTATCCTCAATACCATGTATAACAAATTAACTGTTGATCTGGTAATAAAACATTTATAAAAAAAAAAGATGTATATTTAGCGGAGAAGTGTTCCAAAGGTCAGAACAAATATTATAAATTATAAAAAAATTAAACTACGATATGGTTTAACCCATATGCGTATAAGAAAGTTCGGTGCATGACACAGCAGATGTTTAAAATTATATTACTTTGTTGTTTTATAGAAACTAAATATTTAGAAAATTAATTAAGCTAATTGAGTATGATTAAAATATATATGTTTATTACTTTGAAATGAGTTGCTATGTGATCGTATAAGAGTTAATTTGGAATTGCTATTTTTGGAACCTGAAAATTATACCGGGCCAAGGCATACTAAATTTATCGAGATGCATTCGAGTTACAAAAGAAACACCAGATTAAAAATATTTACTAACTACAATTGATATCCCGCCTAGATGTCAGTTCGTGTGTGAAACCTGTGCAAAATATATTATATGCCGACAAATGCGGTTTGTGTTTTAAACGATTCATACAGTATAGTCAAATTACCTAAGAACACCGTAATCTTCACGTGCGTAGATTACGAAAATAGAAACCTTTTCAATATGAGCCATTCAGCATTTATGCAGATTGGGAAAATGTACCAAGTAGCGCTAACTCCTTGCTCTATTCAATTACATTTTGCAGCGAATGCGCTATCAATTCCTGTAGATTATATCATATATGAAAGCCTAAAGTTCGTAAATAATGAAATAGTATCTATTTTGCAATCTTTATAGGAAAACTAACAGTATTAACCCCTGTATTGTATCCTCACAAATATGCTCAACTAATAACGCATTTTAAAAATACCCAAAAAAATACATAAAACTTAGCTTTTTATTGTATCTAAAGTAATTTTCATAATATTTTACAGAATTATTATAGTTTACAGTAGCATAGCAAGACCTATGTGGACCGGTGTGCCACTGGGATTAAGAGGCGACTCCTTACTCCTTGTATTATTTAAAATATTAATGTTCTTTTGGCTCAAGTTTTAAATGTCATTTTAATTTTTTACTTTTTACTTTCTTATACGCAGTATTGTAATCATGAAAATTTTCGAACTCGAGATTTTAACGGAAATATACGTTTTGACCTTCCCTGAATCAATTCCGACTATTTTTGGAATGACGTCCGTCTGTGTGTGTGTGAGCGCTCTACAGCCCAAACGGCTAAAGGGAAAATTATGAAATTTTAAACTTAAGATTTGTATGTGCCTGGCACGAAAACCTCCTATTTTTGAAAACCATATACCACATACATTGGTGAGAATACTGAATTTTCACCCCCTAATCCCCTGGATAGAATATTCTTTTTAGCATAATTATTTAGCCAATATACGTATCTACCACCCCTAATATTATGGTAGTGTCACAAACGTCTAGAGATACTAAACTAGGTTTATTTCTGCCTGCATACACACATAAATTGGTGACAATACTGAATTTTCACCCCCTAATCCCCTGGATAGAATATTCGTTTTAGCATAATTATTTAGCCAATATATGTATCTACCACCCCTATTTTTATGGTAGTGTCACAAACGTCTAGAGATACTAAAATAGGTTCATTTGTGCAGAATTCACACATAAGCTGGTGATAATACTGAATTTTCACCCCCTAATCCCCTGGATAGAATATTCTTTTTAGCATAATTATTTAGCCAATATATGTATCTACCACCCCTATTTTTATGGTAGTGTCACAAACGTCTAGAGATACTAAACTAGGTTTATTTCTGCCTGCATACACACATAAATTGGTGACAATACTGAATTTTCACCCCCTAATCCCCTGGATAGGATATTCGTTTTAGCATAATTATTTAGCCAATATATGTATCTACCACCCCTATTTTTATGGTAGTGTCACAAACGTCTAGAGATACTAAACTAGGTTTATTTCTGCCTGCATACACACATAAATTGGTGACAATACTGAATTTACACCCCCTAATCCCCTGGATAGAATATTCTTTTTGGCATAATTATTTAGCCTATATATGTATCTACCACCCGTATTTTTATGGTAGTGTCACAAACGTCTAGAGATACTAAACTAGGTTTATTTATGCCTGCATACACACATAAATTGGTGACAATACTGAATTTTCACCCCCTAATCCCCTGGATAGAATATTCGTTTTAGCATAATTATTTAGCCATTATATGTATCTACCACCCCTATTTTTATGGTAGTGTCACAAACGTCTACAGATACTAAACAAGGTTTATTTCTGCCTGCATACACACATAAATTGGTGACAATACTGAATTTTCACCCCCTAATCCCCTGGATAGAATATTCGTTTTAGCATAATTATTTAGCCAAGAAATGTATCTACCACCATTATTTTTATGGTAGTATCACAAACGTCTAGAGATACTAAACTAGGTTTATTTCTGCCTGCATACACACATATATTGGTGACAATACTGAATTTTCACCCCCTAATCCCCTGGATAGAATATTCGTTTTAGCATAATTATTTAGCCAATATATGTATCTACCACCCCTATTTTTATGGTAGTGTCACAAACTTCTAGAGATACTAAAATAGGTTCATTTGTGCAGAATTCACACATAAGTTGGTGACAATACTAATTTTTCACCCCCTAATCCCCTGGATAGAATATTCTTTTTGCATTATTATTTAGCTAATATATGTATCTACCAACCCTATTTTTATGGCAGTGTCACAAACGTCTAGAGATACTTAACGAGATGCATCTCTAAATCATTCATACAACAATTGTGAATTATATATATTTATGCACCCTGTAATCCCCTGAGTAATAATTTTATTTACCCCAATTAATTTATTATATCCCTTGAATAATTAAAGTTTTAACCCGACATTATTTACATTGAAATATTGTGTTGTTCTGGAAAAATATCGTCGCCGACGAAAATGTGCCGCTCTGCTAAAATATAAAATCGTCGCTAGCTTTTCGTCGCCAAGTTCACACCGGTCGATTAATACAGTATTTTGTTGTTACACACACATAGATTGAACTAATAATAATAATATTCGTTTATACCTGCCTGTAAGGTTAGAATTTCGATAATAATTCAGCGAAACATTTCCCAATTGTTCTCACACAACAAATTCATATCTTCGGAAGGTGTTAAACACGTTTAAACCACTGTATCCATGTCAATATTACTTAAATTCGACATTATAAATTTAACAATCACAAATATTGTACAACAGCCACGTATTGGAAGTTACCGGCGCGACGTTGGAGCAGTCTGACAAACAGTATTGGCAATATAGCTAAATCGAAAATCACCATGTAAAGCAATGTTACCAACGCCGAATAAACACAAACCTAACCTATAAAATTGCCTCAATTATCATCAGAGATTATATATTATCTCTGATTATCATATAACAGCCTAATAATACATCGATAGTATAAGTTTAGCTACTAATCTATTACTTTTTATTGACATGCACAATTATAAACGACTTTCAGATGAGTATATAGCATTTATTTTAAGGCTATAAAAAGTGTCGACGCCAAAATACTTAAGAGTTTTTTATTAAAATTAGAGTCGCAGGATTCGTGTGGAAATTTCATAGAATATTGATAAAATATATATATCTATAAGATACAAAAATATGTTTAATTAGAATACGAAAACGTTAACCGTGTGATGAGTGGTACCAATTAGCGCTGATTTTTCAAGGATATTTCTGAAAAATTTACAGAATATTCCTAGAATAAATAACTAGAAGTACAATAAATATTTTCAAAAAATGTGTTTAATTAGGGTACCAAAACAGTAACCGTGTGACTGGTACTAAATAGCGCTGATTTCTCAAAATCGATGTGCAGGATATTTTTGAAAAATTTACTTAATATACTTAGAATACATTACTAGAAGTAACATAAATATTTTAAAAAATGTGTTTAATTAGAGTACCAAAATGGTAACCGTGTGACTGGTATTATGAACTGATTCTTTGGTAGATTCTATATAACGTTTACAAAGTAATAAAACACATTTTTTGAAAATATTTATGTTACACCTAGTAATGTATTCTAAGAATATTTTGTAATTTTTTCAAAAATATCCTGCGCCCTAATTTTGAGAAATCAGCGCTATCAGTCACAGCGAGCGGATCATAAATGGTAAAAGTTTATGACACACATTAAAAGGGTGGAAACAAAAGTCAATCTTAAATTAAATCTTAGTGGCACTATTTATGATTTAATATTCAAAGTCTCGGATAAGGTTTATTATCGCGCATTATTAAACAAAATAATATACAATTTTTAAACGATTTACAAATAATTAATTTTCCAATAATATATATTTTATGTTTACAACAATATTCGTCATTCAACCATTTTGCTAAATATAAAGAGATGCTCCTTTATTATTTCTAATAATTTAACTTTCACGCATGTTTTGTAGTAAACTTTTAAAAAATTACTTTCAAATGTTTCTAAACAAATATCCACAAGTTTTGTAAATTCATTTCCTTCTTTATACATTTTTTAGCTAGATACCCCGAAAAGAAACGGAACAATCTTCTAATGTTAACTGTTCTTTATTTGAAGAGTTGAGGGATCCGCCTGGTTATGATGGTTCGCTTATTAAATTGATTGATATTGAGCTCTCATCCAAATCAATTGGTTGTGGTTCTGAATTTGATGATTTTTCCGACGTCATTAGGGATTTTATCGTTGTTGATCGATACAATGTTCGGAATGTTCTCGCGCTGGGATTTTTATTATATCCTTCTTTCTGTCTAAATATTGAAAATAAAATTTCAATCACATCTTGATTTAATCGATTCGTCATCAAAAATGCCAGACCATTATCGGATCGTTCCTCTTCAGAAAATAGTAAAATGACGTCGATGATTTGAACTAATCCTAAAAACCAGGGCGGTTTACTAAACTTATTTGCTTTTTTGATAAATTTTAGATATATTAGAAAATATTATTTTAGCCTTTAAGCGAATATTAATACTAAATACAAGTGGCATATGTTATTCAACACATTATTATACTTCTTTTACAATTTTTATATGAAAAAACACTCAAGTTCTAAATTAAATAAAATAAAATTTTACTTTTAAAAACAATCAAATAAAAATACCACCTACTTTTGCGTTATTTGATATTTTTAAATAATTTACTTAAAAATGCAGAGGTTTAAAATAATTTAGATTGACTGTAGCTTGGGAACGATACCAAACGCTATTGTGCTACCCAGAAAATTAAACCGTGGCCATAAAGGTTAAAATGATGATTGTTTCAACAGTTTTTAATTTATGATAACAATGTTTCTATAATACTTTATAAATAATAATTAATTCTCGAACGAAATTATCGTTGGCGACGCTAGTAGCATTAATAAAAATGTCAGGCGTAATGACCAATGTGTTGTGATAGAGGCTATGATTGGACAAGCAAAGTCCAGCAAAGTGAACTATGCTATAAAGGGAACTAATTACATATGTTCTTTGCCAAAACGATTCATTCTTGGAGTGGAGAATCTTCTATTTTGTGTGCTTTAAAACTGTATTTTGATTGTAACCGTTATTTATAAATTATTTGTGAGTTATCCCAAGAATTTACTTCGTAAGATACGATAGATATTTTGTTCCTTCAATATTTATGAAATAAATAATCAGTCGGGCATTAATGAGCCAAACAGCTGATTGGTTCATTAATGCCCGGCGTAAGAACCAATTTTTATAGTACATTAGTTTCACCGCCAGAGTGCGAGTTGTTAATTTAGATTAATTAACGAAATAAATTAACCCAATAGCATTACCATATGCGTCTTTAAATGCTGATTGAACATGAATATGATTTCTCTCCTTCGTGTTTTTGCATGTGTAGATTTAAATTCATTTCCTTGAACGCACGATAATTCACCATCAATCTTGGCATAACTGTTTTGGGAGTCCATCGTAGGTCACACTAGAAAATTATAAACTATTTACATAACTAAACCTAACATAATTATTATTAGTTGAGCAAACTAAGCGCCAAATAACCAATTGATGCATGCAACGGATAATTGAGCAAACAGTTAACAAAACAAGCGGTAAAACCGCAGTTGACGGCCACCTATGAAGTTGGCTGTGGAAAAAAGTCGATTTAGGCTAAAATGAGCGCTTTTCTTGTTGCCAACTGCAAGACACTAAAGGCGGGAGATTTAAAATGAGTTTGATCGCGGCGTGAAATAAAATGATAAAAATCAACTTTTTTGTAACTGTTTTGACCCGCAAAGACTGTTTCGACCAAAAACCGTGTAAGGCGCGTTTTCATTTTCAAAAAACCAACAAAACCCACCCTTTTGCGTGTAGAAATTCGTTTGCGTGGAACTCGTTTTGTAACTAAAAATAAAAACTAACAAAACCCACCCTCTTCGGTGGAAATTCGTTTGCGTGGAACACGGTTTGCAACTAAAAATAAAAACTAACAAAACCCACCCTTTTTCGTGGAAATTCGTTTGCGTGGAACTCGTTTTGTTACTAAAAATAAAAACTAACAAAACCCACCCTTTTGAGTGAAAGGGCCCTTTGTACGCTTCTCGAATGTATTTAAATTCAAATTACGCGGTATCGGTTCATTATGTTGGCAACGCCCAGACCCACGAAAATCGCCGCGGATCCGCCGCCAACTTCATAGGTGGCCGTCAACTGCGGTTTAGCCAAGCAAGCGATTAATACAGTATTTTGTTGGACACACACAGATTGAACTAATAATAATAATTTTCGGTTATACCTGCCTGTAGGGTTAGAATTTCGATAATAATTCAGCGAAACATTTCCCAATTGTTCTCACACAACAAATTCATATCTTCGGAAGGTGTTAAACACGTCTAACACACTGTATCCACGTCAATATTACTTAAATTTGACATCTATAATTTAACAATCACAACAACACACTGCGTAACGTCAATAACAATGCGCAACCAAGCCCACTTAGATTGGAAATGCCATGATTGAGTGCGTTTGCTTGCACTGTTTCAAAACGCTCACTCTACAGTGTAAAACCAGAGCTGTGAAGCATCCATATTAAAACATAGGATTTAATTTAAGATTGCTTTTTGTTTCTACACTTTTAATGTTTGTGTCATAAACCTTAACCATTTATGATCCGTTCTTGAGTTCTGGTAGAAAATTCGAAAAATGAATAGGGTAAACATGCACTTCAGGTTGGAATATTCGCTTAAAAAATAAAAGGTTTTCTGGAGACGTATATACAAATCTTAAGTTTAAAGTTACATAATTTTATCTTCAACCGCTTAGGCAAAAGAAATATATATATTAATTGACCGGTTCTATCAGAATAAGTCGCAAGGCAAGTGGTAAAAATATTTATTTAGACAATGAGAACCAAATATTTTTATCTAGCACTCATTGTTGACTTGAGTGAGAATAGCAGGCCCCTCCGACTCAAGCTTTTGACACTTCTAATAGTGACTGGAAAGTTGTAGATGGCACTGACAATCAGTAGGGCTCGTCCATGATGTTCATGGCCAACCGGTACGAATATTTTATTGCGACAATTTATAAATTTAGTTGCATTATAGTTTTGTTATTTGTATGTCCAAAATTTTTGAAGGATTATATTTATTTATTTTAAATTGAATGACGCAATCACCATTTGACGTAAAATCCAATTAATTTAACTTAAAAGTAAAAATATAAATTTTAGTGGTATTTATAGTGGGAAATTATAGGGGTAAAAAGCAGCACATATAAAATTATTTCTTATATATATTTAGTTTATGCAATGTTTTGCCAATTTTTTTTATGCAAATTTGCTTTTTGATCTGCATTTAAGAACACAACTACGCTCTAAACGTACTTTTAGAAAAATAAAAATAATTTTAGACATTATTTTTAATTTGTGCTCTTGGCACGGGAATCGCAGTTTTTTTGAAGTAATTAAATCATTTAAAACCCATTCGCAGCACAACAATTGGGCATTTTAAATATAACAGGTGATGTATTTTGTTTTTAGGCATCAAATGTGACTGAATTCTTAAACTACACAAGCCAAGGATTGGTTTGTCATTTCACTTTACCAGATTTATCTGTGAAACATTCACAATCACATAATGATTGTGGAAATGTGTTTTTATATGCTTGGTTGTTCCTATTGGCGTACCTCATTTACACTGTATCCTCAATAAGGTTTCTCATTTTGAGTCAATCAGCAGTTTTCACTGTTGCTATGACTACTACAGCACTACCACTAACTGGTATATGGTGGTCTGTATTTAATATGACCACACCACAAAATGGTAACACTAAACATTGTAATATAACGGAACAAGCTTTAAAATGATTTTGTTTTTAGGTTTATTGATTTGGAACCCTGCTATAACAGGCGAACTGATTTGTTCGTTACTAGGCTTGCCTATAGTACTATTAGGCATTGTGTTATTGTTTAAATCTCACTTTAAAGAAGTAGAAGATTTCAATAGTCTAGATCAAGACTATTCGACAGCTTCCACACAACTTGCCTAACGGTCAACTGTAACTGGTAACTATTTTCACCGAGCACAACTTATTTAATAAGTTCCTTTAATTGTTCTATTTATTTTTGTTGTAATTCACGGAAACATAACAAAGCGCGATATACTCAAAAAACAAAATTAATTGCGAGATTAGTTTATCTAATATTAACGTTATAATAATCAAAATATTAAAATGCAAATTATCGTTTCGATGAGTTTTGCACGGTTAATTCGAAAATAAAACGTTAGCAAATGAACATAACAATGAAAGTAGTGGTATTTCACCGACGATGCGACACACGATAAAATGTAAACGCATCTCCCACTTATGATACACCTCTCATGTCTCCTTACAGTGCCAGACTAGAGTCAAGCTCAACAGGGTCTTCTTTCCCCGCTAATTTTTCCAAGCCCGTTCCCTTGGCAGTGGTTTCGCTAGATAGTAGATAGGGACAACAAGTGTGACAGGGAAACCCTGCTTATTTAGTTTAACGTGGCGATTCCTGCCTATAGGCGTATTCGCC
This sequence comes from Nebria brevicollis, assembly GCA_944738965.1. Classification (NCBI taxonomy): domain Eukaryota; kingdom Metazoa; phylum Arthropoda; class Insecta; order Coleoptera; family Carabidae; genus Nebria; species Nebria brevicollis. The sequence continues at coordinate 597,999 of OX122910.1, forward strand.
ACGGCCCCCGATGGGCATGGGATTGGGTTAAGGCCAATCAAGACACGGCCACGAAGGACCTTCCAGTGGTGTCTCCAGTCCGAAGACCTTTGACCTCAATGGTGAGAGCGAGACCTATCTATATCTCTACTGGCTATGCAGTGTCAGTGCCCGAGCTAATTAAGCGTAGCTCACCCGCCGAAATGAAGAAGTATCATCGCTGATCTGCATTCGTGACCTACCACTGCCACCACGAAACCTATCCTCTTATGGCCAGGCACGGGGTCATGACTGTCCCCGTGGGCTACCTGGCCCCCGTGGTACCGACACTCTCGGGTGGAGTTCGAGGCGGCGTGCACACAGCGGCCGCCCCTACCAGAGAAGGGGTCTGGTACCCAGCTAAGGTACGTCGGGGGCGCTACTCCCCGTAACCGTCCCAGCGCCAGACTCGAGATGAAACCCGAGCATGGACACCGGCAACGACTCCCTGCGGATCAGTTGACAGCGAACTGGACGGACCGACTTCCTAGAATGGGGCTCCGACCGGAGGCCACTCGACTAACGACTTTCTCACACCAAATATACGCCTGGCACACTCATTTACACTGACGAAACTGTTACGTTGGGTGACCAGGGACGTGAGAATCCACTGGCCCCCATCATTCACGCGAAGTACATCCCATTCATCCCACTTACGTTGATCTTCGTAGAGCTCGCAGAACAGCAGCACGTGTAGCGCATCTTCCGGGTCGTGTCCACATACGCAGCCGCTAGTGGCGGCCAGCCCCCTTTTATACAAAAACTCATTTAAACTACCATGACCCGTGAGAAGGAAACAAAGTTCCATCCCCGGGTCGAACCACTCATTTTCGCACGCAAACGTTACACTGTCAATGAATTTATACAGAGCTCGCCCTGTCGTGCACTCGTTCCACCGAAGTTGGTGGATCTCATTCATTCGAAGCTTCAGATACTCAATTTTCCGTGCGTACGGCATTCCCACCAGGTCACCGCCTCTCACGGCGACATCGTTGATGGGGATGGACCGCCGGATAAGGTATGCCAAGCCTTGCCGCTTGACTTCCAAATCCCACGGTAACACCCCCATCAAAACGATCATCGCTTGCGTGGAGACGGTCCTGCATACTCTCACACACGCATACAACGCTGTTCGCTGGCACCTGGCTAGAGCGTTTCTCACACATTCGAAGTTTGTTCTTTCATACCATACTCCAGCTGCATACGTCACCCCTGCAAGAATCATACCCTTGTAGACGACGCGAATAGCGCGCCGCCCCAAGCCCCAATCTCTCCTGAGGACTCGACGGAGACCTCCAATCGCGCTCGCCACTTTCATTCTTAGCATTCTCAGATGCGGTTTGAAGTCCATTCTTTCGCTCATACATACTCCTAGGTATTTTACTTCGCGCGCGTACCTTATTTGCCTGTCATTCATTCTTACGTTGGGCGCTCTTCGCCGGGATAATCTCCCTTTCATTAGCACACTGTCTTTTCTTCAGACACATCCACACCTACATTTGCACCCCATTCGCTCGCACAATTCATCCCGATAGAGCCACGCTCTTCCAGCTCCCTCCTGCTGTTCCCCTCAACCAGCAGCAGGAGATCGTCAGCGTACGCGATGGTCTCTATCCCCCTCTCCGTCAGATCATTCAACAAGTCATCCATCATCATGTTCCAAACCATGGGGCCACACACAGAGCCTTGCGGACAGCCGCGCTCTACATTCTTCCAAACTATATCATTCTCACCACGTATACAGACAAGTCTGTTACGAAAATAACTCTCCCAGAGATTCTGTTCGTTGCAGTCCATACTCGCTATCTTCCTAAGGGTGCAGCCCCAATTGAGGTTGTCGAAGGCACCCCGGAAGTCTACAAACACTCCCAATACATACTGGCTTTGAGAAGCCTCTACGAAACTTTTCGCTCGAAATAAAGCATCGACAGTTGACCTCCCACAGCGAAAGCCATACTGCCTGTCACTCATACTTGCAGCTAACCTTTCATTCAGCCTATTCACCATCATTCGTTCTAACACTTTCCCCAGTACCGGAAGGAGGCAGATCGGCCTGTACGATCTAGGGTTCGATCTAGGCTTCTCTGCCGACTTCAGCAGTACACACACTTTCGCTTTCTTCCACGCGTCGGGAAAATACCCCTCTTTCATGCAACTATCATACATTACTTTCACGTGGTCAGGGATTGCCCACCATAGTCGGCGGACAATCTCCGGCCCAAACCCATCTAGACCTGCTGCACGCTTGTACTTCATTCGCATGACTGCTCCGTTTATTTCCCCAACCATGAATTCCCCCCTGTCGACGTTCACTCTCTCTTGTGCGACCTCTAGTGCATTTTCACCCCCCGCTGGGAAGAATTCTCCTAACAGAATCTCTACACTCTCTCGCCACGTGCGCGCCTCTCTTCCATCCTTGACCATCATACATAAAACATTACCCCACTTGCGTCTCCCTCGACATATCTTATATACTTCACCCCATGGTTCAGCATTCCCTCTAACTCTCACATACTCGCGCCAGTTGTCCTCCTTAGTCCTGCGTAAGGTTTGCTTGTATAACTGTTCTTGGCGCTTCCATTCATGCTTAAAAACGTCGACATTAACATTCGCTCGTTTCCGCATTCGCTGGTACATACGTCGCGTCCGTCTGGCGGCACCTCTCAGTCGCTGGAGATCATTCGTCCACCAAGAGTAAGACCCACGCCCTACTTTGGTTTTCCTAAGCATTCTATTACACACTTGCGTTAAGCGCTCATTCACCTGTCGCACCTGTTCATCCACGCTCATTCTTTTGAATTCCCCGATGCTACAATCGGGAAATTCGAATGCAATCGCTCGCATGAATTCATGCCAGTCTACATTCTTCACGCTCCACCCAGGTGCGTTGCCCTCTGGCCTGCGAACCCTGGGGTGCTTGAAGACTACTACAATCGCGTTGTGGTCACTCATGCTCCATTCAGGCTTCAAAGTCCATTCCTCGTCGATGCCACGTCCGAGTGACCCTTTCATGAGTGTGACATCGATATCACTTTCGCCTTGTGTTGAGCTGAATGTGAAGCATTCGCTTGGCTCATTCATGATCCGGGCTTGATGCTGGAGGATGAAGTCCTCCAGTATCAGTCCTCTTTCCTCACTCTCTCTATATCTGTGACCAATCTTACTGTACCACAACGGCGATACTGCGTTGGCATCCATTCCAATAAAAACACACTTTCCATTCGCCATATCAAATACCCGTTCCAAGTATTCTAGGTGGACCGCCAGGTCCTGCCCGTACTGGCAATAGACGGACGTAATGTACAACTCCCCAAAAATACCTCCAAGCCATACACATACCCCATGCTCACTAACTAATTCGTTCACGGCAACAACGTCAAATGGACCGTTGATCACGACTGCCGCCTTCGCCCCGCATCTTTCATTTGCAACGACTTTCATGCTAGGTGGAATACCACACACCTTCCCATGCGCAACGTACGGCTCCTGAAGGACTGCCACGTGTACGTTTTCATTCACCAATGTCATTCCCACATCCATCATCACTTCATACGAACGCTGACAATTCAGCTGGAGTATACGCAACACATCCATTACTCGCGGGTTTCCCTGTCTTTCATACGGACGAGCTCTCTCATGTACATCGGACATTCCGGGCTAACGATGTAATGCATATGCGGAAGCTTACGCATACCGCAATTGCGGCACTTCGGGGTCGGGTGTTTACATTCATTCATTAAGTGGCCAGTCACTCCGCATTTCTTGCACACTCTCAGTTTCTCTTTGCATTCACTCATTCGGTGCCCAAACCCAAAACACTTAAAACATTGTTGAACACGGTCGAATGACTTAACCTTATAGCCCCTCCAACCTACATATACCCTTTCGTTCAAAATCAAACATTCCCTAGCCTTTGCAGGCATTTCGATGATAAGGTTCCCGACTTCTTCCCCTTTCTTACCGTTCCTAGATAGTATTCTCACTCGCTCCTTGAACTCTTTCTCACTCAATACGTTACTTAGATTCCTTTCATACATTTCACGCATGAACTCATCCATTAACTCTTCGTTGGCCACGTCGTAGACAATGACCTTGGGTCCTACCTGCCGTGGCTCGGAGACAGTGAGCCCCAGGTCCTTAAACTTCCCGCAATCCTTTAAGGCCTGGAGATCCTTCGCCGAGTCCACTTCTATGGCCACTCCCCCGGCCCTTGTCTTACGCGTGCCAACGACCTTAACCCATTCACTCACGGCTGGCCTCACCGTCTTGTGGATGATTTTCTCTATATTGGAACTAGTTACCTTTTTATCCTCCGTATGTACCACACACGCGTAGGTTTTCTTCCTCGGTGCTGGTGTTGGTACCCTAGCTGCTGCTGGTTGCGGTGCTACTACAGTCACCGGTTCTGCGACTCTCACCGCTGGTCTTCCCTCAGTCATTCGCCAGAGACTAGCATTCATCTCTTCTAATTTTCCAGTCATCCTCTCATTCGTAAGAAGCACATTTAGCATGAGCTCCTCGTATTCCGCAACCCGGTCTAACAAAAATTTGGCCGACGACTTACTGACCCTATTACCATCCTCCGAAACATATACTCTAATCTTGCTACTAATTTCTTGCATTCTTACCACATTTGCGTCTCTGAAAACATTTACATTTACACTCACCCCCGAGCCACGCCCATCGCTCTTCTCCGGCCGGACCCTCTTGCGCGTTGTAGTCGCGTCCGGGTTCGCTGCAGCTGGCAACGTATCCTCTTCCATCCTATCACCCTCGACAAGCGAGGCAGCGCCGTCTTCCGCCATCGTGGCGTTCTTGTTAGGCACTAGGCCCAACCAGGAGATGCCCCTGGACGTCTACAACAAAAAGACACTAAAGACAGCACTCTGGTACGTCACTGGACAAAGTTACAATACTTTTTTACAATTAAAACCGAAAATCACGGTCGATTTTGGGCTTTAAAGACAATAACAAACACTATAAACGATTTTAAACAAACAATTTCTTGTTTATTCCACAGAAAACTGGGGAAGAACAAACAGATAACACAAAATAACACTTAGAGATGCTATATTACAGCCGAATAACGTGCAATAAAGCGGGACGTCCGTTCTCTACGAATGTAGAACTCGAACTAGTAGATAGGGACAGTGGGAATCTCGTTAATCCATTCATGCGCGTCACTAATTAGATGACGAGGCATTTGGCTACCTTAAGAGAGTTTACCGTTTACCCGCGCTTGCTTGAATTTCTTCACTTTGACATTCAGAGCACTGGGCAGAAATCACATTGCGTCAACACCCGCTGGGGCCATCGCAATGCTTTGTTTTAATTAGACAGTCGGATTCCCCAGGTCCGTGCCAGTTCTGAGCTGTACGTTAAATGGCGGCCGACGAGGACATCCAGCGATAGCGTGAACCATCCGACCCAGAGCCTCATAGCAAGTAAGTTCCGTGGGAGGCCAAGGCACGGGACCGAGTTTGGATTCGCGCAAGATTCACGAAAGCACAGTGGCACACACGCATGTACGCGGTCGACAGACCGTGGACAGGTATGACGTATACAATCGTTTCACTAGTCTGCACCTCGCCCAGGCCCGGCACGTTAGCCGAAACCCACTTCGCTTACCCGCCCGACACGCCCCGCACCCCAGAGCCAATCCTTATCCCGAAGTTACGGATCCAATTTGCCGACTTCCCTTACCTACATTATTCTATCGACTAGAGGCTCTTAACCTTGGAGACCTGCTGCGGATATGGGTACGAACCGGCGCGACACCTCCACGTGGCCCTCTCCTGGATTTTCAAGGTCCGAGGGGACAATCCGGACACCGCCGCAACTGCGGTGCTCTTCGCGTTCCAAACCCTATCTCCCTGCTAGAGGATTCCAGGGAACTCGAACGCTCAAACAGAAAAGAAAACTCTTCCCGGATCTCCCGACGGCGTCTCCAGGTCATTTTGGGTTACCCCGACGAACTCTCTTGCGAGGGCCCGAATTTTTAACGGTTCCGCTGCCGGGTTCCGGAATAGGAACCGGATTCCCTTTCGCCCGATGGGTGTGATACCAACAAAAATAAAAAATTCTTTTATATACAGAAAAAGAAGTGTGTGTGTATGAGATACATCATATATGATCGAATCTTATACTAGATGAAAACACATCATCACGAAAATAAACTACACATCAAACATTATCCACTTTCCATCTCGCCGCAAATACACACACATGTAACTTATGTTATGGTGTTGACAGGACGACAGAGAGATATATGTATATTTTATATATTATACACGATATACAAACATTATATACCACATACTATGCGCACAAACAACAACTACAACTTCAACTAGCACTATCTAGGAGGTTGTTGTTGATGATGATATATCTATATAGAGGAGACACACACAGTGTTTCATATATATGTCACATAATGATATATATAAAAATGTATACCTCTTTTTGTAAATATATTTTTATATATTCAAATTTTTCCTCACCATAACAGCACCTATATACAGAGTGATATGTGCGTACCGACAGATAGACGAGATATATATAGAAAAGTGATGTATTGTGATAATACGTTGATACTCACCACACGAACACATATCGCAGCAAACTAACTTACATACATACATACATAGCAGCACAAACATCCACACACACACATAATCATCACATCAATCACAATCAAGGTTAATGCATTCTTTAGATGATTTGTATGGGGATGTGTATTGTGTTGCTGCTGCTGTTCTTGTTGTGCGAGGGATGTGTAAGAGCAGCGCGTGCGTTATTTTCTATATGCAATGAATGTATATATATATCAAATATTATAAAAATGTATATATGTATTTTTATGTATCTCTTTCTCAACACTCATCAATTTCGTATTTGTATATATAGTGTTTTTTCTATATAGCATTTGATTGAAACACACCAACATCAACATCGGATTTCTCCTAGGGCTTAGGATCGACTGACTCGTGTGCAACAGCTGTTCACACGAAACCCTTCTCCACGTCAGTCCTCCAGGGTCTCGCTGGAGTATTTGCTACTACCACCAAGATCTGCCGCCTTCGCCCCGCATCTTTCATTTGCAACGACTTTCATGCTAGGTGGAATACCACACACCTTCCCATGCGCAACGTACGGCTCCTGAAGGACTGCCACGTGTACGTTTTCATTCACCAATGTCATTCCCACATCCATCATCACTTCATACGAACGCTGACAATTCAGCTGGAGTATACGCAACACATCCATTACTCGCGGGTTTCCCTGTCTTTCATACGGACGAGCTCTCTCATGTACATCGGACATTCCGGGCTAACGATGGAATGCATATGCGGAAGCTTACGCATACCGCAATTGCGGCACTTCGGGGTCGGGTGTTTACATTCATTCATTAAGTGGCCAGTCACTCCGCATTTCTTGCACACTCTCAGTTTCTCTTTGCATTCACTCATTCGGTGCCCAAACCCAAAACACTTAAAACATTGTTGAACACGGTCGAATGACTTAACCTTATAGCCCCTCCAACCTACATATACCCTTTCGTTCAAAATCAAACATTCCCTAGCCTTTGCAGGCATTTCGATGATAAGGTTCCCGACTTCTTCCCCTTTCTTACCGTTCCTAGATAGTATTCTCACTCGCTCCTTGAACTCTTTCTCACTCAATACGTTACTTAGATTCCTTTCATACATTTCACGCATGAACTCATCCATTAACTCTTCGTTGGCCACGTCGTAGACAATGACCTTGGGTCCTACCTGCCGTGGCTCGGAGACAGTGAGCCCCAGGTCCTTAAACTTCCCGCAATCCTTTAAGGCCTGGAGATCCTTCGCCGAGTCCACTTCTATGGCCACTCCCCCGGCCCTTGTCTTACGCGTGCCAACGACCTTAACCCATTCACTCACGGCTGGCCTCACCGTCTTGTGGATGATTTTCTCTATATTGGAACTAGTTACCTTTTTATCCTCCGTATGTACCACACACGCGTAGGTTTTCTTCCTCGGTGCTGGTGTTGGTACCCTAGCTGCTGCTGGTTGCGGTGCTACTACAGTCACCGGTTCTGCGACTCTCACCGCTGGTCCTCCCTCAGTCATTCGCCAGAGACTAGCATTCATCTCTTCTAATTTTCCAGTCATCCTCTCATTCGTAAGAAGCACATTTAGCATGAGCTCCTCGTATTCCGCAACCCGGTCTAACAAAAATTTGGCCGACGACTTACTGACCCTATTACCATCCTCCGAAACATATACTCTAATCTTGCTACTAATTTCTTGCATTCTTACCACATTTGCGTCTCTGAAAACATTTACATTTACACTCACCCCCGAGCCACGCCCATCGCTCTCCTCCGGCCGGACCCTCTTGCGCGTTGTAGTCGCGTCCGGGTTCGCTGCAGCTGGCAACGTATCCTCTTCCATCCTATCACCCTCGACAAGCGAGGCAGCGCCGTCTTCCGCCATCGTGGCGTTCTTGTTAGGCACTAGGCCCAACCAGGAGATGCCCCTGGACGTCTACAACAAAAAGACACTAAAGACAGCACTCTGGTACGTCACTGGACAAAGTTACAATACTTTTTTACAATTAAAACCGAAAATCACGGTCGATTTTGGGCTTTAAAGACAATAACAAACACTATAAACGATTTTAAACAAACAATTTCTTGTTTATTCCACAGAAAACTGGGGAAGAACAAACAGAGTTGTACACTTTATCAAATAAACCTGTCTTAAGTTACCAGTTACCCACCGACCACCGAAGTTACCAGACGTGTGTGCACAGTGCTCAAGTTTGAGGTTAGTTGGTTAGTCAGCATTTATCGCAATTGGGGCGCAGCGCTGATGGGGTAGAGCCCGTTCGAGGCAAGCAGCGGGTGTAAATACTGTAGACAGTGAAGAGCGCGGAGTGTGAAGAGTGCGGAGTGGGAAGAGTGCGGAGTGGGAAGAGTGCGGGGTGGGAAGAGCACGGAGTGGGAAGAGGGTGGAGTGAGAAGAGTGCGTAGTGGGAAGAGTGCGGAGTGGGAACATCGCCCTGTGGGGGTAGTGATTGACAGTGCGATAGCGAAGTGACGTAGTGGTGGAACATCGTCGGCAAGGGATAGCGTGTAGGTGGAACATCGAGTGGGGATAGTGAGTGACAGTGCGAAAAAAAATTTCCCAAAATTTCTCCGGCCCACCGAAAAGCCAAATCTGGTATCAGATCGGGTGAAACGACCTCCGTTCGCGAGATACCGCTCGGACTAGGTACAAAAGTTCAAGGTCAAACAAAGCCGGGAACCGTTGAGACTACAATCGAGCGGGGTAAGTCAAGTTTTAGTTTTTACCTTAGGGAAACAGTGCACCAACGCGCGAGATAGTGATGACAGTGCGGGAAAAAAAAAAAAAAAAAAAAGGCTCTCCGAAATTTCTTCTGCCCACCGAAAAGCCAAATCTGGTGTCAGATCGGGTGAAACGGCTTCCGTTCGCGAGATACCGCTCGGACTAGGCACAAAAAATTCAAGGTCAAACCAAGCCGTGAACTGTAGAGACTATACATCGTGCGGGAAAATCCAAATCTGCTGCCAGAATCGATAAAACGCGCCCGACCGCGAAAATTTAACGGTTGAAGGGGAGCGGCAAATTCAAGTTTGAAAAAAGGGCGGCAAAATTCAAAAAATTTGAAAAGCGGCAAAATTATATTCGAATAATGGCGGGTATCGAGGGAGAAACGACGGAAATCGAGGGAAATCTTGCGCTAGAAAGCGTAACAGTAGAAAAGGTTTATAAATACTGTGAAGATATAAAATTGGCAATACCACTGAGTGGAGCACAGGGGGTGGTGGTAAAGGATCGAAGGAAGGTCCACGAATATACGGATGAGTTAATTAAAGGTGTAGCGGAGCTCAGTGGCGCTCTAAAAGTACTGAGGAGCGAGCTGCGGGAGAGAGACAAGAGAATAATACAGATGAGTATTAAACTGAGAGACAGGGTAGAGGAGAGCCCAAAGGAAATCACAATCCAAAATTCAACAAGCGGAAACAAGAACAAGAAGAGTTATGCGACAGCCACAGCGAAGACATACGCAATCTTGGTACAGCCAGAAGACGAGAAACAAAAAAGCGAGGAGACGAGGAAAATAATTAAGGGATTCATAGACCCGGTGGAGGGGCAACTCTCAGTAATGGAAATGAGAGGAACTCAAAAAGGGGGAGTCATTATAAAATGCAGTAAGAAAGAAGACACGGAGAAGATAAGAAAGGCAATGGCAATAGTGGAGAATAGTAAATTGGAAGTGAAAGAAGTGGAGAAACATAGACCAAGGGTGATGATACCAAGGATAGAAGTAGACACGGAGGAAGAGGACCTGATAAGAAGCATATGGAAGCAGAATGAGAAGATCAAGAGCGAATATCCGAGAGAGGAGGACCTTCAAAAAGAAGTAGTGGTAAAATTACATTTGAAATCCAGATGGGACAAAGAATACAAGAACGTAGTGCTCGAGGTAAGCCCGAAAGCGAGGAAATTGATACTCGACGGACTAATCAACATCAAGTGGCAGAGAGTTCAGGCAAAGGACTACATATCGGTAGTCCAGTGCTATAAATGTTATGATTACGGGCACATTTCAAGTAAGTGTGACAGCGAACAATTATGTGGGTTCTGCGCAGAAGCCCACGAATATAAAAAATGTAAAAACAACAAACCATGCTGTGCAGTTTGCAAAAGAGCAAATGCGAGAACTCGGCAATCAAATCAAATGATGCAAAATGGACGAAATGCCCCACGTCGGAGAGGGTGAGGATGGCTGTTATAAAAAGTATCGATTATTATGGGGAGTAGAGAGATAAGACAAGATAATGCGGAAGACAACCGGGAAGAGAGGAAGGCACAAAGGAGCGAAGACAGCGAGGAGAAAGTTGGAGACAGTAAAAGGGAGGGAAAGGCAGTAAAATGCTACCAGACGAATCTAAATCTGTCAAAGAGTGCTACCAACAGCATATGCAAACTGATGGAAGAGAACGGGATCGATTTGGCTTTTCTACAGGAACCTAATGTCAAAGGGAAAAAGATAATTGGACTAGGAGATAAGAGTAAGGTGTTATATAGTCAGAGAGCCCAACCAAAGACGGCAATATATGTGAACAGCCTAAGTATAGATGCGTGCTACTTAGAACATCTGTCAGGGGAACACGTGACAACCGTAGAAATAAGCACGGAAACAAGCAGATTCTACGCAATATCAGCATATGTGCCGTGCGAAAAGAACAAAAAGAAAAACTTCCAGGAAGTCATCGATGAATTGGAGAGGATAATTTGGCAAGTTATAGATAAAGGGCAGGTGATTCTATGCGCTGATACAAACAGCAAATCAGCAAACTGGGGCAGCGAGGAAGAGGATGGAAGAGGAAGAACTTACACGGACATGCTGGAGAGATTAGGGATGACAATACTCAACGAGGGAGATACGCCGACATTCGACGGCCCAGCTGGAAGAAGTTTCATAGACGTGACGGCGGTCACATACAGGATGTACGGGAAGATTAATGACTGGCGAATAGCAGATGAACGAACAACATCAGACCACAGATTGATACAATTTACGATAGAAAGCAGAAGAGGAGAAGGAGAGGAGAAAGTAGGAGGTTTCTGTAGCAAAAAGGCCAACTGGGAAGAATTCGGCAGGAGCTTGCAGAGAAGCGAAGATAAACTAAGAAAAATGATGAAAGAAGCAGAAACTAGACAACAAACGAACGAGTTGGCTCTAGAACTTAACAACGCGGTCGTAAGAGCATGCAATGAATCAATGCCAAAAAGGAAAGGATTTAAGGGAACTGTACCTTGGTGGACGCCCCAACTGACGGAAATGAGAGAAGAGGTGAGGAACAGGAGGAAGAAATATCAAAAGGCAATGGGAAAATACAGGGAGGAGCTAAGGATAGAATATATTGAAAAATTCAATGAATACAAGACCCAATTGAAAGTGACCAGGTTGGAAAAGTGGAAGGAGTTCTGCAGTGAGAGCACCAAGGATGACCCATGGGGAGCCGCGTATAAGGTGATAAGAAATAAGAAACCAAGGGCCAGATTAGCGGCAATTAAGAAAAGCGATGGAACCCACACGAGCAGCCTAAGCGAGACCATGGAGGAGCTACTGGGGAATTTCTTCCCGGAAGACACTGAAGAGGAAGACAGTGAAGAACAAACAAGGGAAAGGGAGAGATCCAGGAGGGCAAAAGGGGAAGGCACGGATAGGGAAATTAGAAAAGCAGAAATAGAGAGAGGAATAAGAACAATGCATCCCAGGAAGGCACCAGGGCGTGACGGAATCACAGCGGATGTGGCTCTTAAGGCTTTCGAGAACATACCGGAGATATTCGAAGGGATATACAATAAGTGCCTGGAGAAAGGGGTGTTCCCAACTTGTTGGAAAGTGGCAAAAATAGTTCCGATACCAAAACAGGGGAAGAATGATTACACAATCGCTAAGAACTACCGGCCAATAAGCCTACTTCCAGTACTGGGGAAAATCCTGGACAACATTATGATAGGGAGACTGGAGCACTGGTTAGAGAGAAGGGGAGGATTTAACAAAAATCAATTCGGGTTCACGAAAGGGATAGCGACAACAGACGCGATAGGCAAGCTGGTGGAAGAAATAAGGAAAGCAAAGAGGGAAGAACAATATTGCGCTGTGGTATCCCTGGACGTAGCAGGAGCCTTTGATCACGCCTGGTGGCCGGCAATTATCAATGAGCTGGAGGGAAGAAAATGTCCGGGAAATGTGTTGGAGCTCGTGAAGGATTACTTCAATGGGAGGGAGGTCGTCATGGAAAGTCAGAGGGAGGAATTGCAGATGGAGGTAAATCGGGGATGCCCACAGGGATCGAGATCCGGCCCAGGCTTCTGGCGGATCATGTACGAGACAATTTTTAGAGAAGAACTTCCGGTGGGATGCGAAGTCATGGCGTTCGCAGACGATACCCTAATAATAATAAAATCAGGACAGTACAAAGGGCTGAAGGAAAAGACCAACGAAGCGCTGGAAATCTTGCACAAATGGGCCGGGAAGAAGCGCTCTTCTTCGGGAAAAAGCCAGGTCAGGATAGACCGACGTTCAAGTTAAATGGGGAGACCGTGAGGTGCACTGGCAGCATCAAATATCTAGGAGTCATGGTGGACGAGAAGCTAAATTGGAAGGACCACGTGGACAAAACGGCGGCGAAAGCTAGAAGTGTTACGTACAGAATGAAGGCGGCATGCAGGCTGACGTGGGGGCTTGGAAGGGATGCAATGAAGCAAATATATGAGGGAGCTATACAACCGGCAATAACCTATGCTGCGGAAATATGGGGAGAGGAGAGACCCCAGAAGCAAATGACAAAACTGCTATCAGTGCAAAGGATAGCGATGATAGGGGCGGCGACTGCGTATCGCACCATTTCAACGGACGCAGCAACAGTGTTAGCAAACGTGCCACCAATAGGTCTGGTGGTTAGAGAAATCTATAGGAGGCGGGAAATAGAGAAGGATGACAGCCAAATAGAAGAATTGCTAGGGATAAAGGGTATCTCATGGGAAAAGAGACAAAACACCCAAGGGAAAATTCACCCAGCGGACCTGGCCAATTTTAAATATGAATGCGGAATAGAAAACTCAGAAAGAATCAGTATTTATACGGACGGATCAAGAAAGGAAAGTGGAGCAGGAGCAGCCATAGCAGTATATAACGGAGAAGAGGAAATTGACCACAGGAAAGTAAAATTAGGAGGAGCCAGTACGGCATTCCAGTGCGAGTTGGTCGCGATAAGGGAGGCCATAAAATATATTAAGGAAAATTCAATGACCATCAAAGAATGCTCTATCATTACTGATTGTAAAGCGGTGCTGGGAAGCCTAGCCAAAATGAGAAAGGCCACGGAGCTAGGAATGGAAATATGGGAAGAACTGGTTGAGACGGGGAAGAAAACAAATATAAAATGGCATTGGCAAAGGGCGCACTCGTCGGAACAGACCAAGAGGGTTGACGCATTAGCAAAAGAAGCGGCAACAGAGGAAAATCCACAAGAGGGAATATTCAACAAAGCGGCCAGAAACATGGCGAAAAAGATTACGAAACCGCTGCTAAAAAGAGAATGGGAAAAGAGGTGGAAAGAATCCAAGACAGGGAGATACACGGTCAACTTTATCCCAACGGTGGAAGCAAGATCAAAAATAGGGACAAGGATGGATTACAAGTTGATACAACTAATTACGGGGCACGGGAACTTTAATAAATATTTGGTAAAAATCGGGAAAAAGGAGGACCCAACATGTGAATGCGGAGAAGGGGAGGACGATGCGGAGCATACGCTACTGAAGTGCCCAATAGAAGAAGAACCAAGAAGGAACGCAGCAGCGAAGCTAGCAAAGGCAGGAATAGGATGGCCCAGGAACGTAATGGAGGTGAAACAACTTGCCAACAATAAGGAGTGGTGGGAAGCGATCAAAGGGATGGCGACGGAAATAGAGAAACTGACGATTGACAGGGAAGTGCTAAGAACAGCGGCAAGTGCGGAAGGTGAGTGAAGGGAAGGTTAAGGGACCAAAACAAGTGACATCAACAAGTGAAAGTACAATGAGTGAAGTAGAGCAATGGGTGAATAAAGCAACGAGTGAGTAAGTGCAACGAGTGACGGGGAGATAAGGACAAAAGTGTTGCGATGGAATGAACTAAATAACAGTTAAACCCCAAAAGGAAAAAAGAACAATCCCCCCCGCCACAACAACCCAATCACACTGACAATCTACAAACGGCCAATAAGACACATACAACACAAACACATACATACATAAAACGCAACACGTTCACAAAACACATGTCCATGAACACAATAAATTATAATGAAATGTTAAAAAATTAAATAAGGGAAAAATGTTAATTTAGGAATTAGAAATAGGAACAAATGTAATTAGGGAAAATGAAATATGAATGCAAACAATAAGGATAAGACTAAATGTACAACAAGTGAAAGTGCAATGAGTGAAGTAGAGCAATGGGTGAATAAAACAATAAGTGAGTAAGTGCAACGAGCGACGGAGAGATATGGACAAAAGTGTTGCGATGGTATGAACTAATAGCAGCAAAACACTAAAAGGAAAAAGAACAATTCCCCCACGCCACAACAACCCAATCACACTGACACTCTACAAACGGCCAATTAGACACATACAACAGAAACACAAACATACACCAAACGCAACACATTCACAAAACACATGTCCACAAAAACAATAATTAAAAATGAAATGCCAAGAATTAAAGTAAGGAAAAATGTTAATTTAGGAATTAGAAATAGGAACAAATGTAATTGGGGAAAATGAAAAATGAATGTAAACAATTAGGATAAGACTAAATGTATGAGAGCGAAGTGGACGTATAGTGTAGTACCACTGAGTGAAACACTGACGAAATAAAACCTGTCTTAAGTTACCAACGCCTTTCATGGTATCCCATAAGTGTCAATTTTGGCGCTTTAACTCTACGTTTGGTTCATCCCACAGCGCCAGTTCTGCTTACCAAAAGTGGCCCACTTGGCATTCATTGATCCGATCTCCGGCTTCATGCGTTAAGCAAGCCGGAGATCTCACCCATTTAAAGTTTGAGAATAGGTTGAGGCCGTTTCGACCCCAATGCCTCTAATCATTCGCTTTACCGGATGAGACTCATTCACAATTTTGTGTTATTCAATCGAATGCCAGCTATCCTGAGGGAAACTTCGGATGGAACCAGCTACTAGATGGTTCGATGAGTCTATCGCCGCTATACCAAGTTCTTACGATCGATTTGCACGTCAGAATCGCTACGGACTTCCATCAGGGTTTCCCCTGACTTCATCCTGACCTGGCATAGGTCACCATCTTTCGGGTCCCAGCGTGTACGCTCTAGATCCGCCTCAACTCGCAATGAGTGTGAGGGACGGTCCGGGAGTGCGAGGCTTCACCGACAATTGGGAAGCCCATCTTCCCTTAGTTTATGTAAAAATTATAAACTTTTACTTTCATTTCGCCTTTAGGTTTAGTTTGTGTATCTGACCCAATGACTCGCGTACATGCTAGACTCCTTGGTCCGTGTTTCAAGACGGGTCCTGAAAGTACCCAAAGCTCAGACGTCGCCGACGGGTGACGCGGGATCGGTTACATAGCCCATGCGACCAACAGTAATGCGAGTGCGGAATCGGCACCAGTCCAATTTCCACGGTCTACACAGAGTTTACTTGTCACAGGGTGTGAAAACGCTCCGCTACAAAAGAGCAGCGACCCACCACCTGACGGTTTCTACCATCGAGTCACCTGCCGGGATACCGCTAAGGTCTGTGCGACAACAGGCACGCTACTGCGAATAAACTCAGCAAACGGTGTTGCCGTACAGGCTGTCCTTATAGCGCGGATACCATAGACAAGTGCCCAATGGGTCGCGACGCATCTACTAGGATAGAAATGCACACCTCCTGCAGTAAACAGCACTGATAACGGGGCGTCCAGCACTACAACGGCGCGAACCGAGGCAGCACGAAGACGTCCCATGTAAAACGTTACCAGTGTGCTACCACAGGCGAGGTGATTGAATCTCTCCCTTCGAATAGTTCGGGTTTCTCAGGTTTACCCCTGAACGGTTTCACGTACTATTGAACTCTCTCTTCAAAGTTCTTTTCAACTTTCCCTCACGGTACTTGTTCGCTATCGGTCTCGTGGTTATATTTAGCCTTAGATGGAGTTTACCACCCACTTAGAGCTGCACTCTCAAGCAACCCGACTCTAAGGAGAAACCCACCCGGACGTGGTAACGGTCACTACGGGCCTGGCACCCTCTATGGGTGTGTGGCCCCGTTCAAGAAGGACTTGGACACGTTACACACTTACCGCGTTAACTGGGCTCTCCTAAACACCACATTGCCCTGTAGCCGTTTCCGACTACGGGCTTCGGTGCTGGGCTTTTCCCTGTTCGCTCGCCGCTACTAAGGGAATCCTTGTTAGTTTCTTTTCCTCCGCTTAGTAATATGCTTAAATTCAGCGGGTAGTCACACCTGCTCTGAGGTCGCATAAATAAATATAGATATAGATATATATTAATATATTTCTATTATATATTATTAAAAACTTTCACGATATATGCTATATCGTTATCAGAGAATACAAGTTGCACATACACACAGAACACGTATTACGTTTCCTGCACTCATAATGTACAAAAACCATTATAAACACACACATCGTAATCAACAGGCAGGTCCGAGAGACAATATGTGCAATATGTGTAGTTGTTGGTTTCGTAACACTCGGCCTCTTTGACATTTTTTTGGTGTATAACATACACACACACACACACACACAAAATAAAAAAACACTCATATAGAAAAAGATATCTCAATTGACACCACCTCTACGTCTCAAGTAGACGACCCAAACTCACACCAGTCGTCACCATAAATTCTCTAACCACGGCATATATCACACATCATAACCAAATAGCCAATACAGTTTATGTAGAATATAACTATAGACGTATTATGAAGGAGTGGTGGTGATCTACACCACCATCACCAACATGACTGCACGAACAAATTTGCTATATAGTGTATATTGGAATATCTCAAGTGGCCGTCACATTTGTAGTTTACATAGATTTTCAGTGTATTAGAATCATCATCCGCATGCAGCATACAATAACGATACACGGTGTTTTTGACGTAAGTTACGGACAGAGTATAGTGAGAACATGAACAACGTCAGGTCACTTACACTCTACATCATCGCAAACAGTGTATATAGTTAGGTAAAGAGAGTGATCGCGTGTAAAAGGTCTTGATCGGTATAGGGGGCAACTACAACAGCAACAACATTTTTCGTATATATTTCCCCACATACAAATATACTACACAAACTGCCTCAGAATTGTATTGTATAACGGAGAGTGTGACAAATGTTAGATATATAATTAAGTGAACATACACAACAACACAACAACACATATATATATGTATAATTTGTGATTTTGTAAACTGATCTGTGCTATATAGTTCAAAGCAAACACTGTGCGCTTAAATGTTGAACGTAACAATTTGTATGAGTAGGGACGCTTGGTCTTTGCTTGAACGACCACTGGAATCGTGTAAGTGTGCACAAGTATACGTACGAGTAGTAGTAAACTTGTTTAATTGCACAAATACAGAGACACTGGGAC
Source organism: Nebria brevicollis (assembly GCA_944738965.1). Taxonomy (NCBI): domain Eukaryota; kingdom Metazoa; phylum Arthropoda; class Insecta; order Coleoptera; family Carabidae; genus Nebria; species Nebria brevicollis. The sequence goes on from OX122910.1 coordinate 616,230, forward strand.
ACGTCCAGACCGATTGTATACTCTTGTTACTTAACACACACACAGTGAGTGACAGTGAACACACAGTTTTAACATTCACAACACAATATAGTAATATATAATATATATTTATATATAGTGTGTGTTTGCGTGCAGAGATTCCCTCTAATAACTAACATTGCACTAGCATCTCCTCAATAAACTCCCACAGCGTATTGATAGTAATATACTTTATATAGATATGTGGGTGTGTATAGAAATATAAAAACATTGGAGTGATGATGTTGCCACAAGTTCCTATAACCCTGCCATACAAGAGACTTCTAAATTTGAACACTCACTTACAGAACAACTGTTCTCATAATGATAATAATGATATTATTATGTATATTATGTGATAATGTAAAGACGGACGAGCGCTACCCACTCTGGTCACACTCTGGCCGCACAGCATTAATACGTAAAGACACACTAAAATGTGTGTAAAGTTATACGAGTATGCGATGTTTAATATATAAATGTGATAATAATACGACTATGCGTTCTCTAGCGTTTGTGCCGTTGACTTGAGACCGATATATACACACAAAATTGTATTGGCATATACGGCTTGGTTTCTTTCTTTCTATATAGTTATTTATAATAGCTATAAATATGATATAAAGTGTAGTATAGAGAGTAAAATATTATGGTTTCTAGTGGTGTGTAGGACGACACACACGAGACGACAGTGATGTCGATATCTATGATTTTTCTATAATATTAGAGTGAATTTATATATGTATGTATTAATGTATATATATATGCTAGTACCATGACAGAAGAGGCTTCTCTTTGTGAAACTACTGACAACAACAACAGCAGCAGCAGCACACTGACTACTACGGTGTTCTCGGATTGTGTTTTGGTCTATTATGTACGAGTACAAGTCACACGCGTGTGTGTATGTGTTTGAGTATCTTAATAACACATATACGCTACCGGTTAGGTTTGCGACGAACTGTATCAACATATAACACATCAGATGCCCGCGCGTCTATAGCGCTTGACAAGTGAGTGGTGTTTTACTACTCAGTCACCGCTCACCTTCTATTTAAGGAACCGGGCTGGGTTTGGTATATTAAACTGTATACATGTTTAAAAAAGTCCCAGTCCACAGAGTGTTCTCTGTATATCTAAATATATTCCAATATATTGAATATTGATAATAAATAAAATAATACACATATTCACTACGGGGACTCCTCTGTCACACAGAGTAGAGTACAGACTATGAAATGGTGGTGTGTTGTGTTTTGTAGGTGTGTGTGTGTGTGTATATTGTACGTCTGCGAGTGCAAAATCACAGACGCACACACATCATCTACAACATCAACCGGCAAACACACAAACATCAACCAGCCACACGCACAGACGGCAGAACAATTTTATACATCAGAATAACCCCAACGCCGGATACCCAACATCGCCTGACATCTATTACACAGCAACACATAACCACCGGTGTGTGTGTGTGTGCGCCGTGAATCTGCTCGCGTTGTCTGTATACTCGAACTACTGTGTGTTGTGTGTGTGTGCATGTGTGTGTACTGTTGTTTAATCAAGTACATGTTAGAGACAGAGTGTTTTCCTCTGTCTAAATTTAGTAGCAATGATTGAACGCGAATACAAAACAGCAACAGCAGCAACAGCAGCAACAGCAACAGCAGAGACAGCAGAAACACACACACACACTAGTGGTGGCAGCGGTGTATACTGAAGACCGGCAGTCTGGTAATTGTAATACGACCCTCAGCCAGGCGTAGTCCAGGAACAGTATCCGAGGACCGCAATATGCGTTCGAAATGTCGATGTTCATGTGTCCTGCAGTTCACAAGTTGACGCGCATTTAGCTGCGTTCTTCATCGACCCACGAGCCGAGTGATCCACCGTTCAGGGTTATATTTGTTAGGATTATAATAATATTCATTCATTTTCCGCCACACACAATTCTTTATTGATCATCATCATCAACAGCATAATAATAATAATATTTTGTATAATAATGGTCACCACACACAGACACATATTATATGTGTCACCGATCAGACACTAACCACTCACCACTGCCCCCCCAATTGTAAATGTGTAAGGCCGAGTCAAAACCTTACACACACATTATATTCATATATATATATATATATATATATATATATATATATATATATATATATATATATATATATATATATATATATATATATATATATATATATATATATATATATATATATATATATATATATATATATATATATATATATATATATATATATATATATATATATATATATATATATATATATATATATATATATATATATATATATATATATATATATATATATATATATATATATATATATATATATATATATATATATATATATATATATATATATATATATATATATATATATATATATATATATATATATATATATATATATATATATATATATATATATATATATATATATATATATATATATATATATATATATATATATATATATATATATATATATATATATTATATATATATATATATATATATATATATATATATATATATATATATATATATATATATATATATATATATATATATATATATATATATATATATATATATATATATATATATATATATATATATATATATATATATATATATATATATATATATATATATATATATATATATATATATATATATATATATATATATATATATATATATATATATATATATATATATATATATATATATATATATATATATATATATATATATATATATATATATATATATATATATATATATATATATATATATATATATATATATATATATATATAGCAAATGGCTATCGTCCACTGGTGCGACGATTGAGTGACTAGCCGTCGTCGGTGACTTATTCTTGCGTGTTGCGTGTGAGTGTGTTGTTACAAATAACTAGTCCCTACTAGCGCAAACTGGCCTGTGCGTACTGCATTATCACTGCACGTCTCTCTATCTGCTGTGCGAGTCAATGTGTGTCTTTTCTCACCACTTAAATTTAATGATGTACAGAGGAGACCGTGTCCCTCCTCTGCTAGTGGTAGAAAAGACATCACCACAACAGTATTTTATAAATATCTAGAGACCGTCACAGCGATGGGTCAGACAGACACACAAAACTAGTCGTCGCACAATAAGTGTAATTGTCGATGCAACAAACAGCAACATCAGCGTCAACAACAGCAACAAGAATAATTTTTGATAATTTCCGGGGGTTTCTATTAAAAGATGTGTGAGTGTGGATGTACGAGGGGGTAACATACACAACATCACCTAACACTCAGTGCTATATAACGGTTATCCCTATATGTTTATATACGTTATTGGCCAATGAGTGGTGATACACACAAACATCACACGTATACCTCACATACAACACATACAACCTACCAACACTGTTGGACACTTTCACAAGCAATTACCCCGTGACTCGGTGTTAGGCTCTGTTTACTGGTGCATACACAGATTCAAACCTAACAATCACAAACCGCGGTGCGCATACACGTTTCCATGTCATATCGCGAGAGGCTTCTGTGTTGTGCGTAGTGAGGTGTGTGAGAAAGTTTGTGTATATCGATTTGTCTCATTATCGTTGTACGACATCTCGTCCTCTTCCAAACCACACACCCATACCATACTATACCATACGATATACCATACATAACCACAACACAAATCTAAATATATATGTACATTTTACATTTCTCAACATACACAGTCAGCACACACAGCTCGTGTGTTTGTCAGTCAGTGTAGATCGATATAATATATATATATGATGTGTGCGTTATGTATATAATGTATATATTATAAATGCTAAGTATGTTGATGGATAATATAGAGAAGATAAGAGTAACGTGAGATGAAGCCACCATCATCATCATCATCATCATCTTCAGTGCCACCAATATTATACACATATAAAAATGTATATTATAAAATATCACATTTTCACTCTGTCCCCCTGTTTACGAAATTTTATTATGTGGACTGTTTAGGATCAAGTGTCCGGTCGTTACAGAGAGTGTATATGGTGTTGCCCGTGCACATTTCTCAATTTTTATTTATATATTTGTTTCTTTAGAGACACAGTAATGATCCTTCCGCAGGTTCACCTACGGAAACCTTGTTACGACTTTTACTTCCTCTAAATGATCAAGTTCGGTCATCTTCCCAGCGACATCGGCAAATGTCGAAACGCCGGCCGAGTACCAGTCCGAAGACCTCACTAAATCATTCAATCGGTAGTAGCGACGGGCGGTGTGTACAAAGGGCAGGGACTTAATCAACACGAGTTTATGACTCGCGCTTACTGGGAATTCCTCGTTCATGGGGAATAATTGCAATCCCCAATCCCTAGCACGAAGGAGGTTCAGCGGGTTACCCGGACCATTCGGCCAGGGAAGACACGCTGATTCCTTCAGTGTAGCGCGCGTGCGGCCCAGAACATCTAAGGGCATCACAGACCTGTTATTGCTCAATCTCATACGGCTATAAGCCGTTTGTCCCTCTAAGAAGATTAAAATGTACGCCGGTAGTAAAAACCACAACATTCCGCCCGCACGAAGCCGCAAAATGCTCGCACAGTGTATGAACACCGATTGAAACACCGACGAACAAACGTACGGTTAGTACGGAAGATGTGAGCCTTCGAGATACCGGTAGAGTACGCCTATTTAGCAGGCTAGAGTCTCGTTCGTTATCGGAATTAACCAGACAAATCGCTCTACCAACTAAGAACGACCATGCACCACCACCCACCGAATCAAGAAAGAGCTATCAATCTGTCAATCCTTCCGGTGTCCGGGCCTGGTGAGGTTCCCCGTGTTGAGTCAAATTAAGCCGCAGGCTCCACTCCTTGTGGTGCCCTTCCGTCAATTCCTTTAAGTTTCAGCTTTGCAACCATACTTCCCCCGGAACCCAAAAGCTTTGGTTTCCCGGAAGCTGCCCGTCGAGTCATCGGAGGAACATCGACGGATCGCTAGCTGGCATCGTTTATGGTCAGAACTAGGGCGGTATCTGATCGCCTTCGAACCTCTGACTTTCGTTCTTGATTAATGAAAACATTTTTGGCAAATGCTTTCGCTTCTGTCCGTCTTGCGACGATCCAAGAATTTCACCTCTAACGTCGCAATACGAATGCCCCCATCCGTCCCTATTAATCATTACCTCGGGGTTCCGAAAACCAACAAAATAGAACCGAGGTCCTGTTCCATTATTCCATGCACATAGTATTCAGGCGAAATTTTAGCCAGCTTTGAGCACTCTAATTTGTTCAAAGTAAACGTGCCGGCCCGCCTCGACACTCAATTAAGAGCACCGCGACAGGATTTAAAAAAGTCGGAAGGATCACCGAGCACCCGGGAATTCTGTACGCGCGTTATGCACGCACAGACCCCAGACAATACTGAGCGATTGGTCTTCCACCGGCAGGACGTCCCGTGAGACGTGCCAGTTAGCACCGCGGGCGGTGAACCGACAGCACGGGACACAGATTCAACTACGAGCTTTTTAACCGCAACAACTTTAATATACGCTATTGGAGCTGGAATTACCGCGGCTGCTGGCACCAGACTTGCCCTCCAATTGGTCCTTGTTAAAGGATTTAAAGTGTACTCATTCCGATTACGGGGCCTCGGATGAGTCCCGTATCGTTATTTTTCGTCACTACCTCCCCGTGCCGGGAGTGGGTAATTTGCGCGCCTGCTGCCTTCCTTGGATGTGGTAGCCGTTTCTCAGGCTCCCTCTCCGGAATCGAACCCTGATTCCCCGTTACCCGTTACAACCATGGTAGGCGCAGAACCTACCATCGACAGTTGATAAGGCAGACATTTGAAAGATGCGTCGCCGGTGCAAGACCGTACGATCAGCATAAAGTTATTCAGAGTCACCAAATAGGGCGACGAACAGACAGCAGTGCCTGCCCGCCGATTGGTTTTGATCTAATAAAAGCACTCCTTCCATCTCTGGTCGGAGCTCTGTTTGCGTGTATTAGCTCTAGAATTACCACAGTTATCCAAGTAAATGTGTGTACGATCTAAGGAACCATAACTGATTTAATGAGCCTTTCGCGGTTTCACCTTATTTTGGCTTGTACTGAGACATGCATGGCTTAATCTTTGAGACAAGCATATGACTACTGGCAGGATCAACCAGGGAGTTTGTCACAATCACATATAAAAATTGCATAAATTTTTTTGGAAATGTGTTTGTTTTTTTTTATATATATATATATATATATATATATATATATATATAAAAATATATACGAGAGACACCGGTATCGAAAATTTACTTTCTGGCATACCGGGCTACGTAAAATTTTTCATATAAAATTTCTATATAAATATATATCTACACACTTTTATTATGTGTTTGTTGTAGACAGGCCCACACAGGTCCCAATCATCACATCATACACACTATAAAAACCAACCACACAGGTTCGACACACACTCACACACACAAACACAACACCCAGTAGTGAGTGTATGGGGTGTGTGGTGTCTAGATATATATATTTACTATATTTCGATTTTATTAATATTATTTGAGAGTTCAAATAATCTCTTCCGTACTCGTCGCTAGATTTAAAGCGCCAGTGTTTCAGAGAATTATCGTGTATCGTGTATATATCTTTAATATATGTATATATTAACAAACAAGAGGATCGAACGTCTCTCGTTCTAGCGTCGTGTTATTATTTTACTATATAGTGTCCAACTACTCTGGTCGGGGTTACTGACTGACAAACGCGCGTGAATCGACAGTGCTATTGCGCCCTGTCTACATTATTATAAACGTCACGAACGCTTGCCACGTTAACCGTTGCAGAGAGATGTATATATATATATAGTAGTAGTAGGAAACACAGTGAGCCGCAAGACACGATAGTGTCGATCGTAATCTGTTAGTATATTATTAAAGATACTATTCTCGCTCGGAACGTAGAGAGTCATTGCATAGTAACCGTATTTTTCAGAGAACATAGTCGGGCTAATTTTTTATTATATCTTTAACTGCATTTAGTAGAGGTTTACGTAGTCAGAACGTTTCCCCGCAGTTATGCTGTATACCAACGCCTACTCCAAGCACACAAAAGTGTACTCAGAGCACCATATGTTTTTAGAGTTGCCACGGGCGTCCGATATGGGTCGTGGCAACAATTTTTATATATATATATATATATATATATATATATATATATATATATATATATATCCAAGTTAAAAACCGTACAGTATGCTTCACACAGAAGCCATACGAACAAACGGAAATAATTTTTATATATACATAATTTCTCTAGACAAAGTTTTTTCTGAGAGCCATTGCATGGTAAAAACCGTATAGTATGTTTCACACAGAACCCATACATAACAAACGGATATGAAAATTATATCTTTAACTGCATTTAGTGGAGGTTTACGTTGGTCAGAACGTTTCCCCGCAGTTATACAGTATACCAACGCCTACTACAACGCCTACTACAACGCCTACAAGCACACAACGTGTGTCTCTGAGTGTAAGGGAGTGCAACACACACAGTATTTTTTTCCCTACACACATAAGCAAACACGCTACTGTACTCAGAGCACCAATAGTTTTTAGAGTTGCCACGGGCGTCCGATATCGGTCGAGGCCACAATTTTTTATATAATACTATCATCGCGTACTCTTTGTACAATCATCTTATAACAATTCAGTAGTGTACGGTAACACTCACACAACAAATAAGAGGAACGATGTCTCGTTCTAGCGTCGTGTTATTTACTATAGTATAAGTCTTACTGGTCAGGTTTTTATTGGCAAACACAAGTGAGTCGACAGTGCTAGGGCGCCCTAGTCTACATTATTGTAAATGTCACAAACATTTGCCGCTTTTACCGTTGCAGAGATGTATATACATATATATATGTAAGATAAACACAGTGAGCCGCAAGAGACGATAGATCGATCGTAATCTGGTAGTATGGTGTACACGACAACGACTGTGTTATTTCGCCACCTATATTCCCCCAACATTTATTGAGGTCTCTACACACTTGCATATGCCTATCGTTCAATCCCTTTATTAATAGACGTGTGAGAGAGCCTCGCGTACTTTTTTGTACAATCAATTCTTATAACAATTCAGTAGTGTACGGTAACACTCACACAACAAATAAGAGGAACGATGTCTCGTTCTAGCGTCGTGTTATTTACTATAGTATAAGTCTTACTGGTCAGGTTTTTATTGGCAAACACAAGTGAGTCGACAGTGCTAGTGCGCCCTAGTCTACATTATTGTAAATGTCACAAACATTTGCCGCTTTTACCGTTGCAGAGATGTATATACATATATATATATGTAAGATAAACACAGTGAGCCGCAAGAGACGATAGATCGATCGTAATCTGGTAGTATGGTGTACACGACAACGACTGTGTTATTTCGCCACCTATATTCCCCCAACATTTATTGAGGTCTCTACACACTTGCATGTGTCTATCGTTCAATCCCTTTATTAATAGACGTGTGAGAGAGCCTCGCGTACTTTTTTGTACAATCAATCCTTATAAAAATTCAGTAGTGTACGGTAACACTCACACAACAAATAAGTGGAACGATGTCTCGTTCTAGCGTCGTGTTATTTACTATAGTATAAGTCTTACTGGTCAGGTTTTTATTGGCAAACACAAGTGAGTCGACAGTGCTAGTGCGCCCTAGTCTACATTATTGTAAATGTCACAAACATTTGCCGCTTTTACCGTTGCAGAGATGTATATACATATATATGTAAGATAAACACAGTGAGCCGCAAGAGACGATAGATCGATCGTTATCTGGTAGTATGGTGTACACGACAACGACTGAGATTTTCAACACTTCTCCTAGTCACACATAGTAAGTATGTCGATGCAACAAACAGCAACATCAGCGTCAACAACAGCAACAAGAATAGACCCACCATCAGCACGTTCTTGTGTGTTGCGTGTGAGTGTGTTGTTACACATTACTAGTGCCCAGTACCCAGCATAGCATTTCGCGTGCTCGTAACGATTACCCAATGTCCACACAGGAAAATTATAATTATCGTTCAAACAGATCATGGCACGGCCTACAGTTCACTATTGAACTTTAAAATTATTTACTAGTGCCCTTTGGCCAAACTTGTAAATTTCACTTTTTCTTGATAATTTTGATATATTGTGCGAAAAAAAAAAAAAATTTCCACTCAGAATTATTCAAGCCATACCCGACAAGCGATCAGAGGGAGAGATGGTCGCTTGCCCGAACCAAAACGGATACGACATGGGTCAATTGTGCGTACTTAGAGTCATGAATGATTCAAAATATCTCACAAAATGCCTGTATCTCGAGTTTTAATGTCCGTAGACAATATCTGACAGCATATTTAAATTCCTCTTTCAAAATCAGAACAATGAATTTTTCTGATTTTGCTCTCCTAAAGTCATTTTGGTACCCTTGACAGACCTAATTTGAAAAAAGTCCGAGTGCGATTTTGTTGGCCGGCAGCGACGGTGCACTTTCCGCCATCTTTAAATGGGCTGCGTGGTCCCGAAAAACGACCTTTTTGAAAAAGTGCGATCGGTGAAAGTAGACGTTTTTTCCAGTACCAAAGATATTTTACCTAATTTTTTTTATTTTAATCTAAATCAATGGGTGTCCTTTACGTTGTATTAAAAAAGAATTTATTTATTTTAAAAAATTTTTTCGAAAAACTTAGAAAAAATTTTTGTTTCACCAATCACACATCAATCGGTGAAAGTACGATTGGTGAAAGTGGATTTATTTCAAACTTCCAAGGGTATTTTACCTAATTTTTTTTGCATTACTCACTTAACCTTATACTCCTTTAGGGCATTAGTAAAAAAAATTTAATAATTTCCAAAAAAAAAATTTCAACACTTTGAAATATTTTACTTTCATCAGTTGAACATCAATCGGTGAAAGTACGATTGGTGAAAGTGGATTTATTTCAAACTTCCAAGGGTATTTTACCTAGATTTTTTTACATTTCTCACTTAATCTAAAACTTCTATAGAGTATTAGAAAAACAAACATAATAATTTCCAAAAAAAAATTTTCAACACTTTGAAATATTTTACTTTCATCAGTTGAACATCAATCGGTGAAAGTACGATTGGTGAAAGTGGATTTATTTCAAACTTCCAAGGGTATTTTACCTAGATTTTTTTACATTTCTCACTTAATCTAAAACTTCTATAGAGTATTAGAAAAACAAACATAATAATTTCCAAAAAAAAATTTTCAACACTTTGAAATATTTTACTTTCATCAGTTGAACATCAATTGGTGAAAGTGGATTTATTTCAAACTTCCAAGGGTATTTTACCTAATTTTTTTTACATTTCTCACTTAATCTAAACCTTCTTTAGAGTATTAGAAAAACAAATTAATAAGTTCCAAAAAAAAATTTTTCACCACTTTGAAATATTTTACTTTCATCAGTTGAACATCAATCGGTGAAAGTGGATTTATTTCAAACTTCCAAGGGTATTTTACCTAATTTTTTTTACATTTCTCACTTAATCTTAACCTTCTTTAGAGTATTAGAAAACAAATTAATAATTTCCAAAAAAAAAAATTTTCAACACTTTGAAATATTTTACTTTCATCAGTTGAACATCAATTGGTGAAAGTGGATTTATTTCAAACTTCCAAGGGTATTTTACCTAATTTTTTTTACATTTCTCACTTAATCTTAACCTTCTTTAGAGTATTAGAAAACAAATTAATAATTTCCAAAAAAAAAAATTTTCAACACTTTGAAATATTTTACTTTCATCAGTTGAACATCAATTGGTGAAAGTGGATTTATTTCAAACTTCCAAGGGTATTTTACCTAGATTTTTTTACATTTCTCACTTAATCTAAAACTTCTATAGAGTATTAGAAAAACAAACATAATAATTTCCAAAAAAAAATTTTCAACACTTTGAAATATTTTACTTTCATCAGTTGAACATCAATTGGTGAAAGTGGATTTATTTCAAACTTCCAAGGGTATTTTACCTAATTTTTTTTACATTTCTCACTTAATCTAAACCTTCTTTAGAGTATTAGAAAAACAAATTAATAATTTCCAAAAAAAATTTTTTCAACACTTTGAAATATTTTACTTTCATCAGTTGAACATCAATCGGTGAAAGTGGATTTATTTCAAACTTCCAAGGGTATATTACCTAATTTTTTTTACATTTCTCACTTAATCTTAACCTTCTTTAGAGTATTAGAAAACAAATTAATAATTTCCAAAAAAAAAATTTTTCAACACTTTGAAATATTTTACTTTCATCAGTTGAACATCAATTGGTGAAAGTGGATTTATTTCAAACTTCCAAGGGTATTTTACCTAATTTTTTTTACATTTCTCACTTAATCTTAACCTTCTTTAGAGTATTAGAAAACAAATTAATAATTTCCAAAAAAAAAAAATTTTCAACACTTTGAAATATTTTACTTTCATCAGTTGAACATCAATTGGTGAAAGTGGATTTATTTCAAACTTCCAAGGGTATATTACTTAATTTTTTTTACATTTCTCACTTAATCTAAACCTTCTTTAGAGTATTAGAAAAACAAACATAATAATTTCCAAAATAAATTTTTCAACACTTTGAAATATTTTACTTTCATCAGTTGAACATCAAACGGTGAAAGTTGATTTATTTCAAACTTCCAAGGGTATTTTAACTAATTTTTCTTGCATTTCTCACTTAACCTAAGTATCTGCTAGGGGTTTAAGAAGGAAACGTTTTATAATATCAAAAATAATAATTTTCATCACTTTGAAATTTTTTACTTTCATCAGTTGAACATCAAACGGTGAAAGTGGATTTATTTCAAACTTCCAAGGGTATTTTAACTAATTTTTCTTGCATTTCTCACTTAACCTAAGTATCTGCTAGGGGTTTAGGAAGGAAACGCTTTATAATATCCAAAAAAAAAAAAATTTCAACACTGAAATTTTTTACTTTCATCAGTTGAACGTCAATCGGTGAAAGTTGATTTATTTCAAACTTCCAAGGGTATTTTAACTAATTTTTCTTGCATTTCTCACTTAACCTAAGTATCTGCTAGGGGTTTAAGAAGGAAACGTTTTATAATAACCTAAAAAAAAAATTTCAACACTGAAATTTTTTACTTTCATCAGTTGAACATCAAACGGTGAAAGTGGATTTATTTCAAACATCTAAGGGTATTTTACCGAATTGTTTTTGCATTTATTTTCATTTTGCACACACACACACACACAACAATATCACCATAAAACTGCGCTACAGCCGTTCGTTGTAGCAATAATTTCTCTAGGTAACAAACAATTGATCACGGTTGCATCAAATTTCATCAAAATTTTTGCCACCCTTGCGCTCGAGCGGACTGAGGCGTGTAACTTAAAATGCGGATTTTGCGTAATTAGAAATTCTAGTTGAATTTCGACCGAAAAAGCTGTTTTTAATCACGGTTGCATGATCGAGTCGTTCTTAATCACGGTTGCATGATCGAGTCGTTCTTAATCACGGTTGCATGAAATTCACACAATCCATCCTATACTTTCACCAAACGTACTACAATCAGTGAAAGTGGATTTATTTCAAACTTCCAAGGGCATTTTACCTATTTTTTTTGCATTTCTCACTTAACCTTATACTACTTTAGGGCATTAGTAAAAAAATTTTATAATTTCCAAAAAAAAAATTTCAACACTGAAATTTTTTTCTTTCATCTGTAGCACCTCACTCGGTGAAAGTACGATTGGTGAAAGTGGATTTATTTCAAACTTCCAAGGGTATTTTACCTAGATTTTTTTACATTTCTCACTTAATCTAAACCTTCTTTAGAGTATTAGAAAAACAAATTAATAATTTCCAAAAAAAATTTTTTCAACACTTTGAAATATTTTACTTTCATCAGTTGAACATCAATCGGTGAAAGTGGATTTATTTCAAACTTCCAAGGGTATATTACCTAATTTTTTTTACATTTCTCACTTAATCTTAACCTTCTTTAGAGTATTAGAAAACAAATTAATAATTTCCAAAAAAAAAAATTTTCAACACTTTGAAATATTTTACTTTCATCAGTTGAACATCAATTGGTGAAAGTGGATTTATTTCAAACTTCCAAGGGTATTTTACCTAATTTTTTTTACATTTCTCACTTAATCTTAACCTTCTTTAGAGTATTAGAAAACAAATTAATAATTTCCAAAAAAAAAAATTTTCAACACTTTGAAATATTTTACTTTCATCAGTTGAACATCAATTGGTGAAAGTGGATTTATTTCAAACTTCCAAGGGTATATTACTTAATTTTTTTTACATTTCTCACTTAATCTAAACCTTCTTTAGAGTATTAGAAAAACAAACATAATAATTTCCAAAATAAATTTTTCAACACTTTGAAATATTTTACTTTCATCAGTTGAACATCAAACGGTGAAAGTTAATTTATTTCAAACTTCCAAGGGTATTTTAACTAATTTTTCTTGCATTTCTCACTTAACCTAAGTATCTGCTAGGGGTTTAAGAAGGAAACGTTTTATAATATCAAAAATAATAATTTTCATCACTTTGAAATTTTTTACTTTCATCAGTTGAACATCAAACGGTGAAAGTGGATTTATTTCAAACTTCCAAGGGTATTTTAACTAATTTTTCTTGCATTTCTCACTTAACCTAAGTATCTGCTAGGGGTTTAGGAAGGAAACGCTTTATAATATCCAAAAAAAAAAAAATTTCAACACTGAAATTTTTTACTTTCATCAGTTGAACGTCAATCGGTGAAAGTTGATTTATTTCAAACTTCCAAGGGTATTTTAACTAATTTTTCTTGCATTTCTCACTTAACCTAAGTATCTGCTAGGGGTTTAAGAAGGAAACGTTTTATAATAACCTAAAAAAAAATTTTCAACACTGAAATTTTTTACTTTCATCAGTTGAACATCAAACGGTGAAAGTGGATTTATTTCAAACATCTAAGGGTATTTTACCGAATTGTTTTTGCATTTATTTTCATTTTGCACACACACACACACACAACAATATCACCATAAAACTGCGCTACAGCCGTTCGTTGTAGCAATAATTTCTCTAGGTAACAAACAACGAGCCCTGTTCCTTGTCAGAGCCATCTACAATTTTCTAGTCAGCGAGCAAATCTCGTCAACAATAGAATTGTGGTCGAGTCGGAGGGGCCTGGAGAATAGCATTGACGTAAACCCAGACCTGTTGGTTTGAAATTCGTACTATAAGCGGCATCTATTAATATATTTTGTAATTATTTCTTCTTCTGCTTTCGCGCCCATATGAACGGCAACTCTGTACATATATTTCGTATTCATTGGTACAGTACAACTGCCACTTTGCCGTTTTACAGTCAGTACAGTGAATGATCTATGCTATATAGAGTAGTTGTTTCAAAATGTCGATTGCGTTAAAGAATGTGTGTAGAACTTGTTTGATGCAATCTGACGATGTGAAATCGCTGTACGAATCGTGTTCGACGGAAATTGAAGAATGTGTGGCGGAAATACTGATGTATATCACCCCATTGAGAGTAAGTAGCATTCATTTATGTCAGTCCATTAAAAACCCAGCCACGAAAATTCAGTGTTGCCATCATGAAAACAACAATCCCTTAGATTGTTATTTCGCTTAATACGTGGTTTTCAAGCCGCAATTGTGTTTCATTTTGTGTAAAATGTAATTAATTAGCGTTATAAAATCAAAAACTGCAGGATTATTTAGTGGAATTATGAAATTTCATTAAAAATACCATGTATAGCGGTGCAAAGAGCGCGCTGTCCGATGTTTAGGGAATGGCTCTCTTTTATATATTCACTATTTTCGTAATCTACATATTCTGATTTGTCTTTAATTCAAATTATATAACATGTACATACAAAATTAGGTTGAGGTTTTAATTTGCCTACACATTTGCATCGTGTAAACTATCAGTGGCGTAGCAACCGGGGGTGCAAGAAGTGCGATGCACACGGACCCATGAGCTTTGGCGCCTTATTTTCATTAATACTTACCATTTTTATTAGTTTATTTAAAAAAATTTGTTATAGAAGGACAAAGAAGACTAAAAAAATACCATTCATATGGTTAAATAAATTTATTATAATAATTAATTAACTTTTTTATTTATTATAGTAAGTTAAATACATTTTCACATATTCTTTTAAGTCTACAAACACAAAAACATGCAGTACGAATCAAATTTAAAGTTTAGGTCTACAAATATAGTTCTTTAACTTTACCTTAACTTAACTTTTCTCATTTTTGAAATTTTTATTAAATAGCTACCACGGTTCAAAATAGGAAACATTTAATTTTATTGAATAACATAGCCAATTTCTCGAAATGGTCATACCTGTTTTAATAATTTTCTTCTAATATAAACTAATGTTGAAAGAATGACCCTCAATTTTTTGAAAAAGACCCACCATTGGTTGACTGGAACCATTTTCAATTATAAGCCGCTTATTTTCAATGGATCAGGAACATTAAATTTGTCTGATAAATAGACATTACCTTGCATACTCATTGCACTATGATTTACATCAACATTTTCTACAACTTGTTCTGATGATTTTGTTTCCACTTTGCCATCTTCTGCTTCCAAATGTAATAATAAGCTAGTAGAAGGAACTGGATGAGTCGATTCTGCCATCGATTGTTTGAAAACGTTTATGCAATTTATTTATGCCTTTTTTCGCTTTTTCGTATTTCTTTCTTTTCGCCGTCCCGCTCTGATGTTTCAGCATATTTATCCTTCTAAGTATATACTACATTAGACATGTATTAAACATAAAAAAATATTTTTTTAAACTTACCCTATGATAAATTAGCACAATTGAAAATTCTAACGTAGTTTTAAAATTTCTAAATCTAGGTAAAAGACAAATATATCATGGAACACAGAAATTATAATTATTAGGTACATTCATATATATTTCCTGGCAAGTTATTTCTTTAGGCATTTCACTTTAACTTATTAATTTTTGAAATCTAGATTGCATTTTGATCTGCTAGTTCAACAATTGGTCAAGAAAATGTTCACTTTTGTTTATATAAATTATGGAATCAAGTGTGTAGAACGTTTCTGTAAACAGGGGTTTTGCCATCTTTGGATGATGCGTTTTGTGCAAATATATCTTAGGGTGAACGTTGTGTACTTCTTGTGTTGCTCTTAGATTTAGAATTCCGAATTATTTGTAGGCGTAGCTCTCTTAGATCCAATTGTTAATAATACTTAAATACTCTGTTGCAATTAATGCTGAATCTAAGGAAAGGTTGTCGATTGTTAATAACATGAACTTTTCCTATCTCATAAAATATATTTTCGAGAATAAAACACATTGCATTCAAAAGTCCTAAAAATTAGCGTAATCATATTTATAATCTTACAAATAAACCTTATTTGAGCCATTGGCAACATTGGCTTGAATCCTTCAGTAAAACATCTGCAGTGTCATGCACCGAACTTTCTTATACGCATACGGGTTAAACCACTTCGTAGTTTCATTATTTTTGTAATTTATACTATTTGTTCTTACCTTTAGATCGCTTTTATATTTAATAAATATATTTCTTAGAATATATATTAAATGTCAAACTTCAAATTATTTACGTCTATTTTGTTAAACAATTGACAGGCGCAGATGATATGATATATATAATAAGCAGAAATTTATTTTGAAACCAGTACCGTTTTTGGAAAAAGAATTCGAACAAAAGTTGTGCTAAATATAAATATCTTTAATTTTTGTTCATTCAATTTTTCTGTAACTGTAACCATTTTTGAGTAATTGCAGAAACTGCAAAAAAAGACTAGAGTAAACAGGCACTTCTACTTTGAATATTTTTTTCAAAAATAGGAGTTGCACTCCCCAGGCATATGCAAATCTTAAGTTTAAAGTTTCATAATTTTAGCTTCAACCGTTTAGGCTGTAGAGAACATACACACACACACACACAGACGGACGTCATTCCAAAAATAGTCGGGATCGATTCAGGGAAGGTCAAAACGTATATTTCCGTTAAAATCTCGAGTTCGAAATTTTTCATGATTACAATACTTACTTATACTGCGTATAAGAAAGTAAAATCATTTATTGGACAGAAAAGAGAAGAAATAAACTTATTACATTCATACATACGCAATATAATTAAGTATTGTCATTTTGAAAGAATTCTCGAGGTTTTAACGGAAATATGCCTTTTAACCTTACCTGAAACGATTCCGACTAGTTTTGGAATGACGTCTTCAGTATTGAATTTGATATTTAAAAATAATGTGTTTGATACGTGTGTAAATTTTTATATATAAATTGTGTACGGCGCATGTCAGTATTATTGGCTTATTGCAGTGCTGCACTCTGTTTTATAGTTTCGAAACTTTTTGGATTTGACCGATCTCTAATATTACAAGATTTTTATACTATAATAATAATGGAAGATATCTTACATTTATTGACCAGCGTAACAATAATTTAACTATAGTTGACGAAACTGAAACTAACATCTTACATAAATATATATCGCAATACACGGCACACGCAGTTTGCGCAGTTTGAGTCCTATTAAATTTGATATATAATTTTGTATTGAATTTGATATCCAAAAATTCTGATTCCAAATCAAATTCAATATTTACTTATACATCGTGTCACACGGGTTTAGAACATTGCAGATATTTTTAAATACAATATAAACCAGTTAAAAAACATCCACTGTGACTTACACTGATATTTCTTATACGAATTTTGGTTAGCTCATATTTAGACTATTTTTCTAATTTATAATATCTTACTTACCCTTTGAACCGCGTTTCACTAATTTAATTCTTAGACTAAATATTAAATGTCAAACTTCAAATTATATCAGTTTTTGTTTTTTTTATTAAACAATTGACAGGCACAGTTGATACCATTTATTCGAAAATAATTATTTTTTCCAAAAAAAAAAATTTTCAACACTTTGAAATATTTTACTTTCATCAGTTGAACATCAATTGGTGAAAGTGGATTTATTTCAAACTTCCAAGGGTATTTTACCTAATTTTTTTTACATTTCTCACTTAATCTTAACCTTCTTTAGAGTATTAGAAAACAAATTAATAATTTCCAAAAAAAAAAATTTTCAACACTTTGAAATATTTTACTTTCATCAGTTGAACATCAATTGGTGAAAGTGGATTTATTTCAAACTTCCAAGGGTATTTTACCTAGATTTTTTTACATTTCTCACTTAATCTAAAACTTCTATAGAGTATTAGAAAAACAAACATAATAATTTCCAAAAAAAAATTTTCAACACTTTGAAATATTTTACTTTCATCAGTTGAACATCAATTGGTGAAAGTGGATTTATTTCAAACTTCCAAGGGTATTTTACCTAATTTTTTTTACATTTCTCACTTAATCTAAACCTTCTTTAGAGTATTAGAAAAACAAATTAATAATTTCCAAAAAAAATTTTTTCAACACTTTGAAATATTTTACTTTCATCAGTTGAACATCAATCGGTGAAAGTGGATTTATTTCAAACTTCCAAGGGTATATTACCTAATTTTTTTTACATTTCTCACTTAATCTTAACCTTCTTTAGAGTATTAGAAAACAAATTAATAATTTCCAAAAAAAAAATTTTTCAACACTTTGAAATATTTTACTTTCATCAGTTGAACATCAATTGGTGAAAGTGGATTTATTTCAAACTTCCAAGGGTATTTTACCTAATTTTTTTTACATTTCTCACTTAATCTTAACCTTCTTTAGAGTATTAGAAAACAAATTAATAATTTCCAAAAAAAAAAAATTTTCAACACTTTGAAATATTTTACTTTCATCAGTTGAACATCAATTGGTGAAAGTGGATTTATTTCAAACTTCCAAGGGTATATTACTTAATTTTTTTTACATTTCTCACTTAATCTAAACCTTCTTTAGAGTATTAGAAAAACAAACATAATAATTTCCAAAATAAATTTTTCAACACTTTGAAATATTTTACTTTCATCAGTTGAACATCAAACGGTGAAAGTTGATTTATTTCAAACTTCCAAGGGTATTTTAACTAATTTTTCTTGCATTTCTCACTTAACCTAAGTATCTGCTAGGGGTTTAAGAAGGAAACGTTTTATAATATCAAAAATAATAATTTTCATCACTTTGAAATTTTTTACTTTCATCAGTTGAACATCAAACGGTGAAAGTGGATTTATTTCAAACTTCCAAGGGTATTTTAACTAATTTTTCTTGCATTTCTCACTTAACCTAAGTATCTGCTAGGGGTTTAGGAAGGAAACGCTTTATAATATCCAAAAAAAAAAAAATTTCAACACTGAAATTTTTTACTTTCATCAGTTGAACGTCAATCGGTGAAAGTTGATTTATTTCAAACTTCCAAGGGTATTTTAACTAATTTTTCTTGCATTTCTCACTTAACCTAAGTATCTGCTAGGGGTTTAAGAAGGAAACGTTTTATAATAACCTAAAAAAAAAATTTCAACACTGAAATTTTTTACTTTCATCAGTTGAACATCAAACGGTGAAAGTGGATTTATTTCAAACATCTAAGGGTATTTTACCGAATTGTTTTTGCATTTATTTTCATTTTGCACACACACACACACACAACAATATCACCATAAAACTGCGCTACAGCCGTTCGTTGTAGCAATAATTTCTCTAGGTAACAAACAATTGATCACGGTTGCATCAAATTTCATCAAAATTTTTGCCACCCTTGCGCTCGAGCGGACTGAGGCGTGTAACTTAAAATGCGGATTTTGCGTAATTAGAAATTCTAGTTGAATTTCGACCGAAAAAGCTGTTTTTAATCACGGTTGCATGATCGAGTCGTTCTTAATCACGGTTGCATGATCGAGTCGTTCTTAATCACGGTTGCATGAAATTCACACAATCCATCCTATACTTTCACCAAACGTACTACAATCAGTGAAAGTGGATTTATTTCAAACTTCCAAGGGCATTTTACCTATTTTTTTTGCATTTCTCACTTAACCTTATACTACTTTAGGGCATTAGTAAAAAAATTTTATAATTTCCAAAAAAAAAATTTCAACACTGAAATTTTTTTCTTTCATCTGTAGCACCTCACTCGGTGAAAGTACGATTGGTGAAAGTGGATTTATTTCAAACTTCCAAGGGTATTTTACCTAGATTTTTTTACATTTCTCACTTAATCTAAACCTTCTTTAGAGTATTAGAAAAACAAATTAATAATTTCCAAAAAAAATTTTTTCAACACTTTGAAATATTTTACTTTCATCAGTTGAACATCAATCGGTGAAAGTGGATTTATTTCAAACTTCCAAGGGTATATTACCTAATTTTTTTTACATTTCTCACTTAATCTTAACCTTCTTTAGAGTATTAGAAAACAAATTAATAATTTCCAAAAAAAAAAATTTTCAACACTTTGAAATATTTTACTTTCATCAGTTGAACATCAATTGGTGAAAGTGGATTTATTTCAAACTTCCAAGGGTATTTTACCTAATTTTTTTTACATTTCTCACTTAATCTTAACCTTCTTTAGAGTATTAGAAAACAAATTAATAATTTCCAAAAAAAAAAATTTTCAACACTTTGAAATATTTTACTTTCATCAGTTGAACATCAATTGGTGAAAGTGGATTTATTTCAAACTTCCAAGGGTATATTACTTAATTTTTTTTACATTTCTCACTTAATCTAAACCTTCTTTAGAGTATTAGAAAAACAAACATAATAATTTCCAAAATAAATTTTTCAACACTTTGAAATATTTTACTTTCATCAGTTGAACATCAAACGGTGAAAGTTAATTTATTTCAAACTTCCAAGGGTATTTTAACTAATTTTTCTTGCATTTCTCACTTAACCTAAGTATCTGCTAGGGGTTTAAGAAGGAAACGTTTTATAATATCAAAAATAATAATTTTCATCACTTTGAAATTTTTTACTTTCATCAGTTGAACATCAAACGGTGAAAGTGGATTTATTTCAAACTTCCAAGGGTATTTTAACTAATTTTTCTTGCATTTCTCACTTAACCTAAGTATCTGCTAGGGGTTTAGGAAGGAAACGCTTTATAATATCCAAAAAAAAAAAAATTTCAACACTGAAATTTTTTACTTTCATCAGTTGAACGTCAATCGGTGAAAGTTGATTTATTTCAAACTTCCAAGGGTATTTTAACTAATTTTTCTTGCATTTCTCACTTAACCTAAGTATCTGCTAGGGGTTTAAGAAGGAAACGTTTTATAATAACCTAAAAAAAAATTTTCAACACTGAAATTTTTTACTTTCATCAGTTGAACATCAAACGGTGAAAGTGGATTTATTTCAAACATCTAAGGGTATTTTACCGAATTGTTTTTGCATTTATTTTCATTTTGCACACACACACACACACAACAATATCACCATAAAACTGCGCTACAGCCGTTCGTTGTAGCAATAATTTCTCTAGGTAACAAACAACGAGCCCTGTTCCTTGTCAGAGCCATCTACAATTTTCTAGTCAGCGAGCAAATCTCGTCAACAATAGAATTGTGGTCGAGTCGGAGGGGCCTGGAGAATAGCATTGACGTAAACCCAGACCTGTTGGTTTGAAATTCGTACTATAAGCGGCATCTATTAATATATTTTGTAATTATTTCTTCTTCTGCTTTCGCGCCCATATGAACGGCAACTCTGTACATATATTTCGTATTCATTGGTACAGTACAACTGCCACTTTGCCGTTTTACAGTCAGTACAGTGAATGATCTATGCTATATAGAGTAGTTGTTTCAAAATGTCGATTGCGTTAAAGAATGTGTGTAGAACTTGTTTGATGCAATCTGACGATTTGAAATCGCTGTACGAATCGTGTTCGACGGAAATTGAAGAATGTGTGGCGGAAATACTGATGTATATCACCCCATTGAGAGTAAGTAGCATTCATTTATGTCAGTCCATTAAAAACCCAGCCACGAAAATTCAGTGTTGCCATCATGAAAACAACAATCCCTTAGATTGTTATTTCGCTTAATACGTGGTTTTCAAGCCGCAATTGTGTTTCATTTTGTGTAAAATGTAATTAATTAGCGTTATAAAATCAAAAACTGCAGGATTATTTAGTGGAATTATGAAATTTCATTAAAAATACCATGTATAGCGGTGCAAAGAGCGCGCTGTCCGATGTTTAGGGAATGGCTCTCTTTTATATATTCACTATTTTCGTAATCTACATATTCTGATTTGTCTTTAATTCAAATTATATAACATGTACATACAAAATTAGGTTGAGGTTTTAATTTGCCTACACATTTGCATCGTGTAAACTATCAGTGGCGTAGCAACCGGGGGTGCAAGAAGTGCGATGCACACGGACCCATGAGCTTTGGCGCCTTATTTTCATTAATACTTACCATTTTTATTAGTTTATTTAAAAAAATTTGTTATAGAAGGACAAAGAAGACTAAAAAAATACCATTCATATGGTTAAATAAATTTATTATAATAATTAATTAACTTTTTTATTTATTATAGTAAGTTAAATACATTTTCACATATTCTTTTAAGTCTACAAACACAAAAACATGCAGTACGAATCAAATTTAAAGTTTAGGTCTACAAATATAGTTCTTTAACTTTACCTTAACTTAACTTTTCTCATTTTTGAAATTTTTATTAAATAGCTACCACGGTTCAAAATAGGAAACATTTAATTTTATTGAATAACATAGCCAATTTCTCGAAATGGTCATACCTGTTTTAATAATTTTCTTCTAATATAAACTAATGTTGAAAGAATGACCCTCAATTTTTTGAAAAAGACCCACCATTGGTTGACTGGAACCATTTTCAATTATAAGCCGCTTATTTTCAATGGATCAGGAACATTAAATTTGTCTGATAAATAGACATTACCTTGCATACTCATTGCACTATGATTTACATCAACATTTTCTACAACTTGTTCTGATGATTTTGTTTCCACTTTGCCATCTTCTGCTTCCAAATGTAATAATAAGCTAGTAGAAGGAACTGGATGAGTCGATTCTGCCATCGATTGTTTGAAAACGTTTATGCAATTTATTTATGCCTTTTTTCGCTTTTTCGTATTTCTTTCTTTTCGCCGTCCCGCTCTGATGTTTCAGCATATTTATCCTTCTAAGTATATACTACATTAGACATGTATTAAACATAAAAAAATATTTTTTTAAACTTACCCTATGATAAATTAGCACAATTGAAAATTCTAACGTAGTTTTAAAATTTCTAAATCTAGGTAAAAGACAAATATATCATGGAACACAGAAATTATAATTATTAGGTACATTCATATATATTTCCTGGCAAGTTATTTCTTTAGGCATTTCACTTTAACTTATTAATTTTTGAAATCTAGATTGCATTTTGATCTGCTAGTTCAACAATTGGTCAAGAAAATGTTCACTTTTGTTTATATAAATTATGGAATCAAGTGTGTAGAACGTTTCTGTAAACAGGGGTTTTGCCATCTTTGGATGATGCGTTTTGTGCAAATATATCTTAGGGTGAACGTTGTGTACTTCTTGTGTTGCTCTTAGATTTAGAATTCCGAATTATTTGTAGGCGTAGCTCTCTTAGATCCAATTGTTAATAATACTTAAATACTCTGTTGCAATTAATGCTGAATCTAAGGAAAGGTTGTCGATTGTTAATAACATGAACTTTTCCTATCTCATAAAATATATTTTCGAGAATAAAACACATTGCATTCAAAAGTCCTAAAAATTAGCGTAATCATATTTATAATCTTACAAATAAACCTTATTTGAGCCATTGGCAACATTGGCTTGAATCCTTCAGTAAAACATCTGCAGTGTCATGCACCGAACTTTCTTATACGCATACGGGTTAAACCACTTCGTAGTTTCATTATTTTTGTAATTTATACTATTTGTTCTTACCTTTAGATCGCTTTTATATTTAATAAATATATTTCTTAGAATATATATTAAATGTCAAACTTCAAATTATTTACGTCTATTTTGTTAAACAATTGACAGGCGCAGATGATATGATATATATAATAAGCAGAAATTTATTTTGAAACCAGTACCGTTTTTGGAAAAAGAATTCGAACAAAAGTTGTGCTAAATATAAATATCTTTAATTTTTGTTCATTCAATTTTTCTGTAACTGTAACCATTTTTGAGTAATTGCAGAAACTGCAAAAAAAGACTAGAGTAAACAGGCACTTCTACTTTGAATATTTTTTTCAAAAATAGGAGTTGCACTCCCCAGGCATATGCAAATCTTAAGTTTAAAGTTTCATAATTTTAGCTTCAACCGTTTAGGCTGTAGAGAACATACACACACACACACACAGACGGACGTCATTCCAAAAATAGTCGGGATCGATTCAGGGAAGGTCAAAACGTATATTTCCGTTAAAATCTCGAGTTCGAAATTTTTCATGATTACAATACTTACTTATACTGCGTATAAGAAAGTAAAATCATTTATTGGACAGAAAAGAGAAGAAATAAACTTATTACATTCATACATACGCAATATAATTAAGTATTGTCATTTTGAAAGAATTCTCGAGGTTTTAACGGAAATATGCCTTTTAACCTTACCTGAAACGATTCCGACTAGTTTTGGAATGACGTCTTCAGTATTGAATTTGATATTTAAAAATAATGTGTTTGATACGTGTGTAAATTTTTATATATAAATTGTGTACGGCGCATGTCAGTATTATTGGCTTATTGCAGTGCTGCACTCTGTTTTATAGTTTCGAAACTTTTTGGATTTGACCGATCTCTAATATTACAAGATTTTTATACTATAATAATAATGGAAGATATCTTACATTTATTGACCAGCGTAACAATAATTTAACTATAGTTGACGAAACTGAAACTAACATCTTACATAAATATATATCGCAATACACGGCACACGCAGTTTGCGCAGTTTGAGTCCTATTAAATTTGATATATAATTTTGTATTGAATTTGATATCCAAAAATTCTGATTCCAAATCAAATTCAATATTTACTTATACATCGTGTCACACGGGTTTAGAACATTGCAGATATTTTTAAATACAATATAAACCAGTTAAAAAACATCCACTGTGACTTACACTGATATTTCTTATACGAATTTTGGTTAGCTCATATTTAGACTATTTTTCTAATTTATAATATCTTACTTACCCTTTGAACCGCGTTTCACTAATTTAATTCTTAGACTAAATATTAAATGTCAAACTTCAAATTATATCAGTTTTTGTTTTTTTTATTAAACAATTGACAGGCACAGTTGATACCATTTATTCGAAAATAATTATAATAAGAACCAATTTCAATAGCCATTTCCTTGTTTCCGGTATTTTCTTTGAATAATTGTTTCAAATAAAGGTTGTACAAATTGCTAATATATTTAATTTTTATTTTAATAATTTTTCTGTAAGTGCAGTCATTTTTGCGTAATTGCAGAAACCGCAAAACATGACTAGAGCAAACGTGCATTTCCGGTTTGAATGTTGTTTTCTAAAATAGGAGACATCTACGGATCTTAAGTTTAAGGTTTCATAATATTTCCTTCAACCGACTAGACTGTTAAGCGCTTACACAGACACACACACGCACAGAGGGACGTCGGAAGTAGTTTTAATCGATTATGGGAAGGTCAAATCGTATACTTTCGTTAAAATCTCGAGAACTACATTTATCGTGATAACAATACTTACACTTATACTGGCGTATAAGTGCACTTGTCAGGCATATACAAAACTTAAGTTTAAAATAATTTATTTCCACAATTAAAAGGCAATCAGCCTAATTCACGTGTCCCTTGTTTGCGAAACAATATTGTATTGATTACAAGTGACTTTACAATGTGCTTTAAGATATTGTTTTTATTTGATATTCTCGTGACCACCTTGTAAATCCCAATTTACAATAGCTTATATCAAACGATATCTTATCGCTTACAAGAATGAAAGTAGCGTGCATTGCTACCAACAAAATTTTTTTAGCTGGTATATGGTTTATTGTGGTATTAACCGCGTTAAACATAACCACATAGTTTCCCATAAAAATGATATAAATAAACATTAAATATATTAATTTAATTAAAATTAATGTAGGGAAAATTTCTTGATGGCTTTATTTTAATATGGGATTAATAATTACAAGTTCCAGAACTCTTTCTTCGCCATCCAAATTAGTGCGATTATTTTTATTTCTTATAATAATGATATGAATTATTTGTAAACATCTTATTCAAAATTAAATTGCCCGCAACATTTCCGTGAATTCCAATTTATTAACATTAGTGCGTATTGTTGTAATGCTTGGCATCGGCCAATTTGGAAATATTATGGCGAATAAATCTTGAAGTTTGCGTAAACAATTTTTATAATATTAAAAGTTTTTATAATAAGTTTTTCTTAGTTAGAAAAAATTAAATTACTTTTAATAAGGGAATCACAAAATAAATAAATGACATGTTTCAAACGGCACAAATTCATTAGTCTTTTGTTTTAATATTATAGTATTATTTAATTGTAATTTTGAATATTTTCAAATCTAATTTCTGCAATTATTAAAGCATGCAAAATTAATTTTGTTTATTGATCTGAATGCAGAATATTAAGCTCTACAATTTTTTTTTGAGTCATTTTTGTTTATAATAATTTGTGGGGTAATTCGCAAAGCTATTTTTACATGTTGAATTCTTATGTACACAGCCACCGACTCTAAACGAAACAAAAATAATTATAAAAAAAAAAATAAAGTGCTCCGAATTAAATTTATATTTAAACAATTTAACAATTATTTTAAAAATAACAATATATTATATGAATTTAGACAAATTCTAGAGCGTAAATTAATAATTTGGGCCATTTTACATGGAATCAATATAATAATCATGTCTACATTCAATACAATACTCCGGTTTTGAGATAATCCCACATACATAAGTAAATAATATTCCTGAAATCATTACGATAACTCATAGGTTGTTCAGTGTTCCAAAGCTCAACATATTATATTGTTTCTGACTGCAACTGTTTTTGTTTTCTAGTACGACACCTGCGATGGATTGTCCACAAGTATTTGCTATGGTTGTATAAAAGAAATGATCCAACTTTATAAATTCGTCCAAAAATGTTGTGAATCGGATAAGGGATTGCGAAGCCATGCAGTGAAAATTGTCCAAAGCAAAGCGAACATGATCTCTATCGGCAATATAACAATAATAGACGATCATAAAAATAGTTTTACTAATGAAAATGATAATCAAAATTGTAATACACAAAATTTGCAATGTCCATTAACTGAAAACGAAATTGAGATGAAACTTGAGCAAGAGATGGATTTTATAGAGCATAAAATTGATGTTAGAGCCGAACCCAACACTTGTAGAGAAACGGAAGAAGATAAAGGTGTTGCAAATCTCTATAAAAATTTGTCACCCCTACAACAGCATTCGAAAGAGCAGGATGGGCAAGATAATGACAAACAATGCGATACGGAAAGTCTTCCTGTCAAACGTATCCATACTAAGGAGCAATCCTTCTCATGCTCGGTGTGTAACCTAGAATTTGCAGAGAGGAAAGACCATATTCGAACCCTCACCGGGAAAAAACCCAACAGTTATAGAATTTGCACACGTTCCTCTGGTGTAAATACTAATATGACTACTCACATGCGCAGTCATAATGAAAACGTAAATTGGCCCAGAAGAAAATCGTAAATGCTCATTCTCGAATCCACACTGGCGTAAACAAATGTCTAATTTGCAAAAGTTCATATAGTCAGAAGAAGGAATTGACTCGTCACATGCGTATCCATACACATGGGAAACCCTTCACTTGTTCGGTGTGCAATCAAAGATTTGCACACAAGATTATCCTAACTACACATATTCGATCCCATACCGGCGAGAAACCATACAAATGTACAATTTGCAAACGTTCATTTAGTCAACAGAGCAATTTGAACACTCACATGTGTAAAAGTTTATTCTAAGAATAATTTTTAGCAGTTGAAAAAGTAACGGATACGGCAGGGATCGAACCCGTGACCATCGGTGTATCCGTTACTTTTTCAACTGCTAAAAATTATTCTTAGCATGTACTTTAACGTGAATCCGTTGAATATAGTAATAATTAATTTCTAAAAGTTTATTCTTTATTTAGACTCTAACTAGGTTCGTCTTTAGTGGAGATGCAACGGAATGCTAGATTTAAAGAAATTTCCATTGTGGTTAACATATTCGGTTATTTAATATTTATGATAGTCAAAGAAAACAATAAGAATATGTATAGAACAATTAATTAAGAGGTTTTGTAGTAAATAATGAGATTATATAATGTAAAAAAATAATGCGACAGTTACTCACCCATGACTCACGCTATTGCAAAGAACTCTACTTAGCTCAAGACTTTAACTTGTTAATCTCAACTCAATAACGACTAAAAACTGATTTTTTAAAAACCCACGCAAGCGAAGACTTCTCTGCTCCGCAGTTTGCGAAAGACTCTCTGTATATCTCTGATAAATTCTATATCTTTTCGATACGACGGAGATGATTCAAAGTGCAGGTAAACATCGAGAATCATACTCTGCACCCTGAACCCCAAATTGTATTAACAACATATTTTGCTTTTAGCGTGAGTCATAGGATACATAGTAAAACAATTCCTATCGTAAGTAATGAGCGTAACTGATACCAACTATCGTTTGTCCCTCGAGATCTGAGATATGACTCAGACGCGGTGACTTTCTTGTTACACATGCGTATCCCTACACATGAGAAACCTTTCACATGCTCGGTGTGCAACCAAAAATTTGCACATAAGTGTAATCTTACCAGACATATTCGAACCCACAGTGGTGTAAAACCATACAAATGTTCAATTTGCGAACGTTCATTTTGTCAGAAGAGCAGTTTGACCACTCACATGCGTGGCCATACACATGAGAAACCCTTCACTTGCTCGGTGTGCAACCAAAAAATTTCACGGCAGGGTTACTTAACAAGACATATTCGAATCCACACTGGAGAATAACCTCATCAATGGCTAGTTTGCAAATTTTATTATCCACGTTATTATTTATAACTATTCATATGTGCAAACAAAACTCTTAATGCATCTTTGCTTTCCGAAACCATTCTCTTCGGTGTGCAACCATGAATTTGCACATAAGAGTACCCTAACTGATAGATCAGCGGAAAAGTCAAATTTAACAATCCCAGTTACAACATACAGACACATAGATGGTCGACATTCCAATAATAGTCGGAAACGATTATGGGAAGGTCAAAATGTATATTTCTGTTAAAATATCGAGATCGAAAATTTTTTGTTTTTACACGTAATTATACTTATACTGCGTATAAGATAGTAAAAATTGCTTAAAACGTGGTAACCTACATAATAAATTTAACTAATAATTACAATGATTTTAGCGTCATCATATCATATCATGCAGAGGCGACAGAAAAGAAGCCACCTAGCAAATGCCCGACCTGTCATGCTGAATCGACAGAAAATAATCCAGCTAGCAAATTCTTGACAAAGTGACTATTTCTTGTCACCGCCATTAACTTTATTGTTTTATAAATTCTAACGATCTAACCAAGATGCAAATAAGAAAGATACAGTCATGCCGCATGCTATCATATGTAACGCCACGCCGAGAGGAGTCATCAACTACTGGGGGAGGTCAAATATATAATGCAGTAGACCTGAGACATATTAAGGTATTATAATTTTTTTTTTCTGTAAAATGAATATATTTTAAAATAAAAGTTATGCGAAATATTAATATCTTTTATTTTCATTCCAGCTAATCTTTCTGCAAATAAAGCAGAACATGCAAAAAATGACTAGATAAAAGATGCACTTCTGGAGGGAATATTCCTTTCAAAAATAGGTTTTCCATTCAAATTTATTTTATAAATTGCAACAATCTAATGTAAATGCGTATAAGAAAGTTCAGCGACAAACATGCCGCATATCAACCGAAGTAGCGCCGAGTACTTCTATTGACGTATCCATGGTGTAACAGCGAAACGACCTACCTCGAATAAATTTTATGTTATTAAAGATACAATAAAATAGTATATGGCAATCTTATGCAGGACCAAAGGGGACATCTAACTGTGAAAGAAAATATTTTTTTAAACCAGTGGTTCTCAAGTAACAACACAAAGTTATATTTTTTCAAATGAGTTGCCATATATATTTTAAGCCCTTTTGATAGAGTATTTTTTTCTGAATTCCATCATCTATTTGTTTTATACACTTATATAATAAAAATATCCAAACCCAACCCGTACGCAATATTTCATGAACCCAAGTTGGTGTATTTATATTTTTAGTTATATTACTGACACCCCCTGGCCTACAATTATCCTTAAGTGACCTTTCCTGCTGTTCCTTGATGTACTCGGCCTCGGCATATCTGTAGCTGATCCACAGACAAGTATACACTGACGTATAACGTAATGCACCGCTTAATATTTTAGTGCTACCCCCGCACTAGAGGTGCCATCCGCTATGCCACGACTAACTAAAACCATACATGTTCTACAGTTTTCGTTTTATTTCGATAAGAAATTTGATCTTGTATTGAATAGTTCGTGTATTTTTACTGATTGTTCATTTATACAATTGCATATATATTTAGCGGGCGATCTTTTTGTTATATTTATCTAAATTTCAAATTTATTTAAAATTAATATAAGATGTCTGGACAGAAGTGTGTTTATTTTAATTGTAAAATATCGCGAATGGAACATTCTAAATTATGCTTTTTTAAATTTCCAGTCATAAATAAAATAAAGTGTGTATAATGGGTCGCAAGAAGTGGTAATAAGTTTTCTATTCTGATATTTATGCAATACTATTTCGTTAGATAATTTCTAAATAATTACATGTTTAAAATAATTTAATTAGACAATTATTTATTTTCAGGTAATTCATTACTTATCGATATGCCTTTTGATAAGCTTCAAAGTAAACTGATTTGTGCGGATCATTTCAATTCCGATTCATTTGTTGATTCTTTGCGAAACAAATTGTATGTCAATGCTGTACCGGTACAAGTATTAGAGATTAATTATAATTTAATTCTATTATCACCATCAAAATTGAAAGTAGTATCTCCTAAACTCGAATACTGTAATTCGTATTCAGAGGAAATTAATTTGCCTTCAACACCGGAAAGGCAGCCAACAATCAGTGAAGCTGCACAACAATGGTCATCTAATCCTTTGTGTTTACTATATTTAGCTTGCCGAAAAAAATAATATTCTGATACTGAAAGTCCGCGAAAGTAATCAATTCGTAAAAAACTAAAACGAGTTCGACGTTATTATAAAAATAAACGATCATTGTAGAGCTAAAAAAATTAGGAAAGAAAGAAAAGTCAAAATTTGATATTCTCTCTGATATCAATAACTTTAATCTTAAATCAGTATATTCTAGGGTGCAAATGTGTCATTGCGCTATAAAAACAGTGGTGCAAAACGTAAATAGAATTTTCTTTATGTTTTTATTTCAAAACAGCTTCAGCCTATAAATTTTGTGTTGGTATATTACTTCCCCCAATTTCAACAATAAAGTCGAGGATAACAAAGTCAAAATTGAAAACTGGTTTTTTTCCAGCACTTTTTCAACAAATACCACTTCAGGTATCATCAATGTCTGATACGGAAAAATTTTGCGTTCTTGCCTTTGGTGAAATGGCATTAAAACAATTTTTATAGTATAAGAAACAATTTGGTATGGTTGAAGGTTTGGTAGACTTAGGACCACTTGGTCGAAATTTTAAATATGGAGGAAGCACCTTGTTATTCATGGTTCGTGGTTAATATTCCAAGTGGAAACTCCCAGTTGCCTATTTCATTATTAAATACATGTCATGTACGAAGTGCCACATCTATTGAAATGTGTTCGAAATAATAGGTTAAATTTTAATTTTATTTTATATGGCAATAAAGTATCGTTCACAAACGTAATACAAACTTGTAATTTAGATAAATGCAGTACACTAGTAAGATCGAACTGTAAATTAATGGAAGCTCATATATATCCAAATAACTTTCAAAAATGAATTGTAAATTAGCTTTACAAATCGTTAGCCATCGTGTAGCTGCTTCTATTAGAACAGCCATCTCTTGTTACAAAAACGAACTATATCGACGCGCCACGCGTAGTCCCATTTACATTGTCTATCTGTATATATTTAATCTGTGCCATATATATCAATATATATATATATATATATATATATATTATATTATATTATATTTATAGAAGTTGTGGTTGGAGTTTCGTGAAACATTTTATTAATAAATAAATAATTTAAACACTTGGTTAAGTTTCCCAGGTTTTTATTTAAAACGGCAATTGTTTCGACTGTTAGGTCATCTTCAGGTCTAATACATTTTATTCTATTTACATGTTTTTATATAGGTCTTATTATATAAATTGTATATTAAGGAGTGGGGAGTTACTGACATCAACTTGTTCATTGACAATGGGTTTTGAAGAATTTACTGCTTTTCTTATTTCTAGATTTTCCAGGTAATTTAATTTTAAGCTATTGTTTTCAAAGTGTAAGATTTTAAGTTCTGCAAGAGAATGGTTATATTGTTTACAATGTTGGGATATTCCCGTTAAGTTGGTGTCGGTACCTATTGCTTTAATATGTTCTTTTAATCGGATTGCTAAATTTCTGCGGGTTTGGCCTATATATAATGCTTGACAGTCTTTGCAATTTATTTGATAGGCGCCGGTTTTATTTAATTTATCTGTTGAGGGTTTCTGATTATTTAATATTTTTCCTAACGTTATTTTGTTAATATTATTAATCAAATAAATTTGACAGAAAAACACTCGGTGATATTTCACAATATATTTTGTGAAATATCACCGAGTGTTTTTCTGTCAAATTTATTTGATTAATAATATTTTGAAATGTTTCACCGAGTGCCAACAGCGTCTTCAATAAATCTTATTATTTTGTTGCTACTTATGGTTTTTATGTCAAGTTTTTTTAAATGCGTTGAAATTGTTTGAGTGGTTTTGGGAACGTAATTAAGATAGTACCAGTGTGTAGTCTTTGATTCTTGTGATGGTGTGTAGATTTCTTGAATGATTTGTTTTTTATTCTTTTTCTTTAATAATTTGTCTATTAATTCTATTGAATAGCCATTGTTAATAGCAATTTGTTTTATTGTGTTGACTTCATCTTTATAATTTATTTCATTTAAAGGGATATTTACTAGTCTATGTAACATACTATGGAATGCAGACATTTTAATTATATGAGATTGGTTAGAGTTGGCTGGTATAATGGTATCGTTAAATGTTGGTTTTCTATATATGTTGTATTCGAATTGGTTATTATTGTTGGTTATTGTTATGTCGAGGAAGTTCATGGATTTATTTTCTTCTTTTTCTAATGTAAATTTAATGTGGTGGTTGATGTTGTTTATGTAAGTAAGAAAGTGATCTAATTGTCTGTAGGTTCCTGTCCAAATGCAAAAAATATCGTCTACATAGCGAGTCCAAAATTTGATGTGTTTTAGAAGTTGGTTTGTAGTGTTAAAAATGTTTTTTTCAAAATGGTTCATGTATAATTCAGCGAATAATGGGGACATTGGTGAACCCATTGGTAGCCCTTTGGTTTGCATGTAAAATTTGTTATTAAATTGGAGGTAGTTTTGGTTAAGACAGAGGTCAGTTATTGATAGAAGTTCTTGTGCTTCTTGATTTGAGCATTGGCTATTTAAAAGTTTATCGAGAATAATGTCTTTTAATTCTGGGATAGGGATTGATGTGAAGAGACTTTTTACATCAAATGAAATAATTTTGCAGCTGAAATCAAATTTGTTGTTTTTTAAATTGTCGATAAATTCGAACGTGTTTTTAATAGAATATGTGGATTCAAAGTTACGTAGTGTTGGTAGTATTTTGTTTAATGTTTTACAAATTTTATAAGCAGGGGCGTTTTAAATAAAAACCTGTGAAACTTAACCAAGTGTTTAAATTATTTATTTATATATATATATATATATATATATATATATATATATATATGTATATACATATATATATATATATATATATATATATATATATATATATATATATATATATATATATATATATATATATATATTGTTACGTGCCTATCGACACCGTAACCAAAAGTCCTCGGTCAAGCTGAGGGTGCCGGCTTCTCAGTGAAGAAGGGGTGGTTCAAAATTAAAATAAGAATATTTTTCATGGGCGCCACGCGATTTAAATATAGTGCTTACCTCAACAAAACTAAAACGCGAAAGTCCCTAGGATTCCATAGTATTGGTACGATTAACAAACGTTGTTTTCCCCCAAATACACGTTATATAATCAACGGTTCTCTTTCCTAAAATGGCGTCACAAACTGCTGCAAGATGGTTGAAACAAACAAGGAAGCCAATAAAGTTGAAATGCTGGATTTATTATTAGCAACATGTAAATATAACGGTACAATGTTCGTTAAACTCTTAAGGTAACAGTGATTATTAACAATTTTTAATTTAGTCGTTGTGTGAATTCCGTATCCGTGAGGTGAATCTACAGACGTGACACACGCGGATGTCCGTACTAAAATAAAGACGATAATTCTTGTGCCGCTATGTTCTACTCATCACTATACCCGGTAAGAACAATTTCCTACGTTTTATAGCCCTTGTTGATCAACTCGGTTCACATAATACACATACATTTCATCGTAGACAGGTAAATCACGGTAAAGAAATAAAGCGATACGAATCGGCCCAAGATATGAACAAATATACGCCTATAAGTGCGTAATATAAATTATAATAATTTACCGCAAAATAAAACTAATGGATATCATTCAGTGGACATCTTAAATCAGCGTCTGCATAAACGCTCAAGGAAAAAGCAGAATCCAGACGTAAATATATATATTAAATATACATTTGTAAAACTAAGTCACATGCACTAACAAAGTATATTTACAGAAATATCATGATCTCAAATGGTCTCATCAATAAATTAAATTATAATTATTATCTTAATCTCTGTTTAAGTGTAAACAAATCAAGCTTAAAAATGAAAAGAAAAGATTACGGCAGTACTTATCTTGTTTACTCCACTCTCTCACTCCTTTGTTCAGAGGACATCTAGCCTTTGTTCGATGGTGGGCGGCGACGATTCTCGTGGAAGAATGGGTGATAAATCTATTGACCAGGTACTCCGGGCGAAGAAAACGAACCAAAACCGAAGACGATAAACTGGTATGACGACTGTTGACTGGTCACCGCACAGAGCTGATAATTATCAGCAACAGAGAATTTGAGCCACGAACTAATCCCTTTACAGGTATTCCACCGGAGGTAAAACTGAAATTACGCACAACGCAACACTACACTCCGCGATAGAAAATAAGAGGTGCTTTCCTTAATCCCTTTACGGATAACTCGACTTGAGTAAAATGGAAAATAAACACTCTTTTTTACCGTAACTCAAAAACTCTCATTGTTGTTATTATTATTAATATGCCTCCTATTTTTTTAAACCCTAGCAACTCCTAATCAAAAATCCCTCAATTTCCAAAAATCAGAATTCCTCTGATCAGCAACAAAAGAAAGCGAAAAGAGAAAGAAAATAGCATAGTAGAAAGGAAACGAATATATGGAAGTTGACTCAGTTGTAATCCTATTTATATTGAATTGAATGTAATAAAATATCCAAATAAGTCATTAATTATTCCCTAATGTAAACCGTACTTAGTCACGTGGTTGTTGACGTTTAACAGTGGGGTCACCATTAGTTAAAATTGCTGAAAACAATACACCAATTTAATCACTAAGCCAAGTCTGAGTAAACTTTAAAGAAAACATTAAGAAAGCGAAAGATGTAGAGAAGATTAGATTTAAGAGATAGACAAGACGAGAAAAACGAAAGGTTAAAATTTTTACGTTACTAATTCCCCCTTTACTTCCATGAGGAAAAATTTCTCAATTTTCCCTCATCAGTATAAAAAGAATAATAAATCTTTTCATCCCATATCATCGTTGATACGCTCCACGCCTATCCCAGCCTTAAGATCCTTCACGTGCCATACACCTCTATCTTTACCATTCTGATCACCAAGCTCATAAGTAATGTTTGAGAGTTTCTTTCGAACAACAAAAGGTCCTATATATTTAGGTGCGAGTTTGCTTGCAAAATTATCTGCAGCGTTAGACAACGCAAAATTACGTCGCCAAACAAATTTTACTATATCGTACTTAATAGGTCTCCTACGAAGGTTATATACATTCCGGCTCTGTCGGTATGCATGATCAAGTCTCTTCATAACTTCACCATATATTTTATGGAAACCAGTGGCTCGTAATTAGGTGTTTTCTCGATCGTACTCAACATTTCCTTCCATGGCTATAATTACGTCGCCAAACAAATTGTCATATATCGTACTTAATAGGTCTCCTACGATGGTTATATACATTCCGGCTCTGTCGGTATGCATGATCAAGTCTCTTCCTTACTTCACCATATATTTTATGGAAACCAGTGGCTCGTAATTCGGTGTTTTCGCGATCGTAATCAACATTTCCTTCCATGGCTATAGCATCGCCACCGTAATTTCCACCTGAGAGGACATGTTCTCGACCAAAATTAATAAAATAAGGAGTGAAACCGG
Organism: Nebria brevicollis; assembly: GCA_944738965.1. Lineage (NCBI taxonomy): Eukaryota > Metazoa > Arthropoda > Insecta > Coleoptera > Carabidae > Nebria > Nebria brevicollis. The sequence goes on from OX122910.1 coordinate 653,084, forward strand.
TAACTTCGTGCATAAGGGTACGAATAGCACAGCTGACGTGTGGTAAGTATAAATCCCATTGCCGATGGTTTTCTTTAACATATGAAGAAAGCATAGTCTTGATAACACGGTTGACGCGTTCAGTCGGGTTATTCTGTGGATGGTACAACGCATTAAACAATATGGTTACTTTGTATTTTTCGCAAAGGGTACGAAAGTCTTTGCTTTTATATTGCACTCCATTATCGCATATAACGTATTGCGGCACACCAAAAAGTAGAAAAATGTCGTTTTCTATGTGACGCGTCACTGCTTTAGCAGTGGCATCTCTCAACGGAAAGGTTAAAACAAATTTACTAAAATAATCGGCTACAACTAAAATATATCTATAACCTCGTGTCGATCTAGGTAATTGTCCTATTAAATCCGTACTAATGAGTTGGAAGGGTCGAAAAACTCTAGGTCTGGAACCCATATATCCAGGAGGAGCTTTTTGAACAACCTTCTGTTCAATACATGTTACACATCTCCTGACATAGCTAACTACATCAGCCTTCATCTTTGGCCAATAATATTTCTGATGAAGTTTTTGGTAAGTTTTCGTTACACCAAGATGTCCAGATGATGGAGAGTCATGCGTTAATTGTAATATGGCTCGACGTTGGCCTTTTGGAATAACTTGCTTCCAATAATCCGCATCATCGGATACTTCTGAAATTTTTGTTTTTACATATTTATATATCACTTGATTTTCACAGCGCCATTGGGGATATTTTCGTGGACTTGTCTGTATGCGATTCCAAAGTGACTGGTACCACTTATCTGCAATGTTTGCATATAATTTGGGTTGCTGGATTTCTACAGCATCTTCTTGGACAACTGTACGAGACAAACAATCAGGAACAACATGTTCCTTCCCTTTTCGGTGAATTATCTCATAATCATGTTGTAGTTTCACAGCCCATCGGCATAGCCTACCAGATGGATCCTTTAAGTTATGCAGCCACACTAAAGAATGATGGATGCGCTCCCTCCAAATATGGACGAAGTTTATCCAACGCCCACACTACCGCAAGACATTCCCGCTCCGTGGTGCTATAATTCCGTTCTGGCTTGTTAAGTGATCGACTCAAATAACAAATGGCACGTTCCCCGTCCTCAAATGTCTGAGTTAATACTGCGCCGAGTTCAAAACCACTAGCATCGGTATGTACCACAAAAGGACGCTCAAAATCAGGACACGTTAGGATTGGTGCAGTTCAAAGACACTCTTTCAAACGTTGAAATGACGCTTGATACTCTCCAGTCCAATTCCAAGTCTGCTTTTTACGCAAAAGATTCGTGAGGGGTGAACTAATGGTCGAAAAGTCCTGTACGAAACGACGATACCACGAAGCCATCCCTAGAAAGCTTCGAATATCGGCAACACATTTAGGAACTGATATGTTAAGAATAGCTTTAACTTTTTCTGGATCAACCCTTAGCCCTTGCTTATCAACAATATATCCTAGATAACGCAACTCAGGATGACAAAATTGACACTTTTCCCGACTAAAGGTTAAACCAGCAGCTCCCACTCTATCAAATATTTTCTGCAACACCTCTAAGTGTTGAACTAAAGCTTCAGAAATAATAATAATATCGTCTAGGTAAACAAAAACAAAAGGCTCTAAATCAGGACCTAAAACTCTGTCAATGAGACGCTGCCAGGTAGCAGGCGCGTTAGTCATGCCAAAGGGCATACGTTTGAATTGAAACAATCCTCGTCCTGGTATTGTAAAAGCGGTATACTCGCGACTGGTGGCACTCATTGGAATCTGCCAATACGCGGATTTTATATCCAGTGAACTAAGGTACTTAGCTCCTCGCAATCGATCTAAAATAGCAGACACGTAAGGTATAGGATACGCATCTTTCTTCGTAACTTTATTTATTCGGCGAAAATCCACACAGAATAGATATCCTCCAACTTTCTTGGATATCATCAATATTGGAGACGACCATGGGCTCAATGAAGGTTCAATAATGTTTTGAGCTAGCATCTTATTCAATTCCTCATCAATATGTTTCTGAATGACTGGCGAAACTGGATAGTACCGTTGTTTTATAGGAATGGAGTTTGCATCAATCACGTGTTCCACAAATGTCGTACATCCCAATGATTCAGACATACGGGCCCAATTTTTTTGCAGGAAGGTATTTAATTGCTCCTGTTCCGAAAGTGTCAATTCTGATTGTGATTTCAGATTAGATGAAATACTTACTGAGGATATCGGAGAAAATTTCCATTCATTTCTTCTTAGATCCGGTACGATTTCCATCGCACACCAAAAGTTCATACCCAGAATAACGCTACTAGATATTTCCGGCACAACTAAAAAGTTAATCAAACGCAAACGATCTAACAATAAAACAGGTATTGTAATGGACCCTAAACTGGGACATATTTTCCCATTTGTTACGGTACATGGTGGAGCATCACCACGATCTAAATAAATTTCTAATTTCTGGAGGTATTCCCATCCCTCTCTACCAATAATGGAGCGTGAGGCTCCCGAATCTAACAAACCTAAAAAAAAATTATCAAACACAGAAAACTCAAGGTAAGGACGTTGATCATCTTCCAGATGTGAAATTATGTAATTTACGACAGCCATATTGTTCATAAGCTTTTTAGAATTGCTGGTCGACGATGTGTATGTACATGAGGGCGTGACACGGCCGCTTAACGCCTCATGTTTGCGTTTCCCGAGCATTTGGGGCAATCAGGCAATGAAACATCAGCTTTACTACAGCGATAACAATGCCGACGTCGCGGTTGCTGACCATAGGCTGAACGATGACCCGCCTTCTGACAGTTCCAACAAGTGAGTCCTTGCTGCGAAGAGGAGGCGGTCTCAACACTTGGAGCAGCATCAGTTGTTCCTACCGTTGAAATCCATGAAGACCTAGGTCTATGATACGCTAAATCTGGTTCAATCGACTGATTTACCGATGGTGGTGGTCTGAACTTCTCAGTTCGAAGCTCTGTGTCTTCCAATTGATGGCATATATTATCCAATTCCACGACTGACGTAATTGTACATAATCCTAATCTATGTTGTAGGTAAGGTTGCAAATTACGACGCATGTACACTAGACGTTCTAACTCAACTGGTTTATTATTCAATCGATTAAAAAGACCCTCCATGTTAGCAATGAAGACCGAAACCTTTTCTTCACTACCTTGTGTCCTATTCCTAATTTCATCCCAAAGATTAAATTCGTAATCACATGGCAAAAAGGTTTCTTTCAAGGCCACTTCTAGTTCCTCCCATGTTGACAACGTATGACGCTTTGCGCGAAACCAGGTAAGAGCATTACCACTAAATAATACAACCGCAGATGCGAATAATTGTCGCTTGCTAATACCTCTAGCACTACTTAAGTCTCCTACTCGCTCAAGAAAGCTAGATACTCCGGAATCTCCGTCATATTTAACATTCCATTTATGAACGGCCAAACTTGGTTTGTCTAGCGAAGTTGGTGGCGTTTCTGCTAACCTAACCGATATTAGTTCTAACGCTTTTGCTAAACGCAACTCCGTAGAATCTGTTGAATTACCAGAAATGAGAGGATGTACAAATTTTACGTCTCCACGACAATCATCAGACACTTCAAACTGTGCCTCTTCAAGTAGAGACATTTTATGTTCTGCTAATAAAACAGCAGATGCTTTCGCGGAAAAACTTGAACGTAGTTGTAGGAATTGATGCTCGCATAGTTCAATTAATTCTCCCTGTTGTTCCAGGTCGACAGATGACGATAAACGACCTAGTCGTCGAAGAACGTGTGTTAGACGAGTATTCAATCTATTGAACTCATTTTGATAATTATTTAAATCTAATTTTTCTACCAAAACTGACAATTCTGTATGTTATTATATATAGTCTGATACCCTTTTACCGTTAGTTATGTATGTTTACGCTCACAAATTTTCAATTCTAAAGAAGAATCTAAAGAACAATCTGAATATTTTCCAATAGTATCGGGATCTTCAACACAAAGACATTCACGAAGTTTTTTTTCTTTTGTCATGTACGGTACCTGTAGCCAGTTGACCGCGCACCATAAATTCGTACGTCAATTCGTCAGACAAGAGTCTATCAGGATTAAACTTAGTATCCATATTGTTTACAACAACTACTCAACAGCTCACAAGTAATAACGAAATAAGTCTAAATAAAAAAAAATAACGATTGGGGAATAACAACGGAAGTTTTAATATATATATATTTTTTTTTAAGAACTTGTTCAACAAATCGACGGCCCCACGTTGGGCGCCAAAATTGTTACGTGCCTATCGACACCGTAACCAAAAATCCTCGGTCAAGCTGAGGGTGCCGGCTTCTCAGTGAAGAAGGGGTGGTTCAAAATTAAAATAAAAGAATATTTTTCATGGGCGCCACGTGATTTAAATATAGTGCTTACCTCAACAAAACTAAAACGCGAAAGTCCCTAGGATTCCATAGTATTGGTACGATTAACAAACGTTGTTTTCCCCCAAATACACGTTATATAATCAACGGTTCTCTTTCCTAAAATCGCGTCACAAACTGCTGAAGGAAAGATTGGTTGAAACAAACAAGGAAGCCAATAAAGTTGAAATGCTGGATTTATTATTAGCAACATGTAAATATAACGGTACAATGTTCGTTAAACTCTTAAGGTAACAGTGATTATTAACAATTTTTAATTTAGTCGTTGTGTGAATTCCGTATCCGTGATGTGAATCTACAGACGTGACACACGCTGATGTCCGTACTAAAATAAAGACGATAATTCTTGTGCCGCTATGTTCTACTCATCACTTTACCCGGTAAGAGCAATTTCCTACGTTTTATAGCCCTTGTTGATCAACTCGGTTCACATAATACACATACATTTCATCGTAGACAGCTAAATCACGGTAATGAAATAAAGCGATACGAATCGGCCCAAGATATGAACAAATATACGCCTATAAGTGCGTAATATAAATTATAATAATTTACCGCATAATAAAACTAATGGATATCATTCAGTGGACATCTTAAATCAGCGTCTGCATAAACGCTCAAGAAATACGCAGAATCCAGACGTAAATATATATATTAAATATACATTTGTAAAACTAAGTCACATGCACTAACAAAGTATATTTACAGAAATATCATGATCTCAAATGGTCTCATCAATAAATTAAATTATAATTATTATCTTAATCTCTGTTTAAGTGTAAACAAATCAAGCTTAAAAATGAAAAGAAAAGACTACGGCAGTACTTATCTTGTTTACTACACTCTCTCACTCCTTTGTTCAGAGGACATCTAGCCTTTGTTCGATGGTGGGCGGCGACGATTCCCGTGGAAGAATGGGTGATAAATCTATTGACCAGGTACTCCGGGCGAAGAAAACGAACCAAAACCGAAGACGTTAAACTGGTATGACGACTGTTGACTTGTCGCCGCACAGAGCTGATAATTATCAGCAACAGAGAATTTGAGCCACGAACTAATCCCTTTACAGGTATTCCACCGGAGGTAAAATTGAAATTACGCACAACGCAACACTACACTCCGCGATAGAAAATAAGAGGTGCTTTCCTTAATCCCTTTACGGATAACTCGACTTGAGTAAAATGGAAAAAAACACTCATTTTTACCGTAACTCAAAAACTCTCATTGTTGTTATTATTATTAATATGCCTCCTATTTTTTTAAACCCTAGCAACTCCTAATCAAAAATCCCTCAATTTCCAAAAATCAGAATTCCTCTGATTAACAACAAAAGAAAGCGAAAAGAGAGAGAAAATAGCATAGAAGAAAGGAAACGAATATATGGAAGTTTACTCAGTTGTAATCCTATTTATATTAAATTGAATGTAATAAAATATCCAAATATGTCATTAATTATTCCCTAATGTAAACCGTACTTAGTCACGTGGTTGTTGACGTTTAACAGTGAGGTTACCATTAGTTAAAATTGCTGAAAACAATCCACCAATTTAACCATTAAGCCAAGTCTGAGTAAACTTTAAAGAAAACATTTAGAAAGCGAAAGATGTAGAGAAGATTAGATTTAAGAGATAGACAAGACGAGAAAAACGAAAGGTTTATATATATATATATATATATATATATATATATATATATATATATATATATATATATATATATATATATTAAAAATTGCTGAAAACAATCCACCAATTTAACCATTAAGCCAAGTCTGAGTAAACTTTAAAGAAAACATTAAGAAAGCGAAAGATGTAGAGAAGATTAGATTTAAGAAATAGACAAGACGAGAAAAGCGAAAGGTTAAAATATATATATATATATATATATATATATATATATATATATATATATATATATATATATATATATATATTTTAACCTTTCGTTTTTCTATATATATATATATATATATATATATATATATATATATATATAATATATATATATATATATATATATATATATATATATATATATATATATATATATATATATATATATATATTGAAACGCGTCGCATATTAAGTAATATTTATCGCGGTTATCAAAGCAAATAATAACATATTTTGAAATAATATAGAGAATTTTTACGCAGACTGTACTTTCGAAAGTCAAGTGTTTTTAACGTTGTTACAGAAATTGGTCACACAAACTAAATGCCAAAATAAGAATTATTACTCGCACACGTGCAACCCTTAAAATCATCTGGTAATACTCAAACCCCATGTCTCTATTTACTTCAAGTACCATAAATTATATAACAAATATTTAAGGGATATTTGACCCTCGGGCGGTCAACTTAGGTTTTTTCTTGAAACTAACCAGATGTTGACAAATGTTAGTGACAGCATTTTTTTTGAATATTAGCGTTAAATAATACAATAAATAACTGTTACTTAAAACCATTGTTACTTGTCTCGACTGCATTAAGTAAACGCCTTTTTACCATAAATTCAAAAGTATTGTCAGTTCGCAAGAACTAAGACGTTCCTTGATTAAAGGATAATTTTGGTTGTAATAAAGATTAAATTACACAGAATCGGGGAAGACACAAAGAATTTGGTATAATTATTTAAACCAAACGATTTGTTGCACTTCTTACAGAACCATCTTTTAATTAAAACGAAATATTGCCGTGACTTCTCCACATCTTGAGTATGATGGAATTTTGAGTACAGCAATAATGACCATTTATTTATATCGGGGTGTTTAAACAAATTCGTAGAATCATTTAAACATTGAAGGAAGAAATGTGTAACAGTGGCAAGTGAGACGCACGGATGCGTTGGTGTGTGGGGGTAGGGATAGTGTTCGCTCTCTCTTACCAATGGATTTCGCAAGTGCCTCAACCCCGAAGACGCTGAGCCATCCAACCAGTAATCAGGACCGTACTGATGGGGCACGCCTATTAATATTTGAACGAATAAGGAAGTATAATTGCACATAGTTTTGGATTTATATTTGGGTTTCTGTGTTATAGAAAAGAATATTCGTTGAGGGGGTGACTTTTGGGGGCGGGAACAACAATTCCGAGCTGATGAGGAACTCACTGAGAGATATAGGAAGATAGTCAGATTTTCTCTGTCAAACCGTTCGAACGTTTTAAATTTCGTGAGAAATAATAAAACTTAGAATCTTTTATATTAAAATCAGAAAAAACAGTTTAAAGTCTTTACTGAGTCTGTTTGTTCTGTATTTTAATCGACTGTAAAAGTTACGGCATTAAATTCTTTGAACTTTGTATTTTAATTATTACTACGGCAATAGTCTGTTTAAAATTACAAACGTACTTTGAGTTGATATTTTAATATTCCAGTAAATTCTTTCAAGCTAAAGATTGACGAATATTAAGTGGCTAACGGGTTTACGAACGTTTTAATCGCGATCTAGATTCGGGGTGAGAGTTTGGGGGTTTTGTGGGTTCCGTGGATTACGTACGAGTAGTGACGAACCGATCAAAACCAACTGCCAACCAATCCGACCAGTCGATCGATCTACGTATCAATCCAAACAGGCGATCTAATTACCAACAAACCGAGCGTCTATCAGAGGGTTACTAAGCAACAGGAAGAAGATCTTGTATCCCAAATTTAATACAAGTAACTTTCATATATTATTGTCAACGACATATCTATGATTTTGTGAGCACTAGCATATGAGATGGATTGAGTGACCGGTCGTTCTAATGATTCCTCATTGCATACTACCAATGAGTACTCATTGATACTACTAAATTAAATTAAATAACGATTACCAGACTGGACTGAATAAAGCTGTATTCAAATCTACCTCACATACCAAGGTGTCGACGACTCTTACTATTTCTACGGTGCACGGGCTGGCCAACAAACGTAAGTCCAGTGGCGTGCACGGAACGCAAACAGTTCCGCGGACAAAAGCTCTGCATATAAAACACCTTTGTGACCGTCAGATTTCATACACAGTACTAAAACAGTAAATTCTGGTAATTAGTAGTTTTTATTCTACATCAGTACGTGAACTTTGGCGACACTCAGTGCGAGTGCATTACTAGCCATCAGTTAGCCTCACGGAGTCATAGATCATTTTGCATTGCATTCCATAAAATCTATGTTCAATAAATTGATTGTTATAAGAAGGATTCAAACTCTTTTATTTCGATATTCCGTACAACTCCTTTTCTGTGCGACTTTAGATCAACGAATTATTTAGTTACCTCACACACACACAACGTAGATCCAAAACTAGACGATCATGCCAATTAAAAATAGTTAATAAATAATTAAAGTCAATTATTTATGTAAAATCTAAATTTCAATTAGAGAAATTATTTTTGAAGAATAAATCAATATAAAATCGATAACTTTGATTTTGCTTAATAAATTTTGTGAATTTATTTTGTTAAATTAATATTTGAGTAACTTTTAGTTATTTAAATGTCTACAGTTTACGTAATACGTCGACGGAGCGTTACAATATATATATATATATATATATATATATATATATATATATATATATATATATATATATATATATATATATATATATAACCGATCCTTCTCAACCAAAATTAACTCCACACATTCAAGCCCTAAACGCATAGTAGCAGGAATCCCACAATGCAGCGGCCTTGGCCCCAAACTCTTCAACCTTTACATCAGTGACATCCCCACCTTCCCGAACACACGCATAGCACAATACGCAGACGACACCGTTATCTACACTCACTTTTTCAACGCACAAATAGCTACTAAACAAACACAAATACACATAAACATATTAGAACAATACTGGCAAAAGTGGAAAATTAACATTAACACAGCCAAAACCGAAACCATAGTCTTCACACGTAAATTCACAAACAACACAATTCACACACCACTAAAAATACACTCACAAAAAATCACACCCATGAACACAGTCAAATACTTAGGAATACATCTACACAGAACGCTAAAACACGGCCAACACATCAAACATGCATTAATGAAAGCCCACGCCGTCCTGTCCAAACTTTATCCTCTATTCATCAAAAACAGCTCACTTTCCATAAAAAACAAACTTCTCATTTACACCGCAATCATTCACCCAATCATCACCTACGCAGCCCCAGTCTGGTGTAACGCACCGGTCACCACCACACTACCACTGCAACGCCTCCAAAATAAGTGCCTTCGGCTGGCCACCAGCTCTGATAGATACACCCGAATAACACAACTACACGAAGACACTAACATACCATACATTACAGATTACATACAAGAAACATCACAAAAATTTTACAAAAACACACAATATAATTCAAACACACTTATAAAAAACATAACACTTACCCGCGACAACAACACTACATGTAAACTCAAACACAAGCTACCCTATCAAAACTTACCCATATTTCTAGAGGCGTTTCACGAGCAGAACACATAACACTAATGGCCGTTTGCACCATCGAAGTTTATAATTTAACTATAGTTTAGAGACTAGTTATTGTATAAATTTGTTGCATCACTCCCTAAACTACGTTTACCATGACGTTTACGAATAAATATTTAAACGGTGAATATTCTTGGTTTAACTAGCAAACTTAGTTTATTTCTCACTGAAAAGAAGCTGGGTATTTGATTATCTTTTTATTTAAGAAAAATATCGTCACGGTAAGTATTTTTACATATCGTTTTATATTGCAAAATTAACTTATAATAATCATTTAGTTGTAATAAAAATGAATAATAATTTAGATGTTGAAATCGAAGATGTTATAGATGATGAACTGGATGACATATTTGCAGTAAATTGTATTGAAAATAGAATAGTTCGAAGAGTTTATGAAAGAGCAAATTTATACGAGGAACTGGATGACATGCAATTCTGCAAGCGATTTAGGTTATCTAAAAACAGCGTGTTGCAACTACTTGTACTAATAGAACAACGACTAGAATTTCCGTATGACATGTATGTATGATGTGGATTGTATTTATATTTTGTATTATTTTTAAACAATATTACAATAAGCAGGAACAATAGCGTTTCCCCAATGAACCAATTACTGGTATACTTACGTGTATTTGCAACGGGAGGCCACATACAATCAATGGCAGATTTTGGTGGAATACATGTGTCTTCTGTCTCACGGATCGTCGTTAGGGTGTCACAAGCAATAGCAAGCCTACACAGAACATTTATAACATTCCCTTCAACTGCTTATGGTATTAAAAAATCTGAAAACCATTTTTATAACATAGCTTCATTTCCGCGAGTTATTGGGGTAATCGGTATGGTACAGTAATATTTGCATTTTTTATATATTTTGATATGATAATTTATTTTAGACTGTACTCACATAAGAGTTCAATCACCTGGTGGAAACGACGCCGAAATCTTTTGAAATAGAAAATCTTATTTTTCTTTAAACGTTCAAGTAGTTGGAAACGCAAATCTTGAAATTAGAAATTTAGTCGCTTGCTGGCCAGGTTCCTCGCATGATTCAACCATTTTTCAACACAGTAATTTACGCAGAAATTTTGAACAGGGTGTATATCGTAATTGCGTGTTGTTGGGTAAATCTGTTTTTGTCAAATATCCAATGTTAAATTAAAAACCAAACTTTAATTTTCTCTGTAGGTGACAGTGGGTATAACGTGCGTACATATTTATTTACTCCATTATTAAATCCTAGAAATGGTTTAGAACAACTTTATAATCAAGCACATATAAGAACTAGAGTTAAAGTTGATAATATTTTTGGAGTTTGGAAGAGGCGCTTTCCAATTCTGGCCTATGGGTGCAGACTGAAATTGGAAACTGCCATGACCGTGATAGTTGCTACTGCCATTTTACACAACATTGCTCGTAGAAATAATGAAATGCAACCACCGATAGAAGAAAATATGGATGAACATGAATTACAACCACTATTAGCCTTGGGACAAATTCCAAACATCATTCAAGAACGAAATGAGCCGGCAGGTGCAGGTTTTCTTATGAGAAGAAATATTATAGAAAATTATTTCGGAAATTTGTAATTTCAATTACTTTTTATTTATCAAAAATACATTAAAATAAAATCATACTATTTATTTGTATTATATCAACTAGAAAGATGTACTTATTATAAATTATTTAAAATAAACAAAGAACAAAAGTTATATTTTAGTTGCGTTTTCCAAATGTGCGCGTTTAATTTGCAAATCTAAAATTAATGCTTCTTTGCGCAACTCATGTTCCACTTCTTCTCGCTCTCTTTTGCATTTAATGTCTTCTATTTGATTTTGTAGAAGAATAACTTTCATTCTGCCAATTTCTTGATAAATCTCCTGATGTTCATATGTGCCTCTTTTACTGTTTGAAACTTCTGGTCTTCGACGGTTTGTCCAACATTTCTATGTTACTGGTAAACTTCCATGCATTCTTTGAGTGTTACTATCTTCTTTATTATAAACATCATTATTTTGTAATTCGGATTGATTTTTATTTTGTAAATCTAATTTTGTTTGATTCTGACTCTGTTGATTATTACAAGAATCATTATTTTGTAGTTTTGATTTTGTTAGATCAGTAGTAGTAATATTTGAATTGCTAATACATTGGGAACCTGATTTCAGTTTTGAACTGATGGGTGTTTGAAGGTAAGAAGGCTTATAACTACCCCAGTCTAGTACAACATTATCATTTAATTCATTTGCATCATATAACACAGGATCATTCGTAGAAGGTTCCGTTTTATCTTGATCACATGTAAGTTCGTTACGATCGGTTTGTATACCATGTGAATCGAACGGATTCTTCAGTCCAAATACACTCTTTCTATTCATAACTGACAATGTCAGCTCTAATGTAGGATCTTCAAACATTACTGGTCCACCACCAGTTGCTCTAATAGAGGATTTTAAATCTGCTGCTTCATGTCTTGTCTTTTTTTTTTTAATTTTCATAAAAAGTTCGCAAGGCATTCCACGATCTGTGCGTACCTCAAATTTGTAAAAAAAAAATTGTACAAATTTCCATTACCTGCTGGTAAGATGGCGTTAAATTCACGTTCAATTAACATCCATGCATTTTCTTTGTCTCGGCTTGTAATTCTGTCAGTTTTCTGATTTTCTATAATGTTTTTATAATTTTTCATTATTTCTAATAATGCAATTTTTTCATCTTTATTGAAATTTGGATATCTAGGCCTTCTATCATTAGGCATCTACAAATTTAATATATTATTACAAAATTAAAATCAATTTGTATTATCAAACTTACTTTGGTTATTTAAACACAATTTTATAATAAAGTTGAAAAACAGGTAAATCCCAGCACAATTTTTAGGTTATAGCCACCATAGGATAAAAAAAATATTGTTAGGGAATTCCTTAAATTCCCCCAGAAAGTGCGACTCAAATTCCCAAAACGTATACCGTGTTTTAGTTAACAAATCTCCGGTTAATGCAGTACTGTGCAAATCTCAATAAAATTAAACCAAGTTTTATTCAAACCAAGTTTCGTTAATCGCACAATTTAACCTTACATGGTGCAAACGGCCATAACACGCACAACAACACTGTACTCCACTAACACACACGCACACTACACAACACAAAACAAAACATACTCTCATACACAAATCTGTTCATCCATCACCAACAAACACGTATATATTTTAAATTAGTTAAGTTAGTTTGTAAGTTTTAACAAAAATATTGTTTTCAATATATAAAATGGGTTTTCTGACACCTCCTTTCCCACTTAACACAATCCCAACACACAATGTACAACAAAAATGTATAACAAATACAATCACACAATGTTCAAGCGCACAACGCAATAACACTCATACACAGATATACACTCCCTTTGTGAGTAGGAGCTCTGACAAAACCAACCATGTTGTCCACACATTAGTATATAAGTTTTATTGTAACAAAACAAAAACAAATAAAGAACATAGAAAATGAAATGATGGTGGTTCGAGCCCGGCCGATGCATTTTTGTTTTTAAAAATTGTTAAAGTCAGGTCATCGACCAAAAATACTAGTCTCTGCCGATATTTTCTGTCCGTTATCTAGTCAAAACCAAAAATCGGTTTGGATAGTATTTTTATCTTTGTTTTACTCATGTATTTACCTATACCCCGATTGATATAAAAAGGGCCTACAACTCTTATCAAAACACAGTCGATCACCGTTAGCGTAGCCTAAAGGACCGCACCGTATTATCAACACCGTACCTCCGTTCATATCTCGATACCGATGCCGAAACACACCCGGTGAGACAAACTAACTACCGTACTTATTTGCATTGCTGAGTCTAACTGTTCTTAAGGTATCTCGTCGGCGTGTCCGCCAAGAGATTACCTAGTAGTTTCTTATTGTAGTACCTGCAGGTGTGTCCACCGAGGGTAAAACTCTGTCTATCTGTTCTTAAGGTATCTCGCCGGCGTGTCCGCCGAGAGATTACCTAGTAGTTTCTTATTGTAGTACCTGCAGGTGTGTCCACCGAGGGCAAAACTCTGTCTATCTGTTCTCCAGGTATCTCGCCGGCGTGTCCGCCAAAAGATTACCTAGTAGTTTCTTATTATAGTACCTGCAGGTGTGTCCACCGAGGGTAAACACTATTTAACTGTTCTCCAGGTGTCTTGCCGGCGTTTCCGCCAAAGGATTACCTCGTAGTTTCTTGTTATAATACCGCAGGTGTTGCCACCGAAGGTAGAACTTATGTTACCTCTCTCTAGGTGTCTCACCAACGTTTAAGCATCCGCAACACCGTCTCCGATAGGGTATATTAAGTTGTACCCTGTAATTTTACCGAAAATAAATACCGTTGAAAAACTGAAGTTATTCACTGATTACACGGAACCTGGACATAACCTCCACCGAGCTATCCCGGACCCGCACGCACCGTCTCCGCCCCTTCCCTTACTCCTCCCCCAAATACCGTATCAAAGTTTCCCCCCTCCTTCTGATTGGCGCCATAACAAAAATTACCGCAGCGTGCGGAAAGCCAGTAACGCGTAAGAAACGACGTTACAATATATATATATATATATATATATATATATATATATATATATATATATATATATATATATATATATATGTATATATATATATATATATATATATATATATATATATATATATATATGTATATATATATATATATATATATATATATATATATATATATATATATTATATATATATATATATATATATATATATATATATATATATATATATATATATATATATATATATATATATATATATATATATATATACATATATATATATATATATATATATATATATATATATATATATATATATATATATTTTTTTTTACTTATTTATTAATGTATCGTATAATAAAAAATTAATATTTATATATTTAATTATTATGTGTTGTTACATATGTCACAAATCAAGCTAGTTGCGTACCGACCTAGTTCAGTTTTGCTGAGCTAGGTAAATCGCGATTAGCAAATGCAGCTAGCTATGTCATATCTAGCAACAGTTGCATAAAATTGTTCCTTCCGCATTTAACGAAATGTTTCTAGGTCGCGATTTGTTTACAATATCGGCCATTTGAATTTAGGTCAAAATTGAGTATAAAACTGCGATGTCGCTTGACATCGAGGTCTCAGTTCAGATTGCGATTAGTGAGTATTATGTTGTCAGTAAGTAACTTAAGCTTAAACCAGTATTTTGTAAAGTCACTGTTATTTTCATATTTGTTAAATTTTTATAGTTTTGAATTAAATTCTTATTTATTATTTGAACCAATTTAATCTCTACCGAGCTAATCTTAGTCTGGACATTTAAGTGTGTATTAGAAGACTTCACCTAAAAACCAACCACCAGGTGAGTATAGAAGAAACATCGCTACAGGCATATAGTTAAGAGGGAGGAGCCAAACGCGTGCAAGTTCTCATAAGACGCGCGTTTGTTACATAGAAAAGGCTCTCGGAGAGTTCTTCGGCCTACAATAAAAGCAAAAAGAAAATACCAAGGTAATCAGTTTACTGCTGAAAGTGATCCTAGCCTACCAAGTTCAACTGCATAAAAATAAAATATCTGCAGTATCATGCACCGAACTTTCTTATCCGCATATGGGTTAAAACATATCGTAGTTACATTATTTTTCTAATTTATAATATTTGTTCTAACCTTTAGATCGCTTTTACACTAAATATGTTTCTTAGAATAAATATTAAATGTCAAACTTCAAATTATTAAAGTCTATTTAGTTAAACAATTGACAGGCGCAGATGATACGATTTATGTAACAATAAATATAATAAGCAGAAATTTATTTTGAAACCAGTCCTTTTTTTGGAAAAAAGATTCAAACAAAAGTTGTGCTAAATATAAATATTATTAATTTTTCTGTAACTGTAACCATTTTTGAGTAATTGCAGAAACTGCAAAAAATGACTAGGGTAAACATGCACTTCCGGTCGGAATATGGTTTTCAAAAATAGGAAGTTTTTGTGCCAGGCACATACAAATCTTAAGGTTTAAAATTTCATAATTTTACCTTTAGCCGTTTGGGCTGTAGAACGCTCACACACACACACAGACACACACACACACAGACGGACGTCATTCCAAAAATAGTCGGAATCGATTCAGGGAAGGTCAAAACGTATATTTCCGTTAAAATCTCGAGTTCGAAATTTTTCATGATTACAATACTTACTTATACTGCGTATAAGAAAGTAAAAACCAGTGATGAACTTACACCACCAATTGATAGCTCTATAAAATACGTGATATTGTGTTTCAATTTAGTTTTCACGAGTCTCTCTCAATATATGAAGGCAATATATCATTTTTTCAACAAAGGTATTGGCTTCAATATATGTATAAATTATGAAATAAATCAAAGAATAATTTTTATTATGAGAGTTCTTGGCTTGGGGTATCAAGGATTAAAAAAATTTCTTTCTTTAATGGATATTTCCTCAAACTTTTCTACTACTCTTTATTATGCTACAACTTCAAAATGTCATCATGCTTCAAAAAAATGTTTTGATTTGGTTACGCAAAGAGCTGCTAAAGAGGAAATTGAATTTAATAAAGATGCTGGAAATAAAGCTGATGTTTTGACTGTGCCTGGAGATGGAATGTGAATGACTAGAGGTTATTCATTGATAGTTGGTGTTTTTTCAATTATAAGAAAATACACAGGTAAAGTTATTGATCTAAATGTCAAATCATCATATTGTAATGTCTATAGTAACCAGAAGTTAACAGGGCTAGAAATTTACTTAAAGTATGAAGAGCATAAGTCGGAGTGCTCCGCTAATCATGAAGGACCTTCTGGGAAGATGGGGACAGACTCAGCAGTGATAATTATTTTCTTATACGCAGTGTAAGTAAGTATTGTAATCATGAAAAATTTCGATTTCGAGATTTTATCGGAAATATACGTTTTGACCTTGAACCTTGAATCGATTCCGACTATTTTCGGAATGACGTCCGTCTGTGTGTGTGTTTGTGCTTGTGTGTCTATGTGTGTGTGTGTGTGTATGCTCTCTACAGCCTAAACGGTTGAAGATAAAATTATGAAACCTTAAACTTAAGATTTGCATAGACCGAAAGTTTGCACCTCCCATTTTTGAAAAAAATATTCAAAGCGCCTGTTTACTTTAGTCATTTTTTGCAGTTTCTGCAATTACTCAAACATGGGTACAGTTACAGAAAAATTGCTTTAACAAAAATTAAAGGTATTTATATTTAACACAACTTTTGATTGAATTTTTTTCCAAAAAGAGTGGTTTCAAAATAAATTTCTGCTTATTACGTATATTTTTACATAAATCGTATCATCTGCGCCTGTCAATTGTTTATCAAAGAAACAAAATAGACTTAAATAACTTGAAGTTTGACATTTCATATTTATTCTAAGAAATATATTTAGTATAAAAGCGATCTAAAGGTTAGAACAAATATTATAAATTAGAAAAATAATGAAACTACGATATGGTTTAACCCAAATGCGCATAAGAAAGATGTTTTTTAAAAGATCTAAAGAATTACTTAATGTTTATTATGGTAATTACTTAGGCGATGGAGATAGCAAAGCTTACACCAACTTAATCGAATCTAAATCGTATGGAGCTAACTTTGTAATTCATAAACTAGAATGCGTTCTTCATGTGGGGAAACGGATGTACCGGGAATTAATGGAAGTTAAGAAAAAAATTACTCGTTTAGAAAAAGAAAGGAAGAAAAAAGAACAACAAAAAAAATGAATCTAAAAAAGAGTAAAAGCCAAAGCTAAGAAAAAGAGATCGAAAATCAATGACAGAGATCGCTGTGACTTCGATTCCCGCACCAGTAGTTAAAACAACAAAATTGACCCTAAAACTGATAGGAGAAATGTCACTTTTTATGGGCTTGCAATAAAAAGATATCCAGATTCTATTGAGAATATGAAAAAAGAAGTCCTTGCAGGTTATTACCATCGAATTTCTACTAACGCAGAACCTAGACATGAATATTGCAATGTGTAGTGGTGCATGTTTTTGAAAAGTAAAGAAAAAATGAGCCACAGTCATGAGCCAGCACTAGACTCAAGTATGCAACATATTTTACCTGTATTTGAATCACTTAGTACCAATGATGTACTGAGTAGATTTTTTGGCGAAAATGCGCAGTATGCTAACGAAAGTTATAATAATTTAATATGGAAAATAACTCCAAAAAGCTCATTTGCAAGCCGGAAAGTTGTAGAAGGTGCAGCATGAATATCAGCACGTGCTTTTAATGAAGGTTCCAGGACTTATCTGGCCATATTTGACCTAATGGGCATCGAAATTGGAGGGACTTCGATCACTTAGGCGGAAAAATTTGATGAAGACCGAATATCGCAGAGTAATAGTGAACAGTTAAAGGAAGGTCGAATTCAGAAAAAAAGGCTTGAGCAGATAGATTGAATCATTTGGCAGAAGTAGAAGACCTTCAGTATTCACCAGGAATGGCTGATTAAAGGTAATACATTAAAATAATTCATTTATATACGTTTCACTTTTAAAAATTATTGTAATAAACCTCTAAACGCGTTTTTCTCGAAACTACATTTTTTAAACTGGTCGTTGAATTATCTCAAGATCTAGTACATCGATTTTAAAAAACTAAGATGAATTTTGTTTGTTATCAAATTTATTTTGGAGAAAACCTAAAAAATACTCTAAGTTTCCCTTTTTACTTTCTTATACTAAGTATAAGTATAATAATCATGAAAAATTTCGATCTCGAGATTTTAACGGAAATATACGTTTTGACCTTCCCTGAATCGATTCCAACTATTAGTGTGTGTGTATCTGTGTGTGTGTGTGTGTGTGTGTGTGTGTGTGTGTGTGTGTGTGTGTGTGTGTGTGTGTGTGTGTGTATCTGTGTGTGCGTGTATGTATTTGAGCGCTCTACAGCCCAAACGGCTAAAGGAAAAATAATGAAATTTTAAACTTAAGAATTGTATGTACCTCGCAAGAAAACCTTTTATTTTTGAAAACGATATTCCGAGCAGAAGTGCAAGTTTACTCTATTCAAATTTTGCGGTTTCTGCAATTACTCGGAAATAGTTGCAGTTACAGAAAAATTGTTACAATAAAAATTATAGATGTCAGCATTATGTACAACATTTATTTGAAACTATTTTTCCCAAACGGTACCGGAAACAAGATAATGGCTCTTGAAATTTCTTCTTTTTATATATATTTTTATATAAATCGTATATCTTCGCCTGTCAATTGTTTATCAAAAAAACAAAACCGACTTAATTGATTTGAAGTTTGACATTTTGTATTTATTCTGAGAAGTAAATTTTGTGTAACAGTGTTCCAAAGGTTAGAACTAATATTATAAATAAGAAAAATAATGAAAATGATGTGATTTAACCGAAAAGCGTATAAGAAAGATCGGTGCATGACACTGCGGATGTTTTACTTTCTTATACGCAGTATAAGTAAGTATTGCCATCATGATGTTATGATTCCAACTATTTTTGGTCTGTGTGTGTTTGTGTGTGTGTGTATGTATGTATGTATGTATGTATGTATGTATGTATGTATGTGAGCGCTCTACAGCCCAGACTGCTAAAGGGAAAATTATGAAATTTTAAACTTAAGATTTGTATGTGCCTGGCAAGAAAACCTCCTATTTTTGAAAACAATATTCCGACCGGAAGTGCATGTTAACGCTAGTAATTTATTGTAGTTTCTGCAATTACTAAAAAAATGGTGCCGGTTACAGAAAAATTATTACTATTAATATTATAGGTATTAGCATTTTGTACAATTTTTATCTGAAATTGAAATTTCTTCTTCTTATATTTATTTTTACATAAATCGAATCATCTGCGCCTGTCAATTGTTTATCAAAAAAAAAAAAAAAAAATGACTTAAATATTTTGATGTTTGACATTTTATATTTATTCTAAGAAATATATTTAGTGTAAAAGTATTCAAAAGTTAAGAACAAATATTGTAAATTAGAAATAAAATGAAAATATGATGTGATTTAACCCAAAAGCGTATAAGAAAGGTCGGTGCATGACACTGCAGATGTTTGAAATGGCTCAGCACATATATTCTTTATATTCAATATCAGTTTCGGACTTCCAATATCTTATTATAACGAAAATCTTATCTGCAAATATGAATTCATCCAATACGTCCACTTTTATTTCAACTTCATCCAATGGTAAAATTATTATATAATAATATTATTTAAATGCAATATTTTTATATATTCAATAAAAGATAATTAACCTGTTAAGTTTTATGAGGTATATATTTATATTTGAACACTATATTTTTACATGAACAGTCTTTAGTTACAGAGTTTTTTAAATGTATTATTAAAAGATACATAAAAGAACGCAATTGTTTGTTTTCATAGTTGCCAACGTTTACACCCGACTGGTGACACGTAACGGATTGAATTGTGCCGCGAATTTCAAAATCCAACACTCCCCCTCGTTACGTGGAAAAATCAGCCATACCCAAAAATCCCATGCAATTTCGGTGATTTGGTCCCGGTAGACCCTTTGTCAGAATATCGGCACTCATGTCCTCGGTGCGTAGGTACCTCATGGTAATGTCGTAGTCCCGTAGTGCTTCGCGTACGAAGTGGTGACGAATGTCAATGTGCTTTGTGCGTGAGTGGAACACTGGATTCGAAGCTAACTTCTGCGCCCCAATATTGTCGCAGAAAATAGTCATCCTGGTGACCATCGAGTTGAGGCCTAGCTCCTTCAGGAGCCGATGGAGGTAGATCCCCTCCTTGACTGAATCCGTGATGCTCATATACTCAGCCTCGGTGGAGAGCGCCACAGTCTGTTGTTTTCTGGACTCGCAGGTTATTGCGGCTCCTCCAAATATGAAAGCAAAACCGCTATAGGAGTGCCCGTCCTCCGGATTACTGCCCCACTCAGCGTCAACTAGTCCAGTTAATTTTTCACCCGTCGACCGATAGACCAACCTAAAGTTCTTCATCCCTTGTAGATAACGCAGAACACGTTTCGCCGCTATCCAGTGGACGTGTTAGTGACAGTCGTTGAAACGGCTCAACCCGCGTGTGCGATATCGGGTCGAGTGCTCGCTGCCAAGTACATTAGGTAACCAACTAACTCTCGATATGGAACACGAGTTGCGTTTTCTTCGCATGGCTCCACTTCTCTGGGTAGTTTTGTGTGAACAGACATTGTTGTTGAGACCGGCTTACAATCGGCCATGCCGAAACGTCGAAGAATATCCTCGATGTGGCGACGCTGTCGTATTGCGAAACCGCCATCTTGCTTGGCGAATTCTATGCCAAGGCAGTATTCCACCTCCCCGAGGTCGCGGATCTTAAATCGTTTCAAGAGGCCGCTCTTTATGGAGCTGATGACGTGGGGGTCACGTGACATGACCAGGATATCATCGACGTAAACCACGACTAGAACCATGTATCCCCGTGAACCTCAGAAGTACAAGCAAGGGTCGGAATGCGTTGGCGTCAGCCCCAGGTCCCGCAGCACGGGATTTAGCGTCTCATACCAGCACCTGCCGGCTTGACGGAGACCATTAAGTGTTTTTTTTGAGGAGGCATACCTTGTCTCCACCTTTCAGGTCGTGAAGAATTCTCATTGCCATGTTTATCATGTTGCTATCGGTTTCGGCGATGTGCTGGAGCACTCGGTCGGTCAACTGTGGTACCTTCATGTGGATCTCCTCCGACAACATTCCGTTCAGGTACGCTGCAGTAATATCCAGCTGGTGAATCTGCAGCCCAAACTCGGCGGCGAGAGCTGTGGCAAGTCGGATCGAGCTCAGTCGTACGACTGGTGCAAAAGTCTCATTAAAATCCACCCCAGGTCGTTGAGCGACCACTCTAGCTTTTCTGCGCTGAATAGAGCCGCCTGGACCATATTTATTCCTCAGCCTCATCCGGCTGCCGGCTATGCGCCCTGACAAATGACGCTCTACAACTGTCCATGTTCTGCTCTTGATCTGAATTCAATGGCCATGGCGTCGAGCCACTCGCCGGCGTCGGGCCTCGTAACAGCTGATTTTAGATCAACTTCCGACAGAAAACAGGATTCGATGAATGCGAGATTACCCTCTCCCGTACTGATTTCCAACTTAGGTCGACCTGATTTCTCAGTCTTGGCTTTCTTGGGTCTTCCTGGTCCCCGCTTCGGTGGAGTTACAAGTTTGCCGCAAGCGATGGGTGACGTTTCGTCGGTGGGAATGGGCACATTGTCTAATCCGGCTTCTTCCTCGTCGTCGTCTCGTTCTTTTAACAAACTCTCGGTATTTTCGATGTCGTCCAGCTCGTTCGAGGGCTGCGGCGACGGCGGTGGTATCTGGACCTCGTAATGATCTTCGGATCTCTCTGGGTTTATGGTCTTCTCGAGGAACTTGACGTCTCGCGTGACCTCAACCTTGTGTTCGCTTGGGATCCAAACTCTGAACCCCTTGATCTCCTCAGAGTACTCTCGAAGATCCTTCAATTCTGGTTTTTTCCCGTAGCGCATCTCGAAAGGCGTCTTTCCGTCTAGTGGCTTTGATAGACTCCAGTTTCTCAAGTAGTTCGCGGTTGCTACCGCTTCGGCCCAAAATGACCGTGGTAAATCTGATTGGATGAGTAGGCACCTCGCCATTTCGACCAGTGTTCTATTCATGCGCTCAGCAATCCCGTTCTGTTCCGGATTGTTTGCTATAGTCAGGCGACGTCGAATCCCATGCGCATCCAAGTAATCATCGAAGCTCCTGTTTGTGCACGCTGTGCCATTATCCGTTTGCAGATAATTAATTCGTCCGCTCGAGTTCCTCTCCATCATAGCTTGGAATTTCTGAAACTCAGACAGTACCTGGTCTTTCTTGCTCCAGAACCGAACTTCGCACCATCTAGAGTGGTCATCGATGAAGGTAGCGAATGATGTCGCCTTTCTCAATGACTCAATCCTCATTGGTCTGCATAAATCGGAGTGCACCAGCTCCAGCGGTCCAGACTGTCGATTGGACTTTTTCGGGAAAGGGGCACGAGTCATCTTTCCTCTCGTGCAAGTGTCGCATATGGAACTATCCGTGAGTAGCAGCTTCTCTATTCCAGCAACCGTTCCCCTGCGGGTCGCTTCAGTAAGGTCCTTTACGTTGAGATAACCGAGGCGGTGGTGCCACAGTCGCAGCCTGTCCGCGTCGGAGAGTGAAAGGGCCTGTGATTCGATCGTAGCCATACATTCATCTTACCCGCTCGTTTGAAGGAAATACAGCCCGTTTTAGCGTTTTGCGGTTAGGATCTGATGACCGTTAGGTTAGTTAGTTAGGTTAGTTCAAATTTGACTCGGCATCCCTTGTCAGTTATTTTACCATCTGAAATCAGGTTGGTTCGTACATCGGAGACATACAACGTGTCCGAGACCTCTAGCTTCTTTGTGACGCCCGCGTTCTCCGCGTGCAGCTGCACCCTTCCGCGTGCCTTGATTTCTGTTGAGGCGTCGCTGGCTAGGTGGAGCTTCTCGGTGCCCACGTTCTGTATTTGTAGGAATTTATCTGGATCCAGGTATATGTGGGATGAGCATCCGCTATCGAGACACCACCATCCCCGTCGAGTGACGCTGGTTGCTTGGAGTGCTAGGTCGCTTTCTCCGATATGTCTTGAGTCATCTCCGGGCTCAACCGATGCGTGGAAGAGAAGATGTTCAGCGTTGTTTGCGCTGTGTGCTAGGTTGTCGCCGTCTCTCTTCGCCTTCGATCTACACTGCGATGCAATGTGTCCCAATTTATTGCAGCGGTAGCATCTGACCATGCTAACGTTCTTGTCCGGCAGCTTCGAGTCCTTACTCTTATACGCGTTTCGATTTGGCTTGTGGAACTTCCCGGCTAGCAAAGCGTTCGAGATCGATGTCAGGCATTCGCTATTTCGCGCATCCGCTTCTACCACGACTTTCACGCGTAACGTTTCTGGTAAAGGTAATTCGTCCTTTGATTCAATGGTGCAACGGAAAGCTGTATAACAGCATAATTGTGAACAAGTTAGGATTGATGTCTACTTCCATCTCCGCCAGTTTGTCAACGGCACCAAAGAATTTTGAATGGTATGTGCGAACATCTTCGTCTTCGCTCATTCGCTGCAATGTTAGCTGCTTTAGTAGGGTCGCTGACAGATAAATACTTTCCAGTTTTAACCATACTGACCTCTCAGTGTCGCAGTTCTTAATCTGCTTCAGCTCCGTCGCGCTGATCGACAGGATGATGTCAGATTTCGCCTTCTCGTCCTGGACCTCCCAATGTTGTGCCGCCGCAACTGTACTCT
Organism: Nebria brevicollis; assembly: GCA_944738965.1. Classification (NCBI taxonomy): domain Eukaryota; kingdom Metazoa; phylum Arthropoda; class Insecta; order Coleoptera; family Carabidae; genus Nebria; species Nebria brevicollis. The sequence goes on from OX122910.1 coordinate 677,373, forward strand.
GATCGACCGCATTAACCTCCGGTTTCACCTACACACCGTTTACATAGCCCCACGCATCACTCTTCACGAGGAGGGCTTGCATGTGTATCCGCCATGTATCATGGTTACTCTTGTTGAGTGACTCAATTCTCCCTGCCGCGTACATCTCGTGATCGTTTCCTGCAAGGTGAGGTTAAGGGAGCACGTGGCTCTGGGTGTCGTAAAATTGCTAAGTGTTCGTCGTTCGAATCGCTATGAGTATTTACAAGTATTATTATAAGATACAGAAAAAGAACGCTATTGTTTGTTTTCATAGTTGCCAATGCTTACACCCGACTGGTGACACGTAACGGATCGAAATGTGCCGCGAATTTCAAACTCCAACATATCCATGGTAAATATGAAGGTAAAAATATTGAAACGTTACAATATATACCTATAGGTAAATCTTGCGGAAACTTATTGATACACCTAATACAACAGATAAGATAATTAATACAAACCATAAGATAAGATGAATATTTTAGATAACATATTGCTCAACTCAAACTATTACAAATATAGCCTAGTCTTAGTAACTAAATCGCAGATATTTACAACAGAAATCATAAAATAGCAAAAGTTTGCGATATTCTAGATAGCGATGTGATAAACTATTAGGGTGCTCATAGGATAGGAAATTAAAATTATTCTTGTTTAATATGAAGGTATGAGCAAAAAAGAAACGCATCTGCGAAAGAGGGATGTAAAAAGATGAAAGATATGGAAAATCCTGTACCTTCTTGGCAAATACAAATATTTGATAGGAGATAATAATAAAATTCATTCGCACTATTTGTGCTGCAAGAAGCGAAGGCCTTAAGTAACGCAGCGATGCATCTTTCACTGATTACATAAGACAAAATAGATAAAGATAGATACAAGATACTATATTCGCAGATAAGATTTTATCCACCCTTAAAAAGTAACGTCTGCCTAGAAGAAGGCGACTACAATGTTTCACGAATGACACCGAGGCCTTATGTACCAAATTGTTTTAAAATAAATGATCTAACTTTAGGCTAGATTCAATAATATGTATATCAACCGATATGAACGGACGCTCTATCTACGAATACGAATTGCATTATTTAGGCTGTCTTGATATATCTTATCGTTTCAACAGACGATCATGCGGTAATTAACGAATTCTTTTAACCTCATATGGAGTTTGTGTCTCGTCACTAATATTATACACGGGGAACCCATTTCATTGCATCTGACAATATAACAATAGTAAGACGCATTTAGTTACAGGATGGACCGAAAAAATACTTTGCAATAAACCAAAAAGGAAGGAAAACATATACTCAAATATAGTCAGGTGTACACCATGTATAAATTTATTTTTGCGTACATTAACATAATCTATTACAATGTCTTTATAAATTCTTTGTATGTGGTATAAGTATCACCTGTGTTACCACGCTACTAAATATTGTTTATAACATATTACTGTTGATCCTTAAAATGTATCAAGACGGTTAAATTTGAATACATCATTTTAGTTATATGCTCATTGTATAAATGTCTTAATTTATATTGATATTAGGAAATCGTGTTTTATATTAACCTGTGTGAAGCTTTCCAAGCGCAGAATAACAAAGCTACCCATGGTTATATTGACGGGATGTTGTGATTGATGAATAATCATCATTAAACCGAAACGAATTTTACAATTTGATATGTTTTCCCAGCTACAATTATAAGCAGCGCTACCGACAGATTGAGCCTGAAATTTAAAACATGTTATTTCAATTGTCTCAAGTAATGGAGAGATATTTGAATATTCTTCATAAGTTCTCAAATGTTTTACCTCATCTAATATTAGTTGTTCACAGGGACAGTATATAAGAAGTTGAATATTAAATGCAGAACATATTAATAATAACGCTATAATGGCGCTCCTAAAGACAAACATTCAGTTAAATGCACTTTGAATGCAGATTGAGTTGAGTTAAAAACTTACATGTTCTCTTCAACAAACAAGCAAAATAAAGTTATAACCGATACGACAACATTTGTACCTAGCACATGAAAAGTCAGCCTTGAAAAAACGTATTCGAAATCTTTCAAAAATCTGGATATGCAAAAAAACCGATTACTCTGTTTTTTTTTTAATAAATGAATGAATGTTTTCAGATAATTACTCACTCAAGTAACATATTGTGATGTTCTACACAGTTTCGAAGTTTGTCAAAATTTCCTATTTTGTCTAAGCTTCCAATTTTATAAAGGGAATATTTCAATATTTTGATTTGCGATAGTACCATACCCACCATCGCGACAAACACCATATCTATTTCTATAAAGGATGATAGAACGACAAAAATCATGACGGTAGATTGAATAATAAATAAAACTTCATAATTTGGCGACGTTTCTAAAAATTCCTTATATGTTACCCAGATATTCAGGGGCAAATTATAATCGTCTTTGAGATACGACGAGATAAATAAAATTTGGACAGTAAATATTATTGAATAGTTGAAAACATAAGCAGACGTGACTGTAAAGCGAATAATATGTTCAATTGTTTCATTTTGCTCCTTTGTCACCGCCTCTGTTGACCAAAATTTATTCAAAACTGTGTCTACCATATTGAGAAATGTTTTAGTTTTGCTATGGCAAGTATATATTTTGTAAAATACCTGCAAATATCACATTTATAAAATTTATTATAAATAAATTTTCAAATGATATGTTGATTATATGAATTGCAATTCATAAAAACTTACTTGCCAATTTCCAGTCAGCGTGACGATATCTATAATGATATTACTCAAACTGTTGTATTTAGTCGTACATAAAACTATGATTTGGAAGCAAATTTCAACAAAAATAATTACTATCCAAAAACGAGCAATACAAATTATTGCTCGTTTTTGGATAGTAATTATTTTTGTTGAAATTTGCTTCCAAATCATATTTTTATGTACGACTAAATACAACAGTTTGAGTAATATCATTATAGATATCGTCACGCTGACTATATGTTTATATATATATATATATATATATATATATATATATATATATATAAATATTTATATATATATATATATATATATATATATATATATATATATATAAATATATATTGTCACGCACGTGCCACGCTAGAGCCACACCTAGGCCACCGTGGTATCCACGCTAGGTTCACACCTAGGTCATCCACGTGTACGATTACACAACTAGCTGGTCCACCGGGCTGGACAAGCATTTCGTAAACCTAATCAACAATAACGATTTCCCAATACTATCATACAACGACATTGCAAAACGTCACGATTATACTTATGTCATAAATCCAAGTGCAAGGCCAAGGTTACCTCCACATACCACAAAACCAACACCCGGGATAATCCAATCTTATAAAAAGGAACGGGAAGAGACTAGCTGGACAGTCTCACAGAGTCTTTCATAGTCACTGCCAGATTACGATAGTCGCTACGATAAACTTTATATCAAAACCTAACGCTAGAATCAGTGTAACATGTATATCTTAAACGCAATTCTGTAAGTAACTTTATTTCAATAAACACCAAACTAAAACGTATAAATGTATAATTGTGTTATGACTTAGCAAACACCCTTCATATCCTCTCGTGCTTGACTCCTGATATGATATAAAAACCCTGCAGGAGTTACAGTCTTGGCGGGTACCTCAATTCATTTAATAAAATAAAGTCACAGCCAACCCCCAGCTCGTGACAATTGGTGGAGTGCCGGGTATCCTCAAAAAACCGTAAATTTTTTCTCTTAAAAATAAAATGCAATAAAATTTAAACTCAATTTGAACGAGTAAGGAAATAGAAGTAGAGAGAATACCTTGTGGGAAATAGAATAAAAGCAAGAACAATATGGACCACTGCTTGGTTCACAGGCCGGTGTAATCCTATTGGAACGCGAAATAAAATCAGCAAATTTGATAAAACAAAATAATTATTTTATAATTTGAATAAAAGAATTTTTAAATTCTTTGACCAAGACCAAGCGCAGGAGAAAGAGGGTGTACGCATGTATGGTGAGGGACTGTCACTAAAATACACATGCAACTAACTAATAATGAATCATATAAGTTATGAACAAAAACGAATATAATTTACGACCGCGAGAAAACAATTTAAACACAGCGCGATTTGTATTAACGGGAAAAACAAATAATATGTAGAGAACCCCTTCAGCGGGAACAAGTGGTAGAAACGTAGCTTCAGCTAGCAACGAAACACAAATAATTAATCAATTCTCACCCCCAGATACAAGCCCGTTAGGCGCGTTAGATTCTAGTAATTCAGAAGCTGAATTAAGTATAGAAAGCGCGAACACTAGAGACCCTACACTATTGCATTCGGGATTTGAAAACCTAGACATATCAAACGCAGAAAACATAAATAACATTAGCGTAAATATGGCGCAAGGACATAACAATATGTTAATTGACGAAGCGGAAGATCTAAGTTCGAAACCAAAAGAACAGAGATGCATAATTCCGGATAGCTTTGACCCGAAGGCAAAGCAGGACGTAACAAGGTTTATTAAAAAATTTAATACAGCGGCAGAAACAAACCGTTGGAACGACGCGCTCAAGAGACAATATTTTAAATTATACCTAGTTGGTGCGGCAGAAACATGGTATAACATTAATGTTAACGGACGCGATTACTCGTGGAGACAGATTTTAGACGAATTCAGAAACGCATTTCTACCGCGCGGACACATGGAAAATTTGCATGAAAAATTTAGAAACTTGAAACAGGGCCAAGACGAGGACCCTCGCGATTATTATTTTACAATGATGGATATATGTAATCAATTTGAAATCCCGCTGTCGGATGCGGAGATAACGAATCAAATAATAATAAATTTAGACCCAGATCTACAAACGCAATTAGCACCATTCGGAGTACAAAGCTTAAAAGAACTCAAAGAATGTATAGATAAACAATGCATAATACAAGAACGCAAACGGGCGTTGAGAGAAGCGAGAAAGACAGAACGTAGCGCAGTATCAATGCAAGAGCAAGCATTACGGTTTGAATAATTAGCGGATAGATTAGAAAGTCAAGAAACCGGTTGCGAAGATAGGCAATGAACAAATAATTCAAATATGAGAAATAACGCGAGATATAGTAATACACGTTACAATCAACTTTATGTTGGGCGCGGTTACGGAAATAACAGTTACGGAAATAACAATTACGGGAATAACAGTTACGGAAATAATGGCTACGGACAGAATAGATATCAGGCAGGCCAAAGTAATTATGCGAACCCAGGTCGTTATTAAACGCAAAGAAACTATCCGACCTACCCATCAGGTAGAAATGAATCGGGACCAATGAGGGGTGATTTCTCAAACCAACCACAGAACAGAGCTCCCATTAATAATTTTTCGGGGCGTGGAAAAGAGACGACAGGTAACAGACCACCGCAAGATACGCGGGGCTTTCAACAACGTCTAACACGTACCCATGACGGAAAACCAACATGCTTTAAATGCAGAAAACCAGGTCACGTAGGGCGTATGTGCCCAGAGCCACAAAGGCCACAACAGACCGATGTTCGTTAAAACATGGCGACAAATTCGGGAAACGCCAATGCACGACGCTAATGGCCGGTAGTGTTGTGTATAGCCAAAACCAGGGCCCAAAGACAACTTGCAAAATATTAACGGTACAAGGTCTTGTAAATTCAAAACCCATAGAGATAATAACTGACACAGGAGCTACGTGCAATATAGTCAAAGTCTGCCACACTGAAGACTACGAAGAAAATAGAATTCATGTCCTCAAATCCTCGGGAGGGCATGTAATCGAAGTTTTGGGTAGCACGGTAGTTAATGTCATAATTGGGGGATGGACTATAAACCTAGCCTGTTTAGTAGTGAAAGACCTTCCCCGACTCAATTCCTTTGGGAACATAGAGCTTGTATAGATTTTGAAAACCAAAAGATAATTTTTAATGCAAAATTAGGAGATAAAGAATACGAAATAAATTTCGCGCGTGCCGTGGTAGAGTTAAAAGATAAGGATGAAAAAATTGAAGCAGAGGAAGTCGAGGTTTTAGAAAGATCAGACGACATGCCACAGGACGGATGCATGACAGAAGCGCGGTTTTATAATAAAATTATTATCACCAAGTCGGCAATTTTATATTCTGGTGTGGAAAAGGAAATCAAAGTCAATGAAATCGGACGTTACGCGTTTAGTCATATGTTCATACCGCGAACGGAATTTTTGGTTAAAAATGGATTACAAATAAGGAATATAAGCTCTATAAAACCAAATATGGGCGTATGGAACTTGGTTATACAGAACATTCGCCGAGTGCCGTTTAGATTATTCGCAAATACGGCATTAGGCTACAACGAAGTAATAGAAGAACTCGAAACAAGCGAATATAAACACAACGAAATATATGTAATAATTGACGAGTCACAAGAAGTACTATGCGAACATAATATAAAATAAATTATTAGATTTGATAGACGAATACACGGATTTATACGCGTGGAATTCAAAACAGATCGGTTTAACAGATACAGCAGAACACGAAATAAATACAGGCGACGCACAGCCTATTCATCAACGACCGTATAGGGTATCCCACAAAGAAAGGGAAGTTATCCAAAATCAAGTCAAAGAAATGCTGGCAGATAATATAATTAGACCATCCTACGGTGCATGGTCATCGCCAGAGGTATTAGTTAAAAAGAAAGATGATACATGGAGATTTTGTGTCGATTATAGAAAATTAAATGCCGTCACGAAAAATGACGTCTACCCATTACCTGTTATTGAAGACATTCTGAGTTACATTGGAAACTCAAAATATTTTTCCAGCCTGGATTTGTTCAGTGGATACTGGCAAATACCGGTAAAAGAAGAAGATAAGACGAAAACAACATTTAAAACGCCAGACGGACAGTATGAATTTAACGTACTTAGCTTTGGGCTATGCTCAGCACCAGCCACGTTTCAAAGGATGGCAGATAGCGTATTTAAAGACATGAAATGGAAAGAAGTATTAATTTATTTAGACGACGTAATTATTTTTAGCGAAACATTCGCAGAGCACCTAATCAAGCTACGGCACGTATTTTAACGCTTGCGAGAAGCAAAACTAACCTTAAAACCGTCAAAATGTACCTATTTGCAAACAGAGATTGATCTATTAGGGTACCGAGTAACGAGCCAAGGACTTAGTCCGGATGCAAAGAAAATTGAAGCTGTAGTAAATTTCCCAATCCCACAGAAAGTTAAAAAACTACAAAGTTTTTTAGGACTCTGTAATTACTATAGAAAATTCATAGAAAAGTTTGCAAAAATTGCTAGACCTTTATATTTAATGACTAAAAAAGATGTTAAATTTAAAATTGAAGGAAATGCACTAGAGGCATTTAATGAGCTTAAACATAAATTAACTACAACCCCAGTATTAGCACATTTTGATCCAGCTAAAGAAATAGAAATTAGAGTAGACGCATCTGGAGAAGGGCTTGGCGCAGTATTATTGCAATTAGACAAGGATGATTGGCATCCTATAGCGTATGCTTCCCGAAGGTTGACAAAAGCCGAAGCAAACTATAGTACATCACAACAGGAATGTTTAGCATTCGTATATGCTCTAGGACAGTGGCGCCCATACGTGTGGGGAAAGCCATTTAGAGTCGCAACAGATCACCACGCATTGTGTTGGTTGAAATCAATCAGAGACCCAGTGAATAGATTGGCCAGATGGAGCTTGAAGATACAAGACTATCAATACTCAATCTTTCACAAAAGTGGAAAAGCACATATTGATGCAGATTGTCTATCACGCAACCCATTACATATAGCGACGCTAGCAGACGAAGAAGCAACATTAGAAGTGGAGACATATATAGTTATCCCAACGGACATGGAAGAAGTACAAGCAGTAAAATTAATAGAATTAAATAAAGCAATAAAAGACGAGAATTATGAAAATGCGTTATTACAACGCAGAGCCAAAAATTACGAAATTAGAAATAATATTTTATTCAAACGCAACCCTAAATTAGACGGCGCGTCAGGATTATTAGTGATGCCTCAAGATTTAATCGGAGAAATCTTATACGCTAATCATAATGAACCATTAGCCGGACATTTAGGTTTCGCTAAAACATACGACAGAATAAGAACACGATATTATTGGGATAATATGCTAAATGACGTCAGTAAATATGTAAAAGGATGCGCGGATTGTCAAGCAAGAAAAGGCGTAAAAAACGTTAAGCCAGCGGGTATGCTACACCCGATACCGATCGGACAACCATTCGACAGAGTCGGAATTGACTTGTTGGGGTCTTTTAGAAGAAGTCGGGGAAAAACATTCGTAATAGTCGCAACAGAATACGCTATGCGCTGGGCAGAAACGCAAGCTTTACCCAGTGGCAAAGCCGAACCAGTGGCAAGATTCATCTTGGAAAGGATAATCTGTCGCCACGGTACGCCGCGTGTACTGTTAAGTGACAGAGGGAAAGTTTTTCAATCGCAGATGGTCACCGAACTATTGCGGTGCATGGGGTCTAATAGTCAATTCACGACAGCATACCATCCGCAAACCAACGGCTTAACCGAAAGGTTAAATAAAACCATCGCAAATATGTTGTGCATGTATACAAATACAGCACAAAATGACTGGGACGAATACTTAGCCCACGTCACGTTCGCTTATAATACAGCTAAACAAGACACGACTCAAATGTCACCGTTTAAATTAATTTACGGACGCGATCCGATATTACCTACGGAAGCTCAATTAAATGAGCCGATTGAGAATGAAGTAGTTATTAAAACTAGGGAACAATTAGTAGAGATTAGGGAACAAGCCAAAGAGCGTATACAAAATAAACAGTTAAAAGATAAAGGTCATTATGACAAAAAACACAGGACGCTTGAGTATAAGATAGGAGATAAGGTCGGAGTTCGCAATCCGGAAAGACGTGTAGGTAAATGCGACAAATTATTATGTAAATGGTTCGGACCGTACGAGGTCATAGTGAAAAAATCGGATGTAACATACATAGTTAAACAAGGAAAAGGGAATAAAATTAAATTTGAAGCAGTTCACGTTGAACGCATGAAACCATATTTCGCGCAGTGGGAACCGCGCAACGACAACGAACGATATCAGTTGCGGCCTAGAAAGGTCGTTGAACAAAACAAAGCGGCAGGACCGCATTCAGCCCAGTAGAAAAAAAAAACACACACACACACGTAAATTAAACAATTTTAAATTAATTAACATATATTTATAAACATAATAATACACACAAAAAATTACACACATATCTTAAAAACAAAACACAGTATATATAATATATATATATATATATATATATATATATATATATATATATATATATATATATATATATATATATTGTCACGAGCTGGGGGTTGGCTGTGACGTGATTCTATTAACTGAATTGAGGTACCAGCCAAGACTGTAACTCCTGCAGGGTTTATATCATATCAGGAGTCAAGCACGAGAGGATATGAAGGGAGTTTACTAAGTCATAACACAATTATACATGTATACGTTTTAGTTTGGTGTTTATTGAAATAAAGTTACTTACAGCATTGCGTTTAAGGTACACATTTTACACTGATTCTAGCGTATAAAGTTTATCGTAATCTGGCAGTGACTATGAAAGACTCTGTGAGACTGTCCAGCTTGTCTCTTCCCGGTCCTTTATATAAGATTGGATTATCCCGGGTGTGGGTTTTGTGGTATGCGGAGGTAACCTTGGCCTTGCACTTGGATTTATGACATCAGTATAATCATGACGTTTTGGAATATCGTTGTATGATAGTATTGGGAAATCGTTATTGTTGATAAGGTTTACGAAATGCTTGTCGAGCCCGATGGACCAGCTAGTTGTGAAATCGTACACGTGGATGACCTAGGTGTGAACCTAGCGTGGATCCCACGGTGGACTAGATTTGGCTCTAGCGTGGCACGTGCGTGACACTACCCCCCTCTACGAAAGATTTTGTCGCCCCTGACAAAATACTGGGTTGAAAGAATAGAAGAAAAAAAAATTTTTTTTCTTTTCGCAGCTCCTTGTTTAGTTGCCAAAAAACGGAAGTAGGTTGTATAGTTTGTTCGTGATTGTGTTATCAGCTATGGTCGGTTCACGCGCTCCATGGCTATATATTGGCTGTGATCCATCACTTCATTGTACTCGTACTCTGGTCTTCCGAATTGGTTAACGTTTGAGTATGGTTGGGGTAGGGGTCTTCGTAGGGTTTTTGCGTTTTGGGGTTCTGGGCTAACGTTGATTGGGGTCATTTAATTAAGTTCGGCACTCCTTGATGTTGACGCCAATCTTGCTCTTGAAGTGTTTAGGGGTATGGGTCTTGATTCGAACTCGGTTTGTTCAATTTGCGGGGATCGGGGTAAATTGTATTCAACGATCCTGGGTGCTGGTTCAGGATGTCTGAACATTCGCTGCGCTACTGCCTCAATGTAAGTACCTCTAGTATAATTACAATTTACATGCATATATATCAAACATATTATGATTAATAAGATTGGTAACCATGACGATATTAGGAGTAATCTGTCAAACCAGTTATTTTGTAAATCAACTGCTGCTTTGTTTAAGCATTCTTTTAAACTGTTAAATGTTGGATAACGATTTTCGTCGTACGGTGGCAATATCTGAGTTTTTAAATTTGCCCATGCGGCTGGAATTATTTGTTTCATTATGAACGTAATTGTTTTGTTTAAACACGGAAATGATGGTTTTAATATTGTTTTATCTTCGAATTCTATTGAATAATCGCAAGGTAACTGTACCCACAATGCTCCGAATACTTTTTCATAATTAAATATTTTTGTTTATCACCATAATTTAAAATTAATTTATTTTTAACATGTGTTAATAGGAATGTATTTTGACTGAGTGGAGTTATAAGCGTAGCTCGCTGAACTTTTGCTTGGCACGAGATCGGACAAAATTGAGCTAATTCATTCACCGTTCCGCCCATGAGAAGGAATTTTGTGATGCTGATGTAATGGCCTTGTTATCGTACGTCTTTGATAACGCACATAGCCGATCGCGATGTGGGTCACATCTAGGAGAGAATATTTCTATATTTTGTTCATTTTTAAATGATACTATAGCAATGTCGATGCTCTCTGTGCCCAGATAGCATGTCTTCCCTTCCCACGCGAGAGATGTTGGTATTAGTCTTTTAAGTTCAATTTTTTCGATGTTATTTCTGATTATTGGGATATGAATTCCCACAAGGGCTCTATCTTTAGTAAACATACAGTCTGATAATGGTAATCCATAGTATTCTGCTGCGTTTGTAATAGCTAGCTTGCATCCTTTTTTATTTATTTCCACTTCGAATGATTTTAATGCTTCTTCTAATGTATTAATATTTAAAATTTCTGGTGATAAGTGTCTTGCATGACACGCACTTATTAAACTTGCTGCTAATATACTCATTTCAGTCACAATTTGACTTAAAATATAAATATATGATGGTATGCATTGTGTGTACGAGTTATCTCGTACTATTCCTAATTTATTTATATCAATTTTATAAGGAAAATTTTTAATTTTATCTTTAAATATTTCTACTTCCCTATTTGTTGTAAAAAGTCTTTTAACATGATTTCTTGATGCTATGTGAAAATCCCAACCTATGCTATCTCCATCATTAGCTAAGATATTTGTTTTAGTTGGACTATATTCACCTATTCCTTTAATTATCGCGGTCATTCTATTACCGATAGCCATACAATCATTATTTCCCTGACATGCTTTATTAAAGCAACTTGTGATTGCTAGCTTTGTTTCATCATTAATCAAGGGTATATCGTACAAAATTGGTAAAGCCGCTTCGTACGATACTGCATAAGGCAGATTTTGAAAATATGCCCCCGTATTGACCTCAAGTTCTCCTAAACTCTCATGGTTTAACCACATCATTATTATAATCATTGCCGACCACAATCTGTGATTTTTGTGGCTCGCTTTGTGGTTAACATTGCGGTTTACATTATTTACTTTGTGGTCCATTTTAACCACTTTGTATTAGGACTACAGAAATTAAAAAAGGTTATTTGTTATTGTTTGGGTTCTCCCTGACTTTATTTAATTATTTACGTTATCGTCTGATGTTTTTTCTTTCATTCATTTAAAACAACTTTTTCTATTAAGAATGCATGAAGTAAAAGAGAAACAAATTTTTCTTGCTTATTTAATTTCTGTTACCTTTTTTTTTAACACTTAATTTGGTGCATTTACATTTATGCCCTTAATTCAAAAATAAGAAAATTATTATAAAAATTAATATAGTTTATGATTATATAATATAAAGCATTTTTAGAACTTGCGAAAACAAATATAATATAATATAATATAAAGATAATATGATATGATGGCTTTTGCCTTGAGTAGATGTATTTACTACTGCTTACAATTCTAGTGTTTATTGTATTTTCTTTTATAATTTCTTATTTCTATGTTTCCTCTATAGTATTTTGGTTCCCGTCTTATTTATTATTACTTTATGCAATACATTGCTTGATTAATTAACGTTATTGACTTATTCTAGTTGTTCCTTTATATTATGCTAACATTAATAGAAAAAAATTTTCTAATTATAATTGTAACTTAAATATTTGTTGCGTGTTTAAAATTATTGATAAAATTATTATACTTGATTGATAAAATTATTATACTAAATTGATAAAATTATTGTATTTTATTTTATTTATGCATTCAATTAATGCTACGAGTGTTGTTCCTACAACTTATAATTAATTCTTATCGATTATTATTCCAGATATATAATATTTAATTAATTTTATTGATTAATATATTTCCTTTAATATTTTATTATTATTATCGTTAAAATATTGTTTATAAATATGTGAATATTTATTTATTATTATTATTATTATTTTTTTTTTGATTATTTTTTGTCTTTTTGTTAATTATTTATCCATAGAATGTTCCTTTTTCATAGCAATTTAAATTTAAAAAGAAACTTTTAATGATTCACAATAATTTTTTCTTTTAATTAGTGGTTCAATTTTTTACTTATTTAACTATTTCCTGCTCCTAATCTTGTTTCTTTGCTTTAACTTCTGCTAATTAATTTAATTTACACCTCCATGTAAATTTATATCTAAAGTCCCTACAATGGTATAAACATTACCAATATTTATTTATTTATTCAATTATTATTCAATTATTCTTGGTTCAACATTAACCTTCAGGATTTCGCAATATCCTATAATTTATATTTTAATTATTTTTTTAATATTTCACGTTTTTATTCCCTAACTCTTGGATTTACTTTTATAATAAAAAACTCGCTAATTTATTTTATTTAACCTCGACTGATACAACGTTATTATGATTGTCCTTTAAAACCGGCCGGATGGCTAATCATATTTCCGTTGTTGTGTTTTTAATCTGACCTTAACTTCGAGTTTTTTAACCTACGTTATTTATATATTTTGTTATTCCTATCTTTCGTAATAATTTATTTCGTTATCAATGTCTCGATTTATTTCAATTTAACTTTTTATATTCGTATATTAATTCATTTATCATTTATTTTAATTCAGTTTAATATTTTTAATTATTTCTTTTAATTTATCATTTAACCATGGTTTTCTCATTTATTTTGAAAAAATTTAATCAGTTTGTCGATGCGTATTTCTAAATTTTACTTGTTGATTTTATGTGACTTTTCATATTGATCAGATACTACTGGTCATATTGTCTAAAGAATAATTATTTTGCTTGGCTAATTGCAAAGAACTATTTACTTATTACAAGAGTTTTTATTATACTTTTCGTCAATTCGGTTACTGATTTTATTTTTTCTCCATAACTGAGTTTACTAACCTTTGTTTCTTCTGTAGCAATCAATGGGCCGACGGATTCCTACGCTGGGGTGTTTGGAGGAATTCGATCACCTTCCAACGAGATCCCATTGACTGAGGGGTCGGCTGCCGCTTACAACCGAGTCTCTGACGTGTCCGTGCCTAGGTCTGACCGTCCTACACCGCCGCTGTTTTCTATCTTCACCTGGACTTTTTCTCCACTGGCCAATGTCAGCATTCCATAACTGACTCCTTGTTCAATGTCTGTTGCCGCGTAACCTCTTTCTTTCTTCTTAAAGCAATATACAAGTCGTTCGCACTGTATTCCTTCTTTCTTTATTTTTTGCTGCAGTTTCCATGCGAGGTAAGCTAATGTTACGACCGTAATGACCAGAAGTGTGACCAATTCTATTATTATTAATAGGTCTACTTCGTTTATCGTTTGTGCTCTCGCTACATGGATGAATCCAAGTTGCCTCAGTCCATTGTTTTTCAGTATCAATAGTACTGCGACTGTTGTGATTACGTTCCATACATAAAGTAATATGTCTCTATGGTATGTTAGTAATGGCCACTCAAGTGGTGTATTCTGTATGCTGGACCAATCGATGTCCGACGTTCCACTTATCGATGAAAGGTTTAAATGTGGTATTTGATTTGTCCAGTTATGGTTTAAACATTCTGATAAGTTATTGTATGTAGGTTTATTTGCAGATAATAACGGATTTATTCGGAATGATTTTAAATTCGACCAGGTTGCTGGTAATACGTGTATTATTCCGAGTGTAACACTATCTTCTCCACATGGGATTCGTTTTGGAATTGTTTGAACGTCGTTCACGTACAACGAGCAGTTGCAAGGTAACTGAATTTGCAATGCTCCTGGTTGTCCTATATATATATATATATATCATCGATATTTCTTATCTGCTTCGGACAGCGGATTTTGGTATTCTTTTGTGGATGTGTAATCACATATGTGTCAGAACTCACTTCCGATATTATCGTTGAGGTTGCTCTATAACATCGAAATGCGCATTCTTTTGAAATTTCTTCGACTGTTGCGCCTGAATACATTTTAAAGGCACACTGTGGTCCGTACACTGCGTCTGATGAAAACCTTGGTAGATAACATAGTCTATCGTGGTATGGTCTACATTGATGTAAGCCCGCTCCTGATATTGGTCGCATTTCTTTATCGCTTACTGCTAGATACATCACATCATGCATGAAAATACACGTGTCATTTTTCCATGCGAAGGGTGTGGTTAGTAATTCCACAAGCTTCCATTCTTTGTGTATTTGAATCACTGGTATCTTTACGTGTACTACTACTTTATTTTTACTTATTCCGCAGTCTACAATTGGTAGTTTGTAATATTGCGACAATTCTTCTGCTGGTATGGCTAACTGCAGGCCATATTGATTTAATTTTGTTGACAACCTCTCCAAATCTTCTGCTAAGATTGCTGGTGTCAATAATATTGTTGGAATATTTCTTTGTTTGCAGGCGTGTAATATTTCATTTTGTCTCATTAATCCTTTTAAATATAATATTCTTTTTAAATTGTCGAAGTCGTTTAATAATAATTCAATTGTTTCTTCTTTTGATTTTTGTAACACGGTGACTTCACCTCTAATTTCCACTGCTAACTGTCGTATTTCTTTGACGTGATCATTTAATTCCGTGAATGCTTCTTGCACTTCTTTGTCGTACTTTATGAATTTGCTACTTATATCTGATAAGTGTTTGTATTGTGCGTGCATTCCGGCTTTCAGTACTCTTACTGTATTTTCGAGTGACCTTTCGTTCATTACTAGCGGTTTTACTTTTGTCTCTGTCATGACGCCACAACACCAGTTGAAGGCGTCGCCAATAAAATCTAGCGCTCTCTTGTTGCGTCGATTCTTCTTTTCTTCTCTGGTTGGTTCATGCCCGTAGATTTCCATGGGGGATGCAAAGGATAATTCTTGGGGATTGGATGCAGAACGTTTGTTTCGTTTTCTTGTGCTTTCAACTTCGATTTCTAGGAAATAGTTTGGATCCAAGGATTCGTCTATTTGGTTGTAGGTTCTATCGTATAGGTTTCCCATGTCATTTAATTTTGCACTGATGTTGCACCTCATTGGTTCATTCTTGCAACTGCTTGCAGGTCTTGTAATTTTGTCTCCATCTTCTCTGGATACCCAGTCGGCTTCGTAGGTTAGTGGGATCGTCGCCTCGTAAGTACGCCCCTGCTACCACTTGAACTGGTATCTCTTGCGTGGATACTTCGTAACTCGCCATCATTAGAAATCTGTAATTATAATTTATGTTGCTCTCATGAGCGTTAATATTTATTTGTTGCTTGGGATGGCATGACCATTATTTCTCTAAAAAGAATTTTTTCGATTTAATATCTCGTTTGTATTTTTTAGCAGTAAATTATTTTAACGTGATTAAAAAAAACAAAAAATTTTGTCTCCACCTCGTGGATTTATTTTTTAAGGTTTTATTTTTGTGTTTGTTAATTTTCAATGTTTTAACAACTGACGGAGTCAAGTACTTTTATTTTACTTTGTAATTGTTTATAACGCGTTGTGTCTTGCACAAATTATAGCTTTTACAATAATTTTTTATGCTTGCAATTTAACATTCTTTTTTCATCTCACAGTGTTTGTTACTCGATTGTAAGAATGTCTGTGATTAATTTCATACAATGCTTTTTCGGCTATTTAATTTTATTATCCTTTTCTACTTACAGGTTTTAGCTGTATGATTATTAGTCGGATATCCTCAGTGCGTTTGATATTCGAATTTAATTATTTTCTTTCACACTGATGACCTCCGCTATTTTGCATCTATTCATTTCTGAATGTGTTGCGGTTCTCTCAGTAGCAGTCGTCGCTCTTTCTGTATTTTGTAACAGCTGGAGCAGCGGCTACTTTGAAAAAGCCGTTGCACGGTGTATTTTCAACTTTATCTTGAGGATTTTAACTTATTTTGCGTAGTGAGTACTTCAATATCGTGTGTGTGTATATACATATGTATATATGTTTTTATAATTATTATTTTTATATATATATTTTTTTTTTTCATTTAGTTTTTTCTGGCTGTGGTTGTCTCTCTTTCCTATTGTTGGCAGGATTTGGATTCTACTTTTGATTCTGCTGAACTTGTTTGGTTTATGTTCGTAGTCCACTCACATCTTTTTTTTGTTATCAAGAATTGAGCGGAATACGTTCTTAAATCCGATATTTTATTTGCAACATTTCTCTATCAAGACGATGATTTTTATTAAAAAGAGAAAGAAAATTTTTTTTTCTTTAATGAGCTTTGCCTGAGTTGTACTTCTGCAGCCACTGCTCATATTATTATAATGAGCGGAGGTCGCCGAAGTATGATTGTTCATGCTTTTTGCTCAGGTTCTTTTTTGTTTTAATTATGAGGACGACAAGGTGAGCTTCTTTGCTGTATATTGCTTCTTTACTCTTCATATTTGTTGATTATCTAGTTCCCGTTTTATCGTTTTATTGTGCGCCCTTCCCTTGCGCAGTTAACAATTTTTCCCTGATGTTAAAAGTGGGCTCATCTCCTTGTCCCTCCTTTGGTTTTTTTTTTTTTTTCTTATAAAAAAATTTTTTTCTTATAATTTTTTCTTCAACCTCCTCATGGCATACACCCTTTCCCTGGCGCATGCCAATCCCGTTCCTTGATGGGCCCCGCATTGTCTCTGCGAGGGCGACTCCCCAAATGCCAGCTCGTTTGGCAAAAGTGATATTTCGCCCCTGAAGCGGTGCCTCAGGAACCTATATATAGGCGAGTTGATGTTCTCCTTTAGATATACTCTGTCTAATTTCGCCATCTTCATGAGGAGTCGCGCGATCCCCCGGCTGTGGTTGATCATTCCATCCCCCCAGGCCAACCCATGGAGGTTCTGCCTCGCGTACCTGATATTGTTCAGGCCCTTCCCATTAACGATTCTCTCCGGAAATGGTTCTTGTAGGAGGAGGTGCATGCACTCTCCTCCGTCCAACAAGAGCGCCACCTCCTTTGGAGAGAACTCTCCGTTAATGAGAAAGCCCTGCATATTCAGGTACGCAGTCTTCTTCCTCCGTTGTTGGTAGGCCTGCTTTTGTGGCTGTTCCACTGGCGTCAATTGGAGGCGTGCTTCTTCTGCTCTCGCCTCCTGGCATGCCGTGATCGCCCCTACGTTCCGGGCCACTTCGTCCATCCATTCTTCGTTTTCCATGGACTCGGCCCAGGATATCGTGCTCGCTGGGGTGGGTGGCCTCTGTGGCCAGACGTCCGCTGTAGCGGGCCCGCCCGATTGGCTGTCCTCCCGCCCGCTACTAGGTTCGTCCTCCACCCCGTTAACTGGTTCCATTGTTGGTATGGTGACCACAAATTGGTGGGCGGCGTGCCGCTCCTCTGCCTCCCCGTCGGCGACCTCGAGGCTGTCCAGCTCCGCTACGCGGTTGAGAGCCTCCAGTATCTTTGCCACTCGTTCTCTCCCCGCATCATTGCCGGGAGAGGTGACCTCTTCTAATGCTCTCACCCGCATCGTGGCTAGGGCCATGGCCATCAGAATCTCCGTCGTATGGTTTTCCAGGCTACGTACTAGCAGATTTGCCAGGCCAACCCTACTCTCCACGCCCATCTTATGGTAGCGAGCCATTTTACCCCTCGTCATGATCACGTCGTCCTCCGTGATCAGCAGCACGTCGTCCGCTGCCCTCCTCACCAGCGGTCTAATGGTCCGCTCGACCAGGTTCTCCCGAACTTCGTCCAACAACGAATTGTTCTAGGCCTCCGCCAGGAGCCTGGTCCCCCGAACCATTATCCACTGGGTGAGTCCCAGCGTGGTCACCACCTTCTCCTCCCATCTCTTCTTTACTTGTTCCTCACTAGAAAATTATTAATGGATTTTTATAACAGTTATTTGGTATTGGTTCATTCGTTCAACATCACTCGTTTAACATCACTCGTTTACATCACAAATTCTCTGGGTAGATTTTATATATATATATATATATATATATATATATATATATATATATATATATATATATATATATTTTATATATTCTGTGTTTTGTTTTTAAGATATGTGTGTAATTTTTCTGTGTGTATTATTATGTTTATAAATATATGTTAATTAATTTAAAATTGTTTAATTTACGATTGTGTGTGTGTTTTTTTTTTTTTTACTGGGCTGAATGCGGTCCTGCCGCTTTGTTTTGTTCAACGACCTTTCTAGGCTGCAACTGATATCGTTCGTTGTCGTTGCGCGGTTCCCACTGCGCGAAATATGGTTTCATGCGTTCAACGTGAACTGCTTCAAATTTAATTTTATTCCCTTTTCCTTTTTTAACTATGTATGTTACATCTGATTTCTTCTCTATGACCTCGTACGGTCCGAACCATTTACATAATTATTTGTCGCATTTACCTACATGTCTTTCCGGGTTGCGAACTCCTACTTTATCTCCTATCTTATACTCAACCGTCCTGTGTTTTTTGTCATAACGACCTTTATCTTTTAACTGTTTCTTTTGTATACGCTCTTTGGCTTGTTCCCTAATCTCTACTAATTGTTCCCTAGTTTTAATAACTACTTCATTCTCAATCGGCTCATTTAATTGAGCTTCCGTAGGTAATATCGGATCGCGTCCGTAAATTAATTTAAACGGTGACATTTGAGTCGTGTCTTGTTTAGCTGTATTATAAGCGAACGTGACGTGGGCTAAGTATTCGTCCCAGTCATTTTGTGCTGTGTTTGTATACATGCACAACATATTTGCGATGGTTTTATTTAACCTTTCGGTTAAGCCGTTGGTTTGCGGATGGTATGCTGTCGTGAATTGACTATTAGACCCCATGCACCGCAATAGTTCGGTGACCATCTGCGATTGAAAAACTTTCCCTCTGTCACTTAACAGTACACGCGGCGTACCGTGGCGACAGATTATCCTTTCCAAGATGAATCTTGCCACTGGTTCGGCTTTGCCACTGGGTAAAGCTTGCGTTTCTGCCCAGCGCATAGCGTATTCTGTTGCGACTATTACGAATGTTTTTCCCCGCTTACTTCTTCTAAAAGACCCCAACAAGTCAATTCCGACTCTGTCGAATGGTTGTCCGATCGGTATCGGGTGTAGCATACGCGTGGAATTCAAGACAGATCGGTTTAACAGATACAGCAGAACACGAAATAAATACAGGCGATGCACAGCCTATTCATCAACGACCGTATAGGGTATCCCACAAAGAAAGGGAAGTTATCCAAAATCAAGTCAAAGAAATGCTGGCAGATAATATAATTAGACCATCCTACGGTGCATGGTCATCGCCAGTGGTATTAGTTAAAAAGAAAGATGACACATGGAGATTTTGTGTCGATTATAGAAAATTAAATGCCGTCACGAAAAATGACGTCTACCCATTACCTGTTATTGAAGACATTCTGAGTTACATTGGAAACTCAAAATATTTTTCCAGCCTGGATTTGTTCAGTGGATACTGGCAAATACCGGTAAAAGAAGAAGATAAGACGAAAACAACATTTAAAACGCCAGACGGACAGTATGAATTTAACGTACTTAGCTTTGGGCTATGCTCAGCACCAGCCACGTTTCAAAGGATGGCAGATAGCGTATTTAAAGACATGAAATGGAAAGAAGTATTAATTTATTTAGACGACGTAATTATTTTTAGCGAAACATTCGCAGAGCACCTAATCAAGCTACGGCACGTATTTTAACGCTTGCGAGAAGCAAAACTAACCTTAAAACCGTCAAAATGTACCTATTTGCAAACAGAGATTGATCTATTAGGGTACCGAGTAACGAGCCAAGGACTTAGTCCGGATGCAAAGAAAATTGAAGCTGTAGTAAATTTCCCAATCCCACAGAAAGTTAAAAAACTACAAAGTTTTTTAGGACTCTGTAATTACTATAGAAAATTCATAGAAAAGTTTGCAAAAATTGCTAGACCTTTATATTTAATGACTAAAAAAGATGTTAAATTTAAAATTGAAGGAAATGCACTAGAGGCATTTAATGAGCTTAAACATAAATTAACTACAACCCCAGTATTAGCACATTTTGATCCAGCTAAAGAAATAGAAATTAGAGTAGACGCATCTGGAGAAGGGCTTGGCGCAGTATTATTGCAATTAGACAAGGATGATTGGCATCCTATAGCGTATGCTTCCCGAAGGTTGACAAAAGCCGAAGCAAACTATAGTACATCACAACAGGAATGTTTAGCATTCGTATATGCTCTAGGACAGTGGCGCCCATACGTGTGGGGAAAGCCATTTAGAGTCGCAACAGATCACCACGCATTGTGTTGGTTGAAATCAATCAGAGACCCAGTGAATAGATTGGCCAGATGGAGCTTGAAGATACAAGACTATCAATACTCAATCTTTCACAAAAGTGGAAAAGCACATATTGATGCAGATTGTCTATCACGCAACCCATTACATATAGCGACGCTAGCAGACGAAGAAGCAACATTAGAAGTGGAGACATACATAGTTATCCCCCCATGGAAGAATTACAAGCTAAAGACGAAAAGTTAGAAGAATTAATTAAAGCAATAAAAGACGAGAATTATGAAAATGCGTTATTACAACGCAGAGCCAAAAATTACGAAATTAGAAATAATATTTTATTCAAACGCAACCCTAAGGATTATTAGTGATGCCTCAAGATTTAATCGGAGAAATCTTATACGCTAATCATAATGAACCATTAGCCGGACATTTAGGTTTCGCTAAAACATACGACAGAATAAGAACACAATATTATTGGGATAATATGCTAAATGACGTCAGTAAATATGTAAAAGGATGCGCGGATTGTCAAGCAAGAAAAGGCGTAACAAACGTTAAGCCAGCAGGTATGCTTCACCCGATACCGATCGGACAACCATTCGACAGAGTCGGAATTGACTTATTGGGTCCTTTCAGAAGAAGTAAGCGGGGAAAAACATTTGTAATAGTCGCAACAGAATACGCAACGCGCAGAGCAGAAACGCAAGCTTTACCCAGTGGCAAAGCCGAACCAGTGGCAAGATTCATCTTGTCTTCATCTGTCGCCACGGTACGCCGCGTGTACTGTTAAGTGACAGAGGGAAAGTTTTTCAATCGCAGATGGTCACCGAACTATTGCGGTGCATGGGGTCTAATAGTCAATTCACGACACCATACCATCCGCAAACCAACGGCTTAACCGAAAGGTTAAATAAAACCATCGCAAATATGTTATGCATGTATACAAACACAGCACAAAATGACTGGGACGAATACTTAGCCCACGTCACGTTCGCTTATAATACAGCTAAACAAGACACGACTCAAATGTCACCGTTTAAATTAATTTACGGACGCGATCCGATATTACCTACGGAAGCTCAATTAAATGAGCCGATTGAGAATGAAGTAGTTATTAAAACTAGGGAACAATTAGTAGAGATTAGGGAACAAGCCAAAGAGCGTATACAAAAGAAACAGTTAAAAGATAAAGGTCGTTATGACAAAAAACACAGGACGGTTGAGTATAAGATAGGAGATAAAGTAGGAGTTCGCAACCCGGAAAGACATGTAGGTAAATGCGACAAATTATTATGTAAATGGTTCGGACCGTACGAGGTCATAGAGAAGAAATCAGATGTAACATACATAGTTAAAAAAGGAAAAGGGAATAAAATTAAATTTGAAGCAGTTCACGTTGAACGCATGAAACCATATTTCGCGCAGTGGGAACCGCGCAACGACAACGAACGATATCAGTTGCGGCCTAGAAAGGTCGTTGAACAAAACAAAGCGGCAGGACCGCATTCAGCCCAGTAAAAAAAAAAAAAAACACACACACAATCGTAAATTAAACAATTTTAAATTAATTAACATATATTTATAAACATAATAATACACACAGAAAAATTACACACATATCTTAAAAACAAAACACAGAATATATAAAATATATATATATATATATATATATATATATATATATATATATATAAAATCTACCCAGAGAATTTGTGATGTAAACGAGTGATGTTAAACGAGTGATGTTGAACGAATGAACCAATACCAAATAACGGTTATAAAAATCCATTAATAATTTTCTAGTGAGGAACAAGTAATGAAGAGATGGGAGGAGAAGGTGGTGACCACGCTGGGACTCACCCAGTGGATAATGGTTCGGAGGACCAGGCTCCTGGCGGAGGCCCAGAACAATTCGGTGTTGGACGAAGTTCGGGAGAACCTGGTCGAGCGGACCATTAGACCGCTGGTGAGGAGGGCAGCGGACGACGTGCTGCTGATCACGGAGGACGACGTGATCAGGACGAGGGGTAAAATGGCTCGCTACCATAAGATGGGCGTGGAGAGTAGGGTTGGCCTAGCAGATCTGCTAGTACGTAGCCTGGAAAACCATACGACGGAGATTCTGATGGCCATGGCCCTAAAACCGCTAGTAATGAACGAAAGGTCACTCGAAAATACAGTAAGAGTACTGAAAGCCGGAATGCACGCACAATACAAACACTTATCAGATATAAGTAGCAAATTCATAAAGTACGACAAAGAAGTGCAAGAAGCATTCACGGAATTAAATGATCACGTCAAAGAAATACGACAGTTAGCAGTGGAAATTAGAGGTGAAGTCACCGAGTTACAAAAATCAAAAGAAGAAACAATTGAATTATTATTAAACGACTTCGACAATTTAAAAAGAATATTATATTTAAAAGGATTAATGAGACAAAATGAAATATTACACGCCTGCAAACAAAGAAATATTCCAACAATATTATTGACACCAGCAATCTTAGCAGAAGATTTGGAGAGGTTGTCAACAAAATTAAATCAATATGGCCTGCAGTTAGCCATACCAGCAGAAGAATTGTCGCAATATTACAAACTACCAATTGTAGACTGCGGAATAAGTAAAAATAAAGTAGTAGTACACGTAAAGATACCAGTGATTCAAATACACAAAGAATGGAAGCTGGTGGAATTACTAACCACACCCTTCGCATGGAAAAATGACACGTGTATTTTCATGCATGATGTGATGTATCTAGCAGTAAGCGATAAAGAAATGCGACCAATATCAGGAGCGGGCTTACATCAATGTAGACCATACCACGATAGACTATGTTATCTACCAAGGTTTTCATCAGACGCAGTGTACGGACCACAGTGTGCCTTTAAAATGTATTCAGGCGCAACAGTCGAAGAAATTTCAAAAGAATGCGCATTTCGATGTTATAGAGCAACCTCAACGATAATATCGGAAGTGAGTTCTGACACATATGTGATTACACATCCACAAAAGAATACCAAAATCCGCTGTCCGAAGCAGATAAGAAATATAGATGATATATATATATATATATAGGACAACCAGGAGCATTGCAAATTCAGTTACCTTGCAACTGCTCGTTGTACGTGAACGACGTTCAAACAATTCCAAAACGAATCCCATGTGGAGAAGATAGTGTTACACTCGGAATAATACACGTATTACCAGCAACCTGGTCGAATTTAAAATCATTCCGAATAAATCCGTTATTATCTGCAAATAAACCTACATACAATAACTTATCAGAATGTTTAAACCATAACTGGACAAATCAAATACCACATTTAAACCTTTCATCGATAAGTGGAACGTCGGACATCGATTGGTCCAGCATACAGAATACACCACTTGAGTGGCCATTACTAACATACCATAGAGACATATTACTTTATGTATGGAACGTAATCACAACAGTCGCAGTACTATTGATACTGAAAAACAATGGACTGAGGCAACTTGGATTCATCCATGTAGCGAGAGCACAAACGATAAACGAGGTAGACCTATTAATAATAATAGAATTGGTCACACTTCTGGTCATTACGGTCGTAACATTAGCTTACATCGCATGGAAACTGCAGCAAAAAATAAAGAAAGAAGGAATACAGTGCGAACGACTTGTATATTGCTTTAAGAAGAAAGAAAGAGGTTACGCGGCAACAGACATTGAACAAGGAGTCAGTTATGGAATGCTGACATTGGCCAGTGGAGAAAAAGTCCAGGTGAAGATAGAAAACAGCGGCGGTGTAGGACGGTCAGACCTAGGCACGGACACGTCAGAGACTCGGTTGTAAGCGGCAGCCGACCCCTCAGTCAATGGGATCTCGTTGGAAGGTGATCGAATTCCTCCAAACACCCCAGCGTAGGAATCCGTCGGCCCATTGATTGCTACAGAAGAAACAAAGGTTAGTAAACTCAGTTATGGAGAAAAAATAAAATCAGTAACCGAATTGACGAAAAGTATAATAAAAACTCTTGTAATAAGTAAATAGTTCTTTGCAATTAGCCAAGCAAAATAATTATTCTTTAGACAATATGACCAGTAGTATCTGATCAATATGAAAAGTCACATAAAATCAACAAGTAAAATTTAGAAATACGCATCGACAAACTGATTAAATTTTTTCAAAATAAATGAGAAAACCATGGTTAAATGATAAATTAAAAGAAATAATTAAAAATATTAAACTGAATTAAAATAAATGATAAATGAATTAATATACGAATATAAAAAGTTAAATTGAAATAAATCGAGACATCGATAACGAAATAAATTATTACGAAAGATAGGAATAACAAAATATATAAATAACGTAGGTTAAAAAACTCGAAGTTAAGGTCAGATTAAAAACACAACAACGGAAATATGATTAGCCATCCGGCCGGTTTTAAAGGACAATCATAATAACGTTGTATCAGTCGAGGTTAAATAAAATAAATTAGCGAGTTTTTTATTATAAAAGTAAATCCAAGAGTTAGGGAATAAAAACGTGAAATATTAAAAAAATAATTAAAATATAAATTATAGGATATTGCGAAATCCTGAAGGTTAATGTTGAACCAAGAATAATTGAATAATAATTGAATAAATAAATAAATATTGGTAATGTTTATACCATTGTAGGGACTTTAGATATAAATTTACATGGAGGTGTAAATTAAATTAATTAGCAGAAGTTAAAGCAAAGAAACAAGATTAGGAGCAGGAAATAGTTAAATAAGTAAAAAATTGAACCACTAATTAAAAGAAAAAATTATTGTGAATCATTAAAAGTTTCTTTTTAAATTTAAATTGCTATGAAAAAGGAACATTCTATGGATAAATAATTAACAAAAAGACAAAAAATATTCAAAAAAAAATAAAAAATAATAATAATAATAATAATAAATAAATATTCACATATTTATAAACAATATTTTAACGATAATAATAATAAAATATTAAAGGAAATATATTAATCAATAAAATTAATTGAATATTATATATCTGGAATAATAATCGATAAGAATTAATTATAAGTTGTAGGAACAACACTCGTAGCATTAATTGAATGCATAAATAAAATAAAATACAATAATTTTATCAATTAAGTATAATAATTTTATCAATCAAGTATAATAATTTTATCAATAATTTTAAACACGCAACAAATATTTAAGTTACAATTATAATTAGAAAATTTTTTTCTATTAATGTTAGCATAATATAAAGGAACAACTAGAATAAGTCAATAACGTTAATTAATCAAGCAATGTATTGCATAAAGTAATAATAAATAAGACGGGAACCAAAATACTATAGAGGAAACATAGAAATAAGAAATTATAAAAGAAAATACAATAAACACTAGAATTGTAAGCAGTAGTAAATACATCTACTCAAAACAAAAGCCATCATATCATATTATCTTTATATTATATTATATTATATTTGTTTTCGCAAGTTCTAAAAATGCTTTATATTATATAATCATAAACTACATTAATTTTTATAATAATTTTCTTATTTTTGAATTAAGGGCATAAATGTAAATGCACCAAATTAAGTGTTAAAAAAAAAGGTAACAGAAATTAAATAAGCAAGAAAAATTTGTTTCTCTTTTACTTCATGCATTCTTAATAGAAAAAGTTGTTTTAAATGAATGAAAGAAAAAACATCAGACGATAACGTAAATAATTAAATAAAGTCAGGGAGAACCCAAACAATAACAAATAACCTTTTTTAATTTCTGTAGTCCTAATACAAAGTGGTTAAAATGGACCACAAAGTAAATAATGTAAACCGCAATGTTAACCACAAAGCGAGCCACAAAAATCACAGATTGTGGTCGGCAATGATTATAATAATGATGTGGTTAAACCATGAGAGTTTAGGAGAACTTGAGGTCAATACGGGGGCATATTTTCAAAATCTGCCTTATGCAGTATCGTACGAAGCGGCTTTACCAATTTTGTACGATATACCCTTGATTAATGATGAAACAAAGCTAGCAATCACAAGTTGCTTTAATAAAGCATGTCAGGGAAATAATGATTGTATGGCTATCGGTAATAGAATGACCGCGATAATTAAAGGAATAGGTGAATATAGTCCAACTAAAACAAATATCTTAGCTAATGATGGAGATAGCATAGGTTGGGATTTTCACATAGCATCAAGAAATCATGTTAAAAGACTTTTTACAACAAATAGGGAAGTAGAAATATTTAAAGATAAAATTAAAAATTTTCCTTATAAAATTGATATAAATAAATTAGGAATAGTACGAGATAACTCGTACACACAATGCATACCATCATATATTTATATTTTAAGTCAAATTGTGACTGAAATGAGTATATTAGCAGCAAGTTTAATAAGTGCGTGTCATGCAAGACACTTATCACCAGAAATTTTAAATATTAATACATTAGAAGAAGCATTAAAATCATTTGAAGTGGAAATAAATAAAAACGAATACAAGCTAGCTATTACAAACGCAGCAGAATACTATGGATTACCATTATCAGACTGTATGTTTACTAAAGATAGAGCACTTGTGGGAATTCATATCCCAATAATCAGAAATAACATCGAAAAAATTGAACTTAAAAGACTAATACCAACATCTCTCGCGTGGGAAGGGAAGACATGCTATCTGGGTACAGAGAGCATCGACATTGCTATAGTATCATTTAAAAATGAACAAAATATAGAAATATTCTCTCCTAGATGTGACCCACATCGCGATCGGCTATGTGCGTTATCAAAGACGTACGATAACAAGGCCATTACATCAGCATCACAAAATTCCTTCTCATGGGCGGAACGGTGAATGAATTAGCTCAATTTTGTCCGATCTCGTGCCAAGCAAAAGTTCAGCGAGCTACGCTTATAACTCCACTCAGTCAAAATACATTCCTATTAACACATGTTAAAAATAAATTAATTTTAAATTATGGTGATAAACAAAAATATTTAATTATGAAAAAGTATTCGGAGCATTGTGGGTACAGTTACCTTGCGATTATTCAATAGAATTCGAAGATAAAACAATATTAAAACCATCATTTCCGTGTTTAAACAAAACAATTACGTTCATAATGAAACAAATAATTCCAGCCGCATGGGCAAATTTAAAAACTCAGATATTGCCACCGTACGACGAAAATCGTTATCCAACATTTAACAGTTTAAAAGAATGCTTAAACAAAGCAGCAGTTGATTTACAAAATAACTGGTTTGACAGATTACTCCTAATATCGCCATGGTTACCAATCTTATTAATCATAATATTTTTGATATATATGCATGTAAATTGTAATTATACTAGAGGTACTTACATTGAGGCAGTACGCAGCGAATGTTCAGACATCCTGAACCAGCACCCAGGATCGTTGAATACAATTTACCCCGATCCCCGCAAATTGAACAAACCGAGTTTGAATCAAGACCCATACCCCTAAACACTTTTGGGCGATGCAATTGATGATGCTGATGATATTGAAGAATTACCTGAGGTAAGTTAAATTTAAAATTACTATAAATTTACTGATGAGCAAAGATTGATAGTTCAATCTCATATCTGGGCAAAAATTATAAAAAATTATTTCTGTTAGATTCCTGTAAATATCGAAAATGAAGACCAACAAGAAGTAAGCTAATAACAATAAATTTATGAATTAAACAAACTGTAAAATTTTTGTTAGGAAATTGAGAACCAGCGTGATGACAACATTCTCGCGAAACCATCACAAAATTGTGATGACAGCATTATTGCAGCTGGCCCACAGTGTGATGAGCGTGATGGCAACATTTTTTCGGAACCATCGCAAAGTTGTAATGGCAGCATTGTCGAAGAAAAACTACTCTTGGCTCGAAGTAGCAAACGAAGAGGACCAGGCCGACCAAAATTGATGAAAGCCGGTTCAAGGGGAAGACCTAGGAAGCAATACCATGTCGTCTCAGATTCAGCTGAGAAGATCGACAAACAGGAACAGGTACTTCTTTCAGAGGTTCCCATGAACGAAGCTTTGAATGGACCCGACGCGAATGAATGGCGTAAGGCGATCATCGCTGAAATGAGATCAATTTTTGAGTACCAAACCTGGATAATTGTTGACCGACCGGAGAAGCTGAAAGTTGTTGGTAGCCGAATGGTGCTGAGGAATAAATTTGGTTTCGACGGTTTGCTCGAGAAGAGGAAAGCGCGATTAGTAGCACAGGAGCTTAGCCAACAACCTGGCATACATTTCACAGAGACGTTTGCTCCAGTGGCTCGAAGAAGCTCGATTCGTTTCATGGCGTCGCTTGCTGCTCGACATGGGATGAAGATTCATCAATTGGACGTGAGAACCGTGCATTTGAATGGTTTCCTCAAGGAAGAGGTTTATATGAAACCACCTAAAAATCTTCGAAACATTCTGCGGGATATCATAGATTCCGATAACAAGAGTCAAGTTGGAGCTAGAGCAAGAAAAATGCTTCGAGATCTTGGAAAAGAGGATCGCGTATGTTTGTTGAAAAAGTCGCTTTACGGGCTACGTCAAGCCGGTAGGAGCTGGTACACCAAAGACGAAACCATGAAGAGTTTAGGTGCAACTCCTTCGGAATCCGATCCGTGTTTATTCTACATTGGTAAAGGTGAAGATATCACTTTAATCACTACCTATGTTGACGACATTCTGATTGCATCACGGAGCAATAAGAAGGTAACTAACATTATTAAAGGACTTGCTAATAATTTTGATATCAAGGATCTAGGACTCGTAAAATACTGTTTTGGAATAAAGTTCGAACAGTCGAATGGACTTGTTACGCTAAACCAGCGAGGTAACGTACGTGATCTACTCTCGCGATTTGGAATGGTGGCTGCAAGCCCAACTCTACTCCAGTGGATCCAGGTTTTAAATTGACAAAGAATGTCATACAAACTCCGGACGATTTGAAGCTTCCATACCGTGAACTCGTCGGAGCTCTGACTTATCGGGCCTCGACCACTCGACCAGATATTTCGTTTGCGGCGAGTTATCTGGGGTAATTTGACAATTGCTTCGGTGCCGTGCATAGCAGGCCGCTAAGCGTGTCTTGCGATACTTGAATGGGTCAATAGACGTAGGACTGACGTACGGCGCCGATCCCGAATCATTCGTAGGATATGTTGACGCCGACTGCGGGAACTGCTCTGAGGACAGGAGGTCATATACAGGTTACTTGTTCATGCTAAACGGCGGACCTATATCCTGGGACTCTCGGAAGCAGAGAACCGTTGCCCTGTCAACACTTGAAGCTGAATACATGGCTTTATCGGAAGGTGCCAAAGAGGCCATATTTTTAAGAATATTTCTAGCTGAACTAGGGTTCGGCGATTCATATAACTTGACGATTTATGGCGATAATCGGGGATCTTTAATTTTGGCTGAAAATCCAACCTATCATTTCAGAAGTAAACATATTTACATCCGTCACCACTTTGTACGAGATGTACTCAAACAGAAAGAGCTACGTTTACTTCATGTTTCTACCGAGAATCACCCGCCGAATTTTTGACTAAAGGTCAAGCATCAACGTTGTATTGAATTAACCGGACTGGGCGACAATCGACTCGAGGGGAAGTGTTAGATCATATATACATATATTGTTTCGCGTAAGATTGTAACGACTATGTTTCCGTTTCTTTAGATATTCGATTGTTTTTCCAGCGTATCTATGCAGTTGTTATAATATAAAATAATAAACCTGTCACTTCAGAATTTATGTAAATGTATTTATAATTTTTTTTTTAATAATTTCAATTGTACAACTGGCCATATTGGCCAACCAGTAATTCTGATGTATTACATAAATATAGCATGCGTGAAGGCAGTTCCCATCGAAACTCCTTCTTTTAACTTCTTTGTTATTTTCTTAGGATCCTAGTTCAAGTGGTTTGGTTCGCTTCAGTCGCCGTTTTTCGTTTTCGTTATTTAGTATATCGAGTGCTAGGTTGTTGGAGTGTCTGTAGAGCCTGTCTTCATATTTTCTTGCGAATATTTTTATTTGTTCCTTTACTGTCTTGATTTTTAGATCTTGGTGAAGGGTTTCGTTGGAGACGTACCAAGGGGCGTTGGCAATAATCCGAAGGCATTTGTTTTGTGCTCGCTGTATTATGTTTATGTTGGATGGTTTAGCGCACCCCCACAGTTGGATACCGTATGTCCAGATCGGGATGATGGTCGCTTTGTAGATAAGCAGTTTATTTTTTAGGCTAAGTTTAGATTTTCTGCCAATTAGCCAGTAGAGTTTCTTTATTTTTAGGTCTATTTGTTGTCTTTTTGCAGTGATATGTTTTTTCCAAAGGAGTCTTGTTTCTAGGTGCATTCCTAAGTACTTTACGTGGTCTTTTCTTCGCAATATTTGGTTATTGATGTTTATCGCTTGACATTGGACTTGTTTGTTGGTGAAAATCATATGGATGGACTTGCTTTCATTGATTTTTATTTTCCACTTTTTAGTCCATTCTTGAATATCATTAATTGCTTCTTGTAGGTTCTCTGTGGCTTTAATTGGGTCAGAGTTAGAGGAAAGCAATGCTTTGTCATCAGCATATGTAGCAATTGTTACGCTTCTATGACAGGGTAGATCGGCAGTGTATATTTGGTATAGCACTGGGCCTAGTACGCTGCCTTGGGGTACGCCTGCTAGTATAGGATGTTCCTGGGATAGGGTGTTATCGTAATCTACCCGGTATGTTCTGTCTGTTAGGTAGGATTTCATTATTAGGTAGAAGTTATGTGGTAGATGTTGTTTGATTTTGTGCAAAAGTCCGTGATGCAAGACTATCGACCGCCTGACTGATGTCTAGGAAAGCCGCTGAGCATACCTATTTTTCTTCTAGATCTTCTTCGATCTCTTTGACGATTCTGTGGACTTGTTCTATTGTGGAGTGTTGTTCCCTGAAGCCGAATTGGTGATCGGGAATTAAGCAGTCTTCTGCTATGATCTGTTTCATTCTCTTCAGAATTATTTTTTCCAGTAGCTTGGACACAGTAGGTAGCAACGATATTGGCCTATATGATGAGGATTCGTGCGCTGGTTTGCCTGGTTTTAAGATAAGGATTATTTGAGAAGCCTTCCTCTTTTTTGGGAAATACTGCAATCTTAGTGTTGCGTTGAAAATTTGAGTTATGGCAACGATCCCTTTCTTTGGGAGATTTTTTAGCATCATAGCATTTATTAAGTCATTCCCTGGAGCTTTTTTATTGTTTAGGAATTGGATATCTTTGTTTACTGCTGCTGGGGTACGCAGATTTATAGAGGGGAGAGTTGTAGTGGTGTTTCCAGATAGTTTAATATTTCATTGTCGTCAATTTGGTTCGTCTTGTGCGGCTGGAAGACTTCGTACAAGTGTTCGGCAAATGTTTTTGCCTTTTCCATATCGGATCTTGCCCAAGTGTTGTCTTTTTTCCGTATCGGCGGAATGTGTTGTTTTGGTCTTTTAAGCTTCCTTGTGGCTCTCCACAGTGAGTAGTCATTAGCAGGAGTAGGTGATAAGTTGCTTATGTATTCTTCAAATGTGTCGTTTTTGATGTTTGCTATTAACTGTTTGAGTTTCGTGCAGTGGTTGTTGAGGATGGTTTTGTTTTGTGGATGTCTGCTTTGTTGCCATATTCTTCTAGCCCTTCTTTTTTCGCAGATGAGATCGCGAATATGTTTTGGATAGTTAGGAATATCTACTTTGTTGTCGTGGTTCGTTGGGGTAGATATTTTTGCAGCTTCTTGTATGGCATTTGTTATTTGTTCTACGGCTTTTTCTATATCGGTATCAGTTTTAAAAGGACAATGTAGGTTAATTACGTCGCTTAGCTTTTTTTTGTATGTTTTCCAGGTGGTGAATTTATTGCTTAGAGAGGGTCTTGCTTGCTTCTGGATGATGGTTGTACTAATAGTGAGTAGGACTAGTGAGTGGTCTCATTAGAGGTCGACTTGTTCTTCAGCTTTTATGTAGTTAAAAGAAATACCTTTCGTAATGAAGAAGTCTAGCAGATCGGGGGTTTTGCTAGTATCTGTTGGCCAGTAGGTAGGTGTTCCAGTGCTTATGGGGACAAAATTATTTGTATCAATTACAGTTTTTAGTTCCCTAGCTTTTGGATTAATTAGTCTGGATCCCCAATGGGTGTGTTTCGCATTGAAGTCTCCGCCTGCTATGAATTTTCTTCCTAGTTCTTTGAAATACTCTTCGAATAGGTTTCGTTTGATTGCGTGCCTGGGTGGGCAATAGACAGCTGCGATTGTGATTGCTTCGTGAGAACTTTTGATTTCGATATTCGTAGCTTGAAGGTAGTCTCTCTCGTAGCTTTCTATTTCGTGATGGTTTATTTTTTCTTTAATGATGATAGCCGTGCCTCCGTGTGCACTTCCATCAGGGTGGTTTGTGAAGTAGGTTTTATACTTATGGATATTAAAGTAGTTTTTAACAGTGAAATGGGTTTCGGATATTAGGTGGATATCTATTCTTTGTTGTTTGAGGAATATTTCAACTTCTTGTCGATTTTGGGAAAGCCCATTGGCATTATCCTTTCCTGGTGATGTGATTTATTAGCGTGGATAACATGTTGATGATGTTGCTATTTTGGTTTATTAGTTGATTGAACATTGTTTCGAATTTATTTAAGAGTTGTTGAAGCAGGGGGTTACTGTTTTGATTGTTTATTTGTGTTTTGGTAGCGTTTGCATAAGTATGTGATGCCCTTTTCGTCGTGGGCGTCACCTAGTTGGCTCTGAAATAAATTCGGGCGCCAGTCGTCCGGATAGCTATAGTGGAGATTAACATACACTCACAGAGTTCATTAGTTTATTTTCTTTATTTCTGATTATTGGGTACAGATGTCGCTAGACGACCAAACGACTTGTAATTTACAGTTCTACGAAATTTCACTCTAGTGGTGATCTACCTTATCCACTCCCCTGACTTTCTACAAGTTACAACACCGGCCGGACGGAACCAAGGCACGGATCTACTACGGGAAATAACTACGGTGTCAGGCTGGAAATAACCGAAGCTCTGACATCTATAGTTCTACAAACCCAGCCGGACGGAACCAAGGCACGGATCTACTACGGGAAATAACTACTGTGTCAGGCTGGAAATAACCGAAGCTCTGACATCTACAGTTCTACAAATCCGACCGGACAAATCCAAGGCACGGATCTACTACGGGAAATAACTACGGTGTCAGGCTGGAAATAACCGAAGCTCTGACATCAATAGTTCTACAAACCGGGCCGGACAAATCCAAGGCACGGTTCTACTACGGGAACTAGCTACGGGGTCAGGCTGGACAATAACCGAAGCTCTGACTTATATAACAGTTGTTTGCTTACCCAATTGATTCTGCATTCGGACTCAGACTCCCTGGCTCTCTAGCGTTGATTTCTTTTATATGGTTTTCCCTACTCTTTACCTGCGCGTGGCAGTCCCAGCTCAGCGCGCGCCGTTTGCGCTCTGGTGCGCGGACAGCTGTTCGGTAACGTAGTGGGGAGCGCATGCTCACGCTTCGTTACAAGTATTAGGATTGTTGTTGTCATGAGTTTGGGTATTGGCATTTTCTTTTTGTTGTGTTGTGATATTTTTCGAGGAATGGATGTTTGAATTAAGGTAGAATTTATTTTGGTGTTCTTGTCAGTTTTGTTGAATTTTGCGATATACAGGGCACCCTTTGTAGTTTGCTGGGTGCGGCCCTTCGCATAGGGTGCATATTGGGTCAGTTTCCTTGTTTTTGGGACATTGGTTTGTAGGGTGATGTTCTGGACATTTTACACAGCGATGAGGTTTAGTACAATATGTCTTAGTATGCCCATATTCTTGACATCTTTGACATTGCGGAATATCTTTTTTCTTTCTTGGTGCCTCGATTTCTATCTTAGTTCCTAGTAGATTGGTTAGTTTGTAAATGTCTTTTTTATTTTCGGTAGGCTCCTGGTCTATGAAATGCATTGGCAATGGTAGTTTTGTATGCCAGCTTTTTATATTCGAAATGTTTCTGATAATGAAACCTTTTTCTGTTAGGGCTTCCTTTATTTCGTCTATGGGAATTGTCGGGTGCAGGTTTTTTATTACAACTCTGTATGCGCGTTCCTCTTTTGGTTGATAAGTGTGAAACGTCACTTTATTTTGTCTTAGCATATGAATTAATTTTCGGTAGGCTGTCGGAGTTTTTGTGTTGACTTTGACTTCGTCATTTGCTAAAGTTTTGCAAATGAATTCATTTGTGCTGAGCGACGTTTGGAGGCAAGCTAGCATGTTTGAATAGTTTGTCACATTATTTATGAAAACAGGGGGTGGTTTATGTTCTGTAGTCTCTTTTTCGTTTGATTGGGTTTCTGTCAGATTCTCATTGCTTAGGGCTAAGAATCTATTTGCTGTTGTAGTTCTCCCATTGTCTTTGGGGTTTAGTTTTTTTTATTTTTGGTGTGATATTGTTGTTGTTTTCTTCTGGTCTGGTGCGCTTAGCTGTCTTCTTGACATTGACAGCTTGCCATGAGCATTGTGAATCTAGTTCCATGTCTGAGTACATCATGTCTATTGGAAGTGCAGTACGTGGTGAATAATGTAATCTGGGTGTTAAAGCAGGGCTGGTTAGTATGAAAGTTGCGAATATAGTGCTTCGAGTTTGAGGACTCGTGGAGGAACATATAGGAGTTGAGGTAATTGGTCTCGTGCAGTATGTTGTGATCGAGGAGGTTATGTAAGTGTTTGATACTTGCGTATTTGTGTGTATCGTTCCTCCGCTGGTTTCCGCCATGCTTATTTTTAGCTTGTAGTTGTGCTAAGATTTGTTTTCAATTTAGTTGGCAACACTGGTGTACTATACCGTCGCAAGCAGCTCAGCACAAGGTTGAGTGCGCGCGCACTTTGCCTCGTGTTGTTTTCACTAATTTATGTTTGGTTATTTGGCTTTTATTTTGCTTTTAGTCACTAAATCACTTTAGTTTAATGCTTGTTTGTGAAACTTTTCACTTGTGAATAGTTATCTATTGTTATTACTAATTATATGTTTGAATAAACTTATATATTTGCTTGTTTTAATATCGTTTGTTAGGCTTGACCATATATGCGCAATGCGTGTTCAAATTATTTAAGTCTGTATTTATAATTATCAAGAAGAATATACTATTTGTTATTTATTCGTATCCTTTCAATTACTCGTTTGTCTTTCCGACGTCTGCTCCAATAATAAATATTAACGATATAAATTATACAAATTGATAATATGTATGTCAATAGGAATGCAGACTTGTTCATACAGTCACTTATTGCATAGTTACGCCAACATTCAATGTGTCTATTGCATTTCTTTATATACATTTAAAAAAAGAATTAATATGTTGAACAATTTGCGACCTCCTAATTTCTAAATCTAGGTAAAAGACAATTAGATTATGGAACACAGAAATTATAATTATTAGGTACTTTCATATATATTTCCTGGAAAGTTGTTTCTTTAGGCATTCCACTTTAATTTATTAACTTTGGAAATACAGATTGCATTTTAACAAAAAATCATTTTAATTAATTTTGATTATAATAAAAATAAAACAACTTTTATTTAATTAAAAAAATTAAAATGACATTTAAAACTTAAAATGAGCCAAAAGAACATTTAAATTTTAAATAATACAAGGATAAGGAGGCGCACCTTAATACCAGCGTCACACCGGCACACAAAGGTCTTGCTACGTTACTCTAAACTATAATAATTCTGTAAAATAATATGAAAATTACTTTTGAAACAATAAAAATCTAAGTTTTATGTATTTTGGGTGTTGTTTAAATGTTTTATTAGTGGTATCATTGAGCATATTTGTGAGAATAAAATACTGAAGTTTATTCTGTTAATTTTCCTATAAAGTTGATTGTTGTTTTGCAAAAAAAAAAATACATTTTATATATCTACGAACTTTCGGCTTTCATATATGATAAAATATTATTTTCGTAATCTATGCACATGAAGATATCGGTGTTCTTGGGTAATTTTACTGTATTGTATGAAATACAAACCGTAATTGTCGGCATTTTAATTTCAACGGGTTCCACTAATATATTCTGCACATGATTCACACACAAACTGACATCTAGGCGGTTTACCACTTGATCGGTCAAAACCCCCATCTTTGTTATCAGCCATTATTAACCGTAAAGGAGTTGGATTTATAGCCTTTGATTGTTTCTGGCTTTAAAACTTTCTTCAGTTCCAATCTCCTCGAAATATTAACTCTAGGCTTCTCTTGCGTCTTCCTTGATTTGACTACAGAACAATCTTCTTCATCCATAATATCTTCTGTCCTGTCATGTTTACCACAGTTTTTAATTCCGTTTGGCTGCGTACTTTCTTGTATCGGTTTTTTCACTGGTTCTAGATTTTGTATAACTGGCTTTTTGATGTGATGAACTTTTATCTTTATGAATGAGTTGTAACATTTTCTTAATTCTTGACCATTTCTGTTTATCTAGACCACATCCAAATCTAGAGATACTTGTCGGGTCTACTAAAAAAGCATAGCACGCACACGCTTCTAAGGGCTACGAAGCATGGTTGCCCATAGTAACGTCAACAAATTAATACACTCCTCAAAACCAGCTAGGACCATGTTTAGCGTTGTATTAGCATTCAAAAATGGCGAATGCTATACGCGATATTCGCGAATTGCGTGAAGACTTGGCAATTATTAGGCCAAAAATCGTATATTTATATATAGAAACCGAAGAAACCCATTTGATTTATTGTCAGAAAAAGAATTTCGTCGCAGATATCGTTTACAAGCAAATAGAGCAACTATTTCATCTACACTACAGGTGTTAACTACTTTGTGATATTTTGCAAATTGTTTAAAGTTTTTATGTGAAATTCAAAATTAGCGGCATAAATTATGGGTGTGCGCGTCTCCAC
This sequence comes from Nebria brevicollis, assembly GCA_944738965.1. Classification (NCBI taxonomy): domain Eukaryota; kingdom Metazoa; phylum Arthropoda; class Insecta; order Coleoptera; family Carabidae; genus Nebria; species Nebria brevicollis. The sequence goes on from OX122910.1 coordinate 715,542, forward strand.
ATTTAACTAAGACTGTGCAGTGCAATGAAGAGAATGAAGTGTGCAGTCTGTCTATGGCTGCTATGCTTTTCTGCTTCGTACTTTATCATTAATACAATCTATAAATATATTTTGTAATCGATCTAAAAATTTGCTGTATCATTAAATTATTTAGATGTTAAGCCGATCTAATACTAACTTCCGAAACATAACTTCAATGGTGAATTTATCAGTAATAATTATTATTTTTGTAGCCGTTTTGGTTGGTTTGCACAATATTCGCATTGCCGGGAATCAAAGTGATATTGGTACGTCTATTTGTAATTACTTTGCTTTGCGGTTATAAATAATATAATTTTTTAATTCGTAGATTCCGATTTTGAAATCTCTGATGACGACGATGATGTGAACGCAGTTTATTGCAAATTATTTTCAACGTCCAGCTTAACATAAACCTTTATATAAAATATTGGAAAGTAGTTAGCACTTTTAGCATAGGTGATATACTAGTTCTATTTGTTCGCATTGGTTGCAAAACATCATTTTCCTTGGTTTGTACATATAGAAATATACATGTTTTTGGTCTACTAAACTTGTAATTAATTAAATTTAATAATAGACTAATTTATTTTATTTTTTAACAAATCAATTTCTAAATATAATTTTCTTTTTTCAACTCGACGATTTCTAACTTCAATTTTTCTATTTTCCTTCTTCGCCGTATCATTTCTTATCTTGATTTCATTCGTCTCCATTGCTCTTTTATTCTTACAACTGTTCTCACATATTCATTGCACAAAAAATATTGCCTATCTCGGCCCATGCACTCTTCTTTGATTTTAACACATTCACAGCATTAATTTTACATGCAATCACTTCCCGATGAGCTCGCACACATTCCAACAATAACAAATTTTCCTCTTTTGCCCATTTATCTGTCCTCTCTCTGCTTGGTCCACTCATTACATCAATCATTGAAAATATTTTAAATTGAAAACAGAACATGTATTTCTTCAAACTATAGAATTATGTTAAACTAGTAGTTAGCGAAGAAAAATAGTTAAAATTGATAAATAAACTATTTACTTATCTCAATTAACAATCAACTTCAATAAAATATAATACAATTTAATTTGTTCAATGTCTTCATGTATTTTATTTGACAAGTGACAGTAATATGCGACATTGCCAAGCGTATTTTTGCTAGTAGGCATGATCAGCTAATACATCGCTAATCAACTGTCCGTGCTATGGAAGTTATTAAGGTGTGTATTAGGCGTTACCATGATATTAGCTAGTAGCCCCAAATACAGAACTTTAGTAGCTTGTGCGTGCTACGGGCCATTGTTTTTTAAACAATGTTCTTTTACTCCAAACCGCTATTCCACGGTTCATTCTCAAATCTTCTGGTGCATCAAGCAAATCACCTTCTATTTCTTCCATATTTAATGTTTTACACCATTATACTTTATTCTTTTTTACTATATTCATCCTCTTCATTAACCAATTTTCAAGGGAAATGCTTTGAAATTTGTCTGTTTATTCTGTTCAATTTCTCTAAATAGGGTACAATCTGCTTCTTCAATTCATAATCTCACAATTTTAGTTTTTCTTATCCATCGAATAGTATTAAAACATCCCGATCTAGTAAGCTTTCAGTTTGAATTGGTAAGGAATCTTCACATACCATACAATCAAATGAATGTTCACAATTCTTCAATTCGCATTGAACTGGAAATATTATTTCCGTTTATGAGCAGTTGAAAATTTATATAATGTTGCTCGTTTAAATTACTATTCCGTCTTTCTGGATAATGTTGCTCATTTGGAGTTATCTATTGTAAAAATGCTATCGCCTTTTTCGCATTATTTCCTCTTAACAATCTGCAATTAGCAGTTTGTTCATGCTGTGCCAATTCGACAATTTCTTCGAATGCATATCTTGGATTTTTGTTAAAATACAAGATAATTCGAAGTTTAGTGATTTAGTCTGTATTCACACCCTTTTCAAATTGTTGTATTAAATCGCGATCGTTTTATTAAAATTTTATTCTGATCCAAAGCTTAATTTTTCCCGCTATATTTAATCTAGTGGCATATTGATTTACCATTTCTTTTGTAACTTGAATGCATCTCGATAAATTAATTATGCCTTGACCCAGTATAATTTTCAGATTCCGAAAATAGAAAATCCAATTTATCTCTTATACGATCACACAGTAACTCATTTCAAAATAATACACGTTCAACTGAATATATAGTTATTTTTTATCATAAACAGTTAGCTTAATTAATTTTGAAATTATTTAGTTCCTATGAAACAACAAAGTAATATAATTTTTAAAATTTATCCCATTTCGCTGCCATCAAAGTAATGGAACGTAATTCGGTTTTTAAGGTAGCTACAAAACTTTTCCAGATTAATTATTTTTAAAAAAAAATTGCCGATGTTGTTGTGTTTTTTGAGGGATAACCAATATTTTACATGCAAAATGAACCGAATTATAGTTATAGAAACCATATTGATTGATAGATCAACCCATTAACGCCGACGCGGACAAAACTTTCCTCGACTTGGCTTTAACGAGGTTTTCCAGCTAATTCGAATGCAAAACCTGTTTTCTTATGGGAAATTTTCTCAATTCTACGATTTTGGGGTAATATTCCACCTACAACCCCACTACGAGCGTGTACAGGGGTGTAAAGTGGTGCAAAACCGAAAAAATTGCTTTCGCAGCGGCCAAAACGTTCCACTACTTTTTGATAGATTGCGTTTATGACAAATTTGAGTTTGAAAATGTTTGTCACTTATAAAAAAACATGTTTCCAGTGATTTTTATAATTTTCCTCCTTCACCCCTTTGACGGGGGTATATAGGGGGTAAAAATGGATAATCGGCTACATGGAATGAAAACTTTCTTTTGCCAAGAACTAAAAACCAATAGATTACTTATGATGTCCATGACCATTTACAAAGTGTTATACATTTACCTTTACATAGTGTTATACATTTACTTTTACGTAGTGTTGTGCATTTACATTTACATAGTATAAATGTATAACACTTATGATGCACATCATAAGTAATCCATTGGCTTTTATTTCTTGGCAAAAGAAAGTTTTTCAGTCGATGTTGCCGATTATCCATTTTTGCCCCCTATATACCCCCGGCAAAGGGGTGAAGGAGGAAAATTATAAAAGTCCCTAGAAACATATTTTTTTTATATGTGACAAAATCCCCAAACTCAAATTTGTCATAAACGCAATCTATCAAAAGGTAGTGGAACGTTTTGGCCCCTGAGAAGGCAATATTTTCGCTTTTGCACCACCTTACACCCCTGTACACGCTCGGGGTGGAGTTTTAGGTAGAATATTACCACAAAATCGTAATATTGAGACAATTTCCCATAAGGAAACAGGTTTTGCATTCGAATTGACTGGAAAACCTCGTCAAAGCAAAGTCGTGTAAAGTTTTGGCCGCGTCGGCGTTATGGCCTAAATAAACCTCCGCGTAGCAATTGTTTTTGTAAAGATAAGAGCCCGAGCCAATTACAGTCATTATAGTTCTGCGAATGTCAATGACGGGGTGTACTATGTGATCAGTTAACATGAATATATTGTAACAAACGCGCGTCTTATGAGAACGTGCACGCATCTTAATTATGTGCGTGTAGCGATGTTTCTTCTTATACTCACCTGGTGGTTTTTAGGTGAAGTCTTCCAATACACACTTTAAGGTCCAGACTGGGGTTAGCTCGTTAGAAATTAAATTGGTTTAACAATAAATATCAATTTAATTCAAAACAATAAAATATAACAAATATGACAACAAAAATGGATTTACAAAAAGATATTGAATAAAGCTTAAGTTACTTACTGACAAAATAATACTCGCTAATCGCAATCTGAACTGAGACCTCGATGTCAAGCGACATCGCGGTTTTATACTCAATTTGACCTAAATTCAAATGGCCGATATTGTAAACAAATCCCGACCTAGCAACATTTCGTTAAATGCAGAAGGCACAAATTTATGCAACTGTTGCTAGATATGACGTAGCTAGTTGCATTTGCTAATCGCGAATTACCTAGCTCAGCAAAACTGAACTAGGCCGGTACGCAACTAGCTTGATTTAATTTATTTGCACATTTATTTATATATATAACGAACTAATTATATTATTTTATTAATTTTAAATAGTAACTAACACTTTAACTATCCAGCTTTATGCTAAGAATAATGATTATGCTACTAAAATTTTGTTAGTGGGTTTATTTTACTTTTCAATATGTGTATTTCTCCATGAGAATAACATGGGACTTTTTACAGAAAAAAATTCAGATTAACGCAATCGTATCTAATTATCATTATAGCTACATTGTTCAAATAAATAAATAATACACATAGGACTAAATTTTTCTCTATAAACCAACTATGAGTGTTATACACCAGAGGGTAGCAAGGAGCATCAGGAAATATCACTTAGGGATATAAATTATCGTAATCATATTTATAATGTTACATGTAAACCTTATTTGAGCCATTTACAATATTGGCTTGGATCCTGTAGTACGAATTGTTAAAAACATTTATTGGACAGAAAAAAGAAGAAATAAACTTATTACATTCTTATACGCAATATATTGTCATCTTGAACAAATACTCGAGATTTCAACGGAAATATGCCTTTTAACATTCCCTGAAACGATTCCGACTATACAGTTTTGAATTTGATATTATAAAATTATGTGTATGATACGTGTGTAAATTTTTATATATAAATTGTGTACGGCGCATGCCTGTATTATTGACTTATTGCAGTGCTGCACTCTGATTTATATTTTCAAAAGATACAGGATTTGACTGGTCTCTGATATTACAACATTTTTATATTATAATAATACAGGAATTTAACGAGAATAACGAGGAAGATACCTTACTTTTATTGACCAGTGTAACAATAATCTAATTATAGTTGACGAAACTGAAACTAACCTCTTACTTCCAAAAATATGAATGGCAGTAACCGGCGCACGCGGTTTGCGCAGTTTCAGTCCTATTAAATTCGAATTCTGTATTGAATTTGATATCCATAAGCTCTGATTCCATATCAAATTCAATATATAATTCAATATTGACTTAAACATTGTGTCACATGGGTTTGGGAAATTGCAGATATTTTTAATTGCAATATAAACCAATTAAAATAAATTTAGGAACATAAAGCCGAGTAGTTAATTCAGAATAATATTTACTTCACAGTTTCTTTATTTAAATGTTATAAAGTACGACTGGTTCCGACATTTTATAAAATCATCAACAGGTGCACGTTAATTACTTATATAAGCACTACCGGTTTTTGGATATTTTTTTCAAAAATAGGAGGTGCGCTCGCAAGGCATATATAAATCATAAGTTTAACGTATCATAATTTTACCTTCAACCGTATACGCAAACACACATACATAGACACGCACACCCACACGTACATGCTCACGCACATTCTCTCTATTACACATACACAGACGGATGTTAAAGACGTATATTTCCGTTAACATCTTAACATCGACATTAACACATACATTCTTATACGCATTCCTGAATTCATTACGATAACTCATAGGTTATTCAGTCCTATAACAGTGTTCCAAAGCTCAACATATTATATTGTTTCTGACTGCAACTGTTTTTGTTTTCTAGTACGACACCTGCGATGGATTGTCGACAAGTATTTGCTATGGTTGTATAAAAGAAATGATCCAATTTTATAAATTCGTCTAAAAATGTTGTGAATCGGATAAGAGATTGCGAAGCCATGCAGTGAAAATTGTCCAAAGCACAGCGAACATGATCTCTATTGGCAATATAACAATAATAGACGATCATACGAATAGCTTTACTTATAAAATGATAATCAAAATTGTAATGCACAAAATTTGCAATGTCCATTAACTGAAAACGAAATTAAGATGGAACTTGAGCAAAAAATGGATTTTATAGAGCATAAAATTGATGTTAAAGCCGAAACCAACTCCTGTAGAGAAATTGTGAAAGGAATTAATTCAACGGAAGAAAATACAGGTGTTGCAAATCTCTATAAAAGTTTGTCACCCCTAAAACAGCATTCAAAAGAGCAGGATGGGCCAGATAATGGCAAACGCATCCATACCGAGGAGCAATCGTTCTCAGTGTGCAACCGTGACATTGCACAGAACGGTAACCTAACTACTCAATTTCGAACCCACACCGGGAAAAAACCGAACAATAATAGAATTCGCACACGTTCCTCTGGAGTAAATACTAATTTGACTACTCACATGTGCATTCTTAAGGGGTTAGGTACAGTCACAGCCGCGATTTTTAAGTGTTTTTTGGGATTTATTTTCTGGAAAAGTATTTGTCGTAGGAAAAAAGAAATTAGATCGTTGGAAAGGTCTGTTATTCTTCTTCATTTGACAATTTTTTTATTGTGAAATTATTTTTTTAAATGTAAGAAAATACCGTTTACAAGGGGCGCCTTACGGGAAACGGGTTTGCGGTGGTCATCCCCGAGGTCGTACTGCTTATTTGAAACACAAAATCGATATTGGCTCCATCAATTTATGAAACAATCTTGTACTTGGACAAAGGAAAATTAATTTCATCGATGGTAAACAAAATGGCGGCCGTTTGAAAAAAGTGCGTTTTTTTTACGTGAAATTTGGCTCTTTCAGCATGCCAAAAAAATAGTAATTATTATCGGAACGTAAATTCCTTCGTTCAAGTACACAACAATTAAATGAGGAACAATTAAGACAAATTTCATCCTGATCCGTTCACAACTTTGGCTGGAATCATGTCCACCGCATTGAAAAATGTCGTTTCGAGAAAAACGACTTTGAAGTTTAGAGTGCATAAAAATGTTCCGTACGTGCATAACGTGCACGACGGCGTGCATTGTTCGTTTCGGCGATCGAAAAAAAATACTTCTACATGTCGGATCAACTTGAAATTTTGAAAAATGATAGTCGAAAGATTATTCTTTCGAAAAGTGTCAATTTTTAAAAATCGATTTTTTTAAAATTGTGACTGTACCTAAGAAAAATATCCGCAACGGCTTGCACACAACTCTTTTATACGTATTTCGTTTTGATAAGAGAGATATTCTAATATATATTTTTATTGTTTTTCTGAATATGGAACATGTTTTTACAAAAAATATTTCACGCAATAAAAAACCAATGTCAAATTCTAAATTGTGCGAGTGAATTTTGTGATTCTGTTTAGCAATTAACAAGCACAATGGATACAATTTATATAAAAATAAATAGATAAACCACAAACTTTAATAACCATTTTCTTGTAACCGGTACAAGTACGAGAAAAATGAATCAATAGAAAATTGTATACAGTATGAACTTCTGAAACATACTATTTATCCTGCAAGTTTAATCGTTATCGAGTTTTTGCAGAAACTGTAAAAAATAATTTAGTGAGCATGCACTTTCATAAATAAGAGGTCTCATTTTAGCCATATACAATTCTTAATTTTAAAATGCACAAACACGCACACACAGAGACATACAGACACACGCACTCACAGTCACATGTTATTAAAAAAATAGTCACGGAAGGTCAGGTGGCATAATTATCATTAAATTATGCACGACCTGTACTTGAGCTTACAGCAGCAATAATTATTTTAGTGCATATTAATACATTGACAGATTCTAATTGTTAGGATGGAAATTTAACGTCCTATGAAGCATCACCAGCAATGAATGCAGTATTTTAATTAGGCGTCTGATATATGGCAGATAATTTAGTTAACTTTTCAGTTTCAAACGAAAACCTATCGTTTAATAAGGTGCGTTTTGGATTGAATATTTAATATTGTTCCATCTAATTTTTTTCTCCACACCCATTTTTCATAAAATATTACAAACGTTGTTTATCGATTAAAAGTGTTTTAACATTATTCAATTCGCCTAAGTCGGGATAAGGATAAGGCGGTAGTTTTGGTTATTATTGTTGTAGGTGGCGTTGTGGTTCATATAGTTGGTTTTGTTGTTATTATTATTATTATTATATATATATATATAATAACTAAACCAACGATGTCAACCACAACGCCACCTACAACAATAATAACCAAAACTACCGCCTTATCATTCAGAAAAACAATAAAAATATATATTAGAATATCTCTCTTATCTAAACGAAATACGCAGCAAAAAGTTCGGTGCAAGCCGTTGCGGATATTTTTCTTAACTAAAGACGTAAAATTTGTTTCTATGTAACTATGAAGAATTTATAATATTTCAATATTTGTGTTCTAATATTACTTTCTGTTCGGTTTTCCATTTTATATTATAGATTTAATATTTTGCATCTATTTTTGACTTATCATAATTTGTGAAAGGTTGTTTCCAAGATTTGTTAATAAAATGATGCATTAATTTCAATTGAAACGTAAAATATATCCGCTAACTAATGAATTGTAATGAATACTTATATATATGTTATACGAATTTTTATAACGGATGCAATAGTTCTCATTGTCTACTTGAATACTTCTCGAAACAAAACTTTATATCAACTTCCACCTCTCTAATTAAATAATAAATATTTAATTTATAATTGCTAATATTTCTACTTAAGGCAAATGGAAAGAAACTTTTATACAAAAATACTCTTGCTACGGTAGGCTCACCGTATTGACAACAAAAACCTTTATATTAATCAGTTAATAATATATTTGGCCGCAATTTTATGTGATTTCAGAACTTTGACATAAACTTCAAGAAGTCGTTTATTATATATAACAGGCTGCACATTTATATTGCAGTTAGAACTGTTTCAGATTAAAAATGAAATTTACTAATGTAAGTACATGTTTGTTTTGTGTTAATAAAATTAATGTTATTTAAGAATTACTTCTGACGTCAGTATAAGATCAAATGTTTAGCGATATTTGTTACGCATAGCGGTGATGTTCAACGTGCTTTTATAATTATTGTAGTTGAATCAATCAGAAATGATATACGAAAGATTAAAGTGGATGAATTTGATGGGATTGAATCCTAAAAATCAAACATTATTACATATTTGTATTGCTCGATTTTGGATAGTAATTTTTTTTGTTCAAATTTGCTTCCAAATCATATTTTTATGTACGACTAAATACAACAGTTTGAGTAATATCATTATAGATATCGTCATGCTGACTGGAAATTGGCAAGTAAGTTGTTTATGAACTGCAATTCATATTACGTGTGACAAAATATTTATATTTTAAATGTAAACATAACATTTGAAAATTTGTTTATAATAAATTTTTTAAATGTGATATTTAACATATGATTAATTTGCAGGTATTTTACAAAATATATACTTGCCATAGCAAAACTAAGGCACTTCTCAATATGGTAGACACATTTTTGAATAAATTTTGGTCAACAGAGACGGTGACAAAGGAGCAAAATGAAAAAATTGAACATATTATTCGCTTTACAGTCACGTCTGCTTATGTTTTCAATTATACAATAATATTTACTGCACTAATCTATTTTATCTCGTCGTATTTCCAAAACGATTATAATTTGCCCCTGAACATCTGGGTACCACATAAAGAATCTTTAGAAACGTCGCCAAATTATGAAATAATATATATTATTCAATCTACCGTCATGATATTTGTTGCTCTATCATCCTATATAGAAATAGATATGGTGTTTGTAATGATGGTGGGTACGGTATTATCGCAATTTAAAATATTGAAATATTCCCTGTATAAAATTGGAAGCTTAGACATAATAGAAAATTTCGAATATCTTTGGAACTGTGTAGAACATCACAATATGTTGCTTAAGTGAGTTATTATCAGAAAACATTCGTTCATTAATAAAATAAAAAACAGGGTAATCGGTTTTTTTGCATATCTAGATTTTTGAAAGATTTCGAATACTTTTTTTCAAGGCTGACTTTTCATGTGCTAGGTACAAATGTTGTAGTATCGGTTATGACTTTATTTTGCTTGTTACTTGAAGAGAACATGTAAGTTTTTAGCACAACTCAATCTGCATTCAAAGTGCATTTAACTGAATGTTTGTCTTTAGGAGCATTATAGCGTTATTATTAATATGTTCTGCGGTTAATTTTCAACTTTTTATATACTGTCTCTGTGGACAACTAATATTAGATGAGGTAAAACATTTGAGAACTCATGAAGAATATTCAAGTATCTCTCCATTACTTGAGACAATTGAAGTAACATTTTTTAAATTTCAGGCCCAATCTGTCGGTAACGCTGCTTATAATTGTAGCTGGGAAATCATATCAGATCGTAAAATTCGTTTCGGTTTAATGATGATTATTCAACAATCGCAACATCCCGTCAATTTAACCATGGGTGGCTTTGTTATTCTGCGCTTGGAAAGCTTCACACAGGTTAGTATAATACACGATTTGCTAATATCAATATAAATTAAGACATTTATACAATGAGCAGATAACTAAAATGATGTATTCAATTTTGACCTTCTTGATAAATTTTAAGGATCAACAGTAATATATTATGAACAATATGTAGTAGCGTGGTAACACAGGTGATACTTATACCACATACAAAGAATTTATAATGACATTGTAATAGATTATGTTAATGAACGTAAAAATAAATTTATACATGGTGTACACCTGACTATATTTGAGTATATGTTTTCTATCCTATTTGGTTTATTGCAAAGTATTTTTTCGGTCCATCTTGTAACTAAGTGCGTCTTACTTATGTTATATTTTCAGATGCAATGAAATGGGTTACTCGTGTCTAATATTAGTGACGAGATATGAGGTTAAAAGAATTGGTTAATTTCAGCATGGTCGTATGTTGAAACGATAAAATATATCAACACAACCTAAATACTGCAATTTGTATTCGTAGGTAGAGCGTCAGTTCATATCGCTTGATTTATATATTATTGAATTTAGCCTAGTGTTAGATCATTTATTTTAAAACAATTTGGGACCAAAGGCCTCGGTGTCTTTCGTGAAACATTCTAGTCACTTTCTTCTTGGCGGACGTAACATTTTAAGGGTTTATTAAATCTTATCTGCGTATACAGTATCTTGTATTTAACTTTATCTATTTTGTCTAATGTAATAACTGATAACCTACTATAGATGGCGCCAGGGGTCATGGGAATGACCCCAAATTTGGCAAGAATTAGTTTATTTAAACGTTCTTTAGTCTGCCATATGGGTTGCGCCATTTTAATTTTTGAATGTGGCGCGAATTCAGATTCAGAAACTATAAAAACTCTTACTTCAGAACATTTTCAGAACAATTGGTTAAGTTGAAAGATTTTTGTTCCGCCATATTGGATCCGCCATTTTGAATTCTGAAATTTGCACGTCGAATTAAGATTCGGCGACCCTAAAAGCCTATCAAGTTACCGATTTCTTGGTGAAACTGGCGAATTACACCAAATGTATACGTAAAAATATTTTGCAAAACTTCAACTTCGTTTATTTAGAAACACAATTTTTGAAAACTGCGTGTAGTATAGCCGTTGAACAGTTCAACCGATTTACTTAAATTTTTACTGGCAGTAGACTCTTTTATGCATAGAATGTACAACGTATTCGGCAAAATTTTAATATGTATTATTTTTACACGCCCTGCAAAGTTGAAAAAGAGGGCAAAAAACGTCGATTAAATATCAAATACCCACAATTTCGTAAGTTTTGACTTTTTTTCAAAGATAATAGTAGAATCCGAGCAGCAATGTATTCGGAATGTAGAATTGTTTTGTTTTTGTTTCTAGGTCAAGGTTGCGTATAAAAAAGTAAAAATATAAATGGATAAATATATAGCTATAAATGGAAAAATAAAGAAGTATAAATGGATAAATATAAAAGTATAAAACAATAGCGGAAACCATCAGCAGCAAAACGGAACGACACTTCTTCCATCGTGATCAACCTTAAACTAAATTATATTTTCCCTATTGATACATTGTTACCTGGAATATTAATTTTAGAAAATTAACGGAAATTGCGCAGAAAAGTACCAATTTAAAATTTTCCTGTTTAATACGTACTTCTCGTAAATCTAAGCAATTTAAGAGGTTTAGTGAACATTTTTCTTAAACCGATGGTTCGGGCAAAAAGAAAAGTCAAAAAAGGTCCTAAACTTACCGCCGGGCCATTTGAGTGTGCTCCTGGGATACCAAGTAATCACTGTGTCGACCGAGCTGCTCTTGGAGCAGCCATCATTTTCATTTTCAATTATCTTTATTATCTCTCTTAATTGATACATTATTTTCTTATAATAATGTTTGGACAACATGGTTGGTTTTGTCAGAGCTCCTACTCACAGGGGGAGTGAATATCTGTGTTTGTGTGTTATTGCGTTGTTTGCTTTAATACGTTGTGTTATTGTTTTCTGTTACAAGTTATGATTTTCTTTTACGGTGTGTTAGGATTGTGTTTATGGGAAAAGAGGGACAAAAACCCATTTAACTTCACATGAAGTATTTTGTTAAATCTTAAAACTAGCCTTACTATATTAAAATTTAACATTATATTGATGATGAATGTACATTTGTTGTGAATGAGATATGTTTTGTTTTGTGTAGTGTTGTGTCGCGTTGTGAGGGTGTGTCAGGTGTTCTGCTGATGGAACACCTCTAGGATTATCAATAGGTTTTGGTAGGGTAACTTGTGTATGAGTTTACGTGTAATGTTGTTGTCGCGGATAAGTGTGTTTGAGTTGAGTAGTGTGTTTTTATAAAATTGCTGAGTTGTGTCTTGAATGTATTCTCTCATGTATGGTATGTTAGTATCTTCGTGAAGTTGTGTATATAAGCATTGCAAATGCTAGTATGCTGAGACAGCATAGTAACATCACCTTCCGTGAAGTTACTGGGTCAACCTACCGCAATGTATAAATAACAATATATCGCATATTGTTATGTCAGCAGTTTGACCGAAGTAGTGTATAATTGAGCGTTCTAACTCAAAAAAACCGGAACGTACCCCGTTTTTTGCTAGAAAAACCGTGAAAAATGCCCATAAAAGAGTACTTTTGCCCTATTTTTACGGTTTTTTGCTAGAAAAACCGTGAAAATGCCCATAAAAGAGTACTTTTGCCCTATTTTTAGTAAAATGTACAAAAAGTGTAAATTGACAAACCTGAACGTATTGACAATTTTTTTCCCTAATAAATGGAGAATAAAAACGAATTAGCGAGTATGCTAAATAGTAGTAATTCACAATTTTGAAAATTGTCAGAGTTGGAGAATAAAACGTATAAAATCGAATATTTTGAGGTAATTGAAGGAAAGTATGGTGAGCAAATAATAGTTGGTATAGAGAATTTTAAAGTATCATTACCTGAACGGTATAATAGATTTATACCAAGTATTGAAGAGTTGAACAGTAATACTCCTAGTTTCAAATATAACGGTAAGAAGAAAATAGGTACTAGAGAGATGCATGATATAGAATTTGTTTAAAAATATATAAAAAAAATATATATATATTGAATAAATAAAGTACATAAAACATAAATAAAGTACATAAAACATAAAAACTAGACATAAATAAAGTACATAAAACATAAACTAGACATAAATAAAGTACATAAAACATAAACTGGACATAAATAAAGTACATAAAACATAAACTAGACATAAATAAAGTACATAAAACATAAACTAGACATAAATAAAGTACATAAAACATAAACTAGACGTAAATAAAGTACATAGAACATAAACATAAAACATGAATCATAAATTAATATAATTTTTTCTTAAATAAATGTATGATAAGAGCTATGAGAAGTTAGTAAAACAATTTAATATCTCTAAGAAAAAAACAATAGATGCTTTAAAAATATATAATCAGAGTGAGTTTGATAAAATTGAAGCTTTAGAGAAACAATATAAACCTATAATTAAAGTTTTGAATAAACAAGAAAAAGCCATAAAAGAAACAACAAATGCTATTACTGATGCAAGTATATCAAGAAATGCAATGGTACACTGGCGAAATCCTATAGCATCATCAACTTTAAATGATTCATATGAAGGCGATGAAGATACAATAGTACCAATGCCAAAACAAAGAGTAGTTCTACCAGGTGAAATGGCTGTTGTTAATTCCATAGAAGATGCATATTTAAATCGACAACAAGATGAGAGAGACACAACTTACGGAATTAGTCATAAAACTGAACATGGTTATAGAATGGGGCAAAAGATGAATAAAACGAGCGACTCGTTATTTAATGGTTATAAAATAGATTTCGATGAAGATCATATTATATTATACAACAACACTGAACAACAAAATAAGAAATATCCAAAAAATGAGAATATATTGACTTTCTTAACATTGAAACAACCACCTTACGAAGATTGGAATAAATTTAAAAATGCACATGTAGCTGACTATACCAATTATAGAGAAATTTTATTTCTGACAAGGGCATTGCATATGTATGATCAACCTACCCGTCAGATAAGGTCTAGTTCAGATAAATATAAACAACTAATATCACCTATGTGGCAAGATTATAATAACTTTAGATGTGCACCTATATATTCACCTATATATTCATCGTCACCAAGACCATCAACGTCATCTGGGAAAGGTTTATTTAAAAAATATAATACAAAAGAAAATGAATATGTGTATTGGGATGATCCTAAACAATTACAAGATCGCTTAGATTATCTAAAAGCGGTAGGTAGGTAGGTAGGTAGGATTAAAATTTAAAGGCGTATCAGCCTCTTGGGCTATTCACGCCATAAACTAAATAATGAAATAAACTAACATTTTAAAATATATGTAAAAATAATATTGTAAGCTTAAAATCTATTAAATGTAATATATTAATTAAGAGGATTTAAAAATGTTTATAAAAATGAATAAAATGTATATGCTTAAAATAGTAAAAATTAAAGTTATTGTAAAATATTATTGAATGTAAAAAAAAATACGTGTATAAATAAAATTAATGACAAAACTAGCACTTTTAAATAAAGGCAAATAGACCTGTATTCCTGAGGAACAGCACGACTCTGTCAATGAGTGTCGAATGGTCACCAAGGGCCACCGACAGGTCAAGTGACAGACCCGCCCTGTTTCGCTGCTCGGTAAACTGGGAGCACTCCAACAAAACGTGCGCCACTGTCAAAGCAGTGTCACACGTTTCGCACATCGGAGCCTCCTCACGGCGCAGAAGATGACCATGCGTCCACCAGGTGTGCCCTATTCGGAGTCTCGCCACAGCGACCTCCTCCTTTCGTGATGCCCTATGGGAAGAATCCCATGCCCTCACGTTATGTTTAACATTTTTAAGATAATTAACTACTATTTGACTCCACCTTTCTTGCCATTGACTTATGATCAGATGCTTGAAATGACCTTTGAGGTCATCAGCAAGAACCCGATCAAAATAAATGGTGGGCTTGGACAAAGCTCGTTTAGCCGCTGCATCAGCCGCTTAATTCCCGCGAAAACCAACATGACTCGGTACCCAAATAAAGCGCACGATAGACCCTTTTGACGATAGTGTCATCAAGGTTGCTTGTATCTGCTGCAAGAGAGCATGTTTAGGGTACAATGAATCAATCGCTTTTAAAGCAAAAAGCAAAAGAATTACGTGCGAGTGAGCAAATATAGAGAAGTGCTTGGTAGAGTGCATACAGCTCTGCCGTGTATACGGACGAGAGTTTGTGAAGTCGAAACTCACATGCACCTCTTGCCGATATATAAGCACATGCAACCCTGTCGTTGCTCTTCGAACCGTCGGTGTAAATGCGAATCCATTGCCGATAGTTGGCAATGATTCGAGCAAACTCACGTTGGAACAGAATGGGTAGAGTAGAGGATCGATCTAGCTTTGAAAGCGCATAGTTGGTATTCGGACGGGAGAATGTCCAAGGAGGAAAGGGGCTAAAAGAAGTGTCTGGGGTTGAAGGAAGTTCAAAATTAACTTTTCCAAAAGTATTGCGAGATCTGATAGTGAAGGAACCCACCGAACGAGCCCTTCTGTCATAAATCTCCGCAAACTGTTGACCAAAGACAGTGTCAAAAACCAGGTGATATGGTTTCGACTTCATGGCTGCCGTGTAGTTCATGGTTAAAAGCCTGCGACGATCATACAGAGAAGGCTCGCCAGCTTCGCACAATACACTTGGTATTGGGCTGGTACGAAAAGCACCAGTAGCTAGACGAATACCAGTATGGTGTATCGTATCAATGGTTTTGATAACGGATGGCCTGGCAGAAGCGTAAGCGATACAGCCATAGTCCAGCTTGGAGCGTATCAAAGCCCGATACAGGCGCAGCATAGAAATTCTATCGGCACCCCACGATTTGGAAGAAAGAACTCGCAATAGATTTAAAGAAAGCCGATATTTTGCCTTCAAAGCCACAAGATGGGCACGCCAGTTAAGCTTCTTGTCAAATAGAAGACAAAGAAAACGGACAGTTTCCACAAATGGAAGATCAGTACCGTTGAGAGAGAGAACAGGATCTAAGTGAAGGTGACGGCGTTGACAAAAGTGAATGCACTCTGTCTTGGCCGCAGAAAATACGAAACCTTGCTCAGTAGCCCAGTTATGAAGACGATTGATTGTTAACTGCAGCTGACGCTCTATAGAAGCCATATTGCGAGAACTGCAGAAAATCGCCAAGTCGTCTACGTACAGGGATCCCAGCACAGGTGAACGAATACACTGAGAAACACCGTTGATGGCCACGGCAAACAACGTGACAATCAGAATAGACCCTTGCGGTACTCCGTTTTCTTGAGTAAAAATGTTGGAGAGGTCATTTCCCACACGAACTTGAAACTTCCTTAAGGAAAGAAAGCTTTCAAGAAGTATGGGAAGATTACCTCTCAAGCCCCAGGAGTGTAAAGTGCGCATAATACCAAAATGCCAAGTGGTATCATAAATCCGGGCAATATAAAAAAACACAGCTACCATATGTTGCTTGTTGAGAAAAGCATCCCGGATGGTTGATTCAAGTCTTACCAGGTGGTCGGCAGTGGAACGGTAACGGCGGAAGCCGCACTGGATGTTATCCAACAGGTTGTTTGATTCCAGGAACCAAACAAGACGCCTGTTGATCATGCGTTCCATGAGCTTGCAGACACAACTGGTAAGCGAAACTGGGCGATAGCTAGATGGCAGTGTTTTGTCTTTTCCAGGCTTTGGGATTGGTTCAATAATCGCATCACGCCATGGTGTTGGGCAAATACCGGAGAACCAAATGCGATTATACATTTGTAAAAGAAATGTTTTTCCAGCAGGATTCAAATGGCGAAGCATCTGGTAGTGAATAGAATCAGGTCCAGGAGCGCTGTCGTGAGAATCTGAAATCGCACTTTCAAGTTCATCCACGCTGAAAGAAAGATTGTAGATTTCATCGCCCGGCGAAACAAAATTGAGACATTGACGTTCCAAGATTGATTTTCGAGCGAGGAACTCAGCTGGATAGTGATTGGAACTTGAAGTATCCGCGAAAGTGGATGCTATAATATTAGCAACATCAGACCGACAGGTAATGACATTGCCATTGATTTTTAGCCCAGAAACAGTGCTAGATTTTGAGCGGCCAGATATTTTTCTGACCTTCTCCCATACCTTTGAAACTGGAGTGGAGGTTGTAATGGAAGAAATGTATTTCTGCCATGACGCTTTCTTACTCTTCCGAACAATTCTTCTAGCTTTTGCCTTGGCTTGGAAGAAATGGATCATATTCTCGGTGGTTGGAAATCGCCTGAAATGGCGAAAAATACGTCGTTTTTCTCGGATAGCAATCTTGCACTCATCGTTCCACCAAGGAACGGGAATTCTATTAGAATGAATAGGTGTTAGAGGAATACTCTCTTGTGCAGCAGACTTGATTGCATCCGTGAAATACCGAACATGGTCGTCCACGTCAACGAAATCATTTTCACCAAATACGGCCAACTCCGAGAACAGATTCCAATCTGCTCGCTTTAAAGCCCATTTCGGACAACGAGCATCAGAATCTGAGCTCTGCAGAACTTTCAGAATGATCGGAAAGTGGTCACTTTGATGCAAGTCTGAGTGCACATACCACTCAAACAATGGAGCTATTGCTGCAGAACAGATCGTTAGATCAATCGCAGTGAAAGATCTCCACGCGGCAGAAAAATGTGTCATACTACCATCATTTAAGATGACATGTGTACTTGCGGTGAATAGGTGTTCCAAGCGTCTACCGCGTTGATTAATCGTACCTGATCCCCATTCAGGATTATGAGCGTTGAAATCGCCCATAAGAATGAATGGAGCAGGCAATTGATCAATCAATTCAACGATATCACGCATATCGACATTGTCGTTTGGAGGAAGATAGATGGAACATAAAGTGACCAGAAAAGGAATAGCAACACGGACAGCTACAGCTTGTAATTCAGAATTCAAAGCAATCTCCTCACAATACACATTTTCGCGAACCAGAATCGCTACTCCACCACGAGCTTGGCCATCAGTAGGCACATCAGTACGAAATACTGAGAAGCCTCGTAATGAAACAGCTCTTGTGTCTTGAAAACGTGTTTCTTGTAAGCATATGCAAGAGGGAGTCTGCTCGGCATTGAGAGCTTTAAATTCCTCAAAATGGCTGTAGAAACCATTACAATTCCATTGTAGTATGGGAGGCATTATTGAGATATGGAAGATATTTCTCGCTCTGACCTAGAAAGTTTTATAGTTGTTTCTTCCATTGGAGAAGAAGATCTCGAAGAATGAAATCCCTTCTTTTTCGGAATTTTGGTGATGGCGGAACTTGAAACATTCGATGTTTCTCGAACCTCCATTGTTTGTTTTTTGGAAATAATTTTCGGCGAAGTGGAAGGACTTGCCTTTAAATGTGTAATTTTGATCTTCGGTTTGTTGCTAACTTTCGTCTTAGATTGACTTATAATTTTTGTTGATGGATTCGAGATTGATTTTAAATTTTGAGTAACACTAGATTTAGGACTGGTAATTTTAACAACAGAAGACAAAGTTGGAGCAGTTGTGGAAATAATAGTTGAAGGAAGGCTATCGGTCTGAACGGCAATAGATTTTTTTATGACTGGTGTTGCAGCAATGGTTGCGAAAGAACGGTTAAACACAGGACTGGCTTGCGTTTTGAATTTCTTCCGGGCATCGAAATATGAAAGTTTGTCTATAATTTTGATTTCAATAATCCTTCTCTCCTCCTGATTGCGTGGACAATCGGAAAAGAAAGAAGGATGATTGCCAGAACAATTAACGCAACGGGCCGGACCTTTACACTCCTCGCCCAAATGCTCCTGCTCACACAGCCTGTGCGTCACAACGGGATGCAGTGTGCCCGAACTTTTGGCATTTGAAACAACGCATTGGCCGAGGAAAGTACGGTCTCACCGAACAACTGTGGAACCCAACTTTAATCCTTTCTGGAAGCTTATCCAGCGCGAAAGTCAAAACTACGGATGTGGTATTCTTTACCTCACCGTTTTTCTTGGTAGTAAGTCGTCGACAAGTAACTACACCTTGACTCGATAGCTTTCGCGTACACTCATCCATCTCAACATATAACAGGTCGTAACACGATATTACGCCCTGACACGTGTTGAGGGATTTGTGCGCTGTCACTACAATTGGCATGCCAAATAAAACGGTCGATTTTAATAATGCCTTCGTTTGAGTTGAATTTGCCGTTTCAACTAGGAGGGTACCATCGCGAAGCCGTTTGGTGGATTTTGGTTCTCCACCAGCCAACTCGTTCAGGGACCTGGCTAAGCCAAAACAAGAGACTTCAGAAATAGATTTTCCTTCTTCAGTCCTTTTAACAATAAGAAATTTGGGCGAAAATTTATTTTCGCCCTTCAGAAAACTTTCTCCCTCGTCCGATAACGGACGAGATCTTTTTGGGGGAGGGGCCCCCGGGGTTTTTATTTTGTTTGCCATAAACAAATAGAACGTTTCATCTCCTGGTCTCCCCACCCACCACGGAGCCACAATTTGGGACGTCACACCACAAACTGGTGTGATCGCCAGGGCTAACCAGGAGATATAGTCCCCCTCACCTGGCAATAAGCTTCAGAACGCTGCGAGCCACTCTCTCCAACGTCTGAAGACTTACCTCCAGGGTCGTGGGACTCACCTTACCGGTACACAGAACGTAACGGCAAGCCGATTGGTCAGATAGGGTTAGTATCTGACCACCCGTTTCGCAAGAATCCGAAGCCAAAGAGGTGTGTTGCGAGTAAGCTCAACCACCAGGATCATCTTCTCCTTCCTTACGGGTCTCCACGCACGGCAAACCCGCGGGTGAGCAAAAGAAAAGGAAATAAAGGTCCGCAGAAGATTGGCCCACTAATCTTCCGGTATATATACAGGTTGAACTGTGTGTTTTTTACGAGGTACCTTCCTCGCCCATTGGTCGCCTCTTACGACCAGCAGAGGTGCTGCGGGTGAATTCTAACCCCCACCCACAGGGGGCTATCTAAAAGCGGAAAAATTAACTGGTAACGATAACGTTCAAAATGAAATAATAAATATAGAGGAGGAATTACATGAGAGGTATGGTAGCGGTATTAATTTTTTTACTCTTAAATGGTACTAAATAAATTTGGAGATAGTGATGAATATCTAGAAAATAATAATGTTAAAGGTGTTCCTGGAATAGGGGTTAAGTTAACAGATGATGGTCATTATGATATACAAAACAAGAAATTATGTAATGTGGGAATGTCTGAAAATGTGAATGATGCATGTAAAAAATATTATGTTGACCAATTAGTATTAGATAGTATGATAAAAATTGAAACTGACATAAAAATTAAAACAAATGATATGGGTAAATTAATTAATGAAAATACGAAGTCTTTGATAAATCAGAGACTTACCACTATATTTAGAGAATTAAATAATCATATTAAAAATCAATTTAAACGGCTGTCAATACCAATTCAATTACGATACAACAAATTTGATGAAGACGGTTTCTATATACGTGAATATAGTATATCTAATGATACTATTTATCGTCTACCATTTAACATAAAAATTGAAAAGTTAACAATATTCCTAGAAGGTGCATGCAGTGAAATACATGTTAATGATAGAGAATTTAAAACATTACCGGATGGCTTCGAGTTGAAAAAACATGAAAAACTTAGATTTAAACGATTTATATGTATTGATAATGTTTCACGGGCCAATATAAGTGTTGAATTAATTATTACGCATCAGTAGATTACTTATGTAATAAATGAGTGCGTATTGTGTTAAATGTAAGACAAAGACAGGTACTAAGAATGTGACTAGAACAACATCTAAAAAAGATCAGCCAATGTTAAAAGGGGAATATGTAGTTTGTAATACAAATAAATGTTCATTTATAAAAAAAAATAGGTGATGGTAACACCAACGGAAACACACTCTCCAGATACATCAACTCACACGTCGCCATCATTCATCACACTGATATCCCCACACACTACCCTGAAAACTCTACTACTCCCACATACATAGATATAATCATAAACAAAAACGTCCTTAACATCTCCCACCCAGAATCCCTCCCGGAACTAAGCTCAGACCACAACCCAATCATCTTCCAACTACATAACATACACACAAATAAATACACAAGACAAATAACATCCTTCAAACACACTGACTGGACGTCCTTCATACAAACACTTGACTCAACAATCACCATTAACAACAATATAAACAACACTCAACAACTTGAACACGAAATACACTCATTTACACGCGCTATACTGAAAACAAAACAGAAACAAACACAATTAATCACTATCAAACCATATCTCGACCCCATTACTGATCACATAACCACCCTCATCACATACCGCAACCAAGTCCGTAGACAATGGCAGAGAACCCAACTCACTACACACAGACTCGAACTAAAGACGTTAAACAACAAAATCAAAACAGAAATCAGAAGACATAGAAACGAGACCTGGACCACCAAGCTCGCCTCAATCAACCCTTTCGACAACTCATTATGGAAACTCACCCGAAACCTAAAGAAACCTTTTAAACCTATCCCCACCCTCATAATCAACAACATAGAATCAATTACTGACAGACAAAAAGCACAAACACTTGCATACACATTCGAACAAATACACATATCCAACACCCCCGATACACCAGACCAGACAGACATCATACAATCTACACAATCATATCTAAACACTAAACACCCCTATAATAAACATCAGACGCATAAATTCCTTACCACTCCTATCGAACTATTAAAAATAATCAGAACCCTTCCCAATCGCAAGTTACCCGGTCCTGACCCCATCGAAAACACCATCCTCAAGAACCTCTCCCGAAAATCCATTGTCCAACTACACTACCTGGTTAACGCCATCCTTTTCCTCCGACACTTCCCCTCCACCTGGAAGACAGCCACGGTTCATCCCATCCCTAAACCCAATAAAAATCACTCAATACCCACCAGCTACCGCCTCATCAGCCTACTTAGTACCCTTTCCAAACTAGCTGAGAAAATCATCCTTTCCCGCCTCGAAGTCATAGACAAAAAGCAAAAAATCACACCTGACTTCCAGTTCGGCTTCAGAACCAAACACAATACTGTTCAGCAGGTGTGCAGAATTGCGACAGATATAGCCATTAATTTCAACAAAGATAATGTGACTGCTAGGACCCTGTTAGACATGGAGAAAGCATTCGATAAAATATGGATAACAGGGTTAATCCACAAACTAATCAAACATAACCTACCTCCATTCCTAATCAAACTCATACACTCCTACCTCACTAACAGATCCTTCAGAGTCAAAATCTATGACACCCTCTCAGGTCCCAGACCAATCGTGGCTGGAATACCGCAAGGGAGTGTACTTGGCCCCAAACTCTTCAACCTTTGCCTTTGCGATATCCCAACTTTCCCTAAAACACGCACCGACGATACCGCCACCTATGCGCACAGCCATAACGCACAGGTGGGTATCAAACAGCTACAGATCCACATCAATATCCTTCATCAATACTGGGACAAATCGAAAATAACTATAAACGCCGACAAGACCGAAGCCATTGTCTTCACACGGAAATAAACGAATCACTAAATACAAACCCTTTTAGTCATTCACAACCACAAAATCACCACCATAAAACATGTTAAATACTTCGGTTTCCATCTCTCAACTCGACTCAATAACGCACACCACAATCAACAACTTATCCTAAAAGCCCAACTATCCCTCCGCAACATATACTGCCTTCTAACCAAAAACAGCCCATTATCCCTTAAAACCAAACTCCTCCTTTACAAATCCCTCCTACGACCAATCCTTACCTACGCAGCTCCAGCCTGGTGTGGCTCTCCATACACTACTACACTGCTACTCCAGAGGTTTCAAAATAAATTTTTGCGCCTTGCTGTACAGACTTCAAGATACATACGCATCCTAGACCTTCGCCTACTGACCAACATGCCTTACATCAATGACTCCATCACTGAACAAGCACAAAAATTTTACACACAAACTACTACCAACCCCAACCCACTCATACAAAACATCACCCTCATCGAAGCGCACAAAATTCACTTCAGGACGAAGCACAAGCTCCCCTACGAATTACTTCCAGTATACCACGAGCGCCCCCCTAAGCAAATCACCTAACAATAGCACACCAACCACACCTCATCTCATACCCACACACTAAACACACAAACCCTACATAAACACAACCAGCTAATAAATATACAACATATTCCACATACACATACAACCACCACCACACATAGAGCATCAGCCAACCAAGCCAAACTACACTCAACAAACAAAACAATTACATAAAACTCTAAACATATCATGCACAACTAACATTTTATTATATTATCCATCACCACAACCTAATTGTTTTTAATTAATTAAGAGTAGATTTAAGTTTTACAAAAAATGTTTTCATTTGTAAATAAATGGGTTTTTTATTTCTTCCTTTTCCCATATGTAATCCAAAATTCACAAAACCAAAATCACAATTATTATAAAATTAACACTTTTCATATTATTGTTATTTCATACATTTCTCATTGTTAAACTCTTTTGTGAGTAGGATCTCTGACAAAACCCGCCATGCGTTCCCAATAGATTAATAATTAATCTGTAATACAAATTCAATATATTTATATATATATATATATATATATATATATAAATTATTATTAATTTAGCATATAATAAAAATTTAATATTTATATATTTAATAATTAGGTGTTGATACATACATATTTATACATTTAACATACAGTAATAAATTATTTTATGTAAATATTTAATGAAAAAAAATTAGGAGAAATCGCTGTTAAAATATAGGAATGAAATATTAAATGAAGATTAATGAATAAATTATTATTTAAATCTTACAGTTTAATTAATTTATTAAATGATAAATTAAAATTTTTTTTTAAATGTAATATTAAATGAATTAATTTTATAAATCAATTAAATATTTAATATATTATAAAATTTTAATCAATTAATTTAAAATTTATATAAATTATATATATATATATATATATATATATATATATATATATATATATATATATATATATATATATATATATTAAATCAGGTTTCATTAAACTTTTAAAAAATACAATATATATCTAATATTTATTTTATATTGGTTTGGTATTTGGTGCTACTGGGGTAGTATATGATGTTGACAATGTATATGGTTCTACGTTGAAGTTTTCTTGTTGCATGTAGTTCATTAATGGCCTTTGTTGACAAATCCTTTATTGGTATCACCTACAGATGTCTCTAATAGCGGTAAAATATTTTGTCTAAATAAATGTTCGGTAATCAAAGTTGCATTAAGAGAGTTGTTTGCACATATGAATAGTTAATAAATAATAACGTGGAAAATAAATTTTGCAAACTAGCCATTGATGAGGTTATTCTCCGGTGTGGATTCGAATATGTCTAGTTAAGTAATCCCACCGTGTAAATTCTTGGTTGCACACCGAGCAAGTGAAGCGTTTCTCATGTGTATGAAAACGCATGTGAGTGGTCAAATTCCCCTTCTGACTAAATGAACGTCTGCAAGTTGTACATTTGTATGGTTTTTCGCCACTGTGGGTTCGAATATGTCTAGTTAGGGCATCTGGCCGTGTAAATTCTTTGTTGCACACCGAACAAGTGAAGGGTTTCTCATGGGTATGGATACGCAGATGAGTATTCAAACTGCTCTGCTGACTAAATGAACGTTTGCAAATAGTACATTTGTATGGTTTCTCGCCGGTGGGGCTTCGAGAATGTACATTTAGAATTTTCTTCTGTACAAATTTATGATTGCAAACTGTACATGAGAAGGGTTTCTCTTCATTATGAATGCACATGTGAGTAGTCATAGTAGTATTTACACCAGAGGAACGTGTGCAAACTCTATAATTGATGGGTTGTTTCTCGGTGTGGGTTCGATTATGGTTAGTTAAATCTTCCTTCTCTGCAAATTCTTGGATACACACCGAGCAGGAGAAGGTTTAATCCTCGGTATAGATGCGTTTGACAGGAAGACTTTCCGTTTCGAATTGTTTGTCATTTTCTTGCCCATCCTGCTCTTTTGAAAGCTGTTTTAGGGATGACAAACTTTTAGAGTGATTTGCAACACCTGTATTTTCTTCCGTTTCTCCACAGGCGTTTCGTTCGGCTTTAACATCAATTTTATACTCTATAAAATCTATTTCTTGCCCATGTTCATTTTTAATTTCACTCTCAGTCAATGGACATTGCAAATTTTGTGTATTACAATTTCGTTTATCATTTTCATAAGTAAGACTACTCCTATGATCGTCTATTATTGTTATATTGCCGATAGAGATCATGTTCGCTGTGCTTTGGACAATTTTCACTGCATGGCTTCGCAATCTCTTATCCGATTTACAACATTTTTGGACGAATTTATAAAATTGGATCATTTCTTTTATACAACCATAGCAAATACTTGTGGGCAATCCATCGCAGGTGTCGAACTAGAAAACAAAAAGAGTTGCAGTCAGAAACAATATAATATGTTGAGCTTTAGAACACAGTTATGGGACTGAAACACCTATGAGTTATCGTAATGAATTCAGGAATAATATTTACTTATGTATGACTTCGCAATCCCTTATCCGATTCACGACATTTTTGGACGAATTTATAAAATTTGAGCATTACTTTTATGGAACCATAACATCTTATTTATACTGCGTATAAGAAAGTATTGTGAGCATGAAAAATGTCGATCTCGAGTTGTTAACGGAAATATACGTCTTTGACATCCGTCTGCGTATGTGTCTGATAGAGAGAATGTGCGTGAGCATGTACGTGTGGGTGTCCGTTTTTGTGTATGTGTGTGATACGTTAAACTTATGATTTATATATGCCTTGCAAGTACACCTCCTATTTTTGAAATAAATATTCAAACCGGTAGTGCTTATATAAGTATGATGATGATTTTATAAAAAGCCGGAACCAGTCGTACTTTATAACATTTAAATAATGAAACTGTGAAGTAAATGTTATTCTAAGTTAACTACTCAGCTTTATGTTCCTAAATTTATTTTATGTGGCTTATATTGCATTTAAAAATATCTGCAATGTCCTAAGCCCGTGTAACACAATATTTAAGTCAATATTGAATTATATATTGAATTTGATATGGAATCAGAGTTTTCGGATATCAAATTCAACACTGAATTATAATTTAATAGGACTAAAACTGCGCAAACCGCGTGCACCGTGTACTGCGATTTATATTTTTGGAAGTAAGAGGTTAGTTTCAATTTTGTCAACTATAATTAGATTATTGTTACGCTGGTCAATAAAAGTAAGATATCTTCCTCGTTATTCTCGTTAAATTCCTGTATTATTATAATATAAAAATGTTGTAATATCAGAGACCAGTCAAATCCTGTATCTTTTGAAAATATAAATCAGAGTGCAGCACTGCAATAAGTCAATAATACAGGCATGCGCCGTACACAATTTATATACAAAAATTTACACACGTATCATACACATAATTTTATAATATCAAATTCAAAACTGTATAGTCGGAATCGTTTCAGGGAATGTTAAAAGGCATATTTCCGTTGAAATCTCGAGTATTTGTTCAAGATGACAATATATTGCGTATAAGAATGTAATAAGTTTATTTCTTCTTTTTTCTGTCCAATAAATGTTTTTAACAATTCGTACTACAGGATCCAAGCCAATATTGTAAATGGCTCAAATAAGGTTTACATGTAACATTATAAATATGATTACGATAATTTATATCCCTAAGTGATATTTCCTGATGCTCCTTGCTACCCTCTGGTGTATAACACACATTATTATTATAATATAAAAATGTTGTAATATCAGAGACCGGTCAAATCCTATAAGTTTTGACAATATAAAACAGAGTGCAGCACTGCAGTAAGTCAATAATACAGGTATACGCCGTACACAATTTAATTATAAAAATTTACACACGTATCATACACATAATTTTTAAATACCAAATTCAATACTGAATAGTCGGAATTGTTTCAGGGAATGTTAAAAGGTATATTTCCGTAAAAATCTCGAGAATTGTTTCAAGATGACAATATGTTGCGTGTAAGAATGTAATAAGTTTATTTCTTTTCTGTCCAATAAATGTTTTTAACAATTCGTGCTGCAGGATCCAAGCCAATATTGCCAATGGCTCAAATAAGGTTTATATGTAACAATTTAATTATGATTACGCTATTTTTTAGGACTTTTGAACGCAATGTTTTTTTTTAATTCTCGAAAATGCTATGTATATTTTATGTGATAGGAAAGGTTCATATTATTAACAATCGAAAATCTTTTATTAGATCCAAATTCAGCATTAAATGCAACAAATTTCATAACGGTTTTAAATATCATTAATAACTGGATCTAAGAGAGCTACGCCTATAAATGTAT
This sequence comes from Nebria brevicollis, assembly GCA_944738965.1. Taxonomy (NCBI): domain Eukaryota; kingdom Metazoa; phylum Arthropoda; class Insecta; order Coleoptera; family Carabidae; genus Nebria; species Nebria brevicollis. The sequence continues at coordinate 743,522 of OX122910.1, forward strand.
ACGGCATTCTAAATCTGAAAGCAACACAAGAAGTAAACAACGTTTACCCTAAGATATATTTGCACAAAATGCATCATTCAAAGATGGCAAAACTCCTGTTTACAGAAACGTTCTACACACTTGATTCCATAATTTATATAAACAAAAGTGAACATTTTCTTGGCCAATTGTTGAACTAGCAGTTCAACCTTGGCGTGGACAAATTTTATGTATCGATTTTATTTATAAACATTTTCAATATTCTTTGAGTAGGATTGTTATTTCAATTGCAGCCGGTTTATAGGGAAAGTATGGGCCAAAGACGACTTTTCGCCACAACGCTAGAATATGTTTCAATTTAGAAATGATTTTACCGGTCGGTATAAGTATTAATACCTTGAGTTATAACGTAACATTGTGGAAAAACTTGTCTATATACTTATTTCTTTCTAATATACCTATCTCTCTCTTAGATATTTATCTCTTTCTAATACGCAACCCGTACCCTTACTGACAACCCCTGGCCTAGAAATATCCCTAAAAGACTTTTCCTGATGCTACTCAACTATTCGTTGGTTTACACAGAAAAATTTAGTACTATATTTATTATTTATTTATTTGAACAATGTAGCCATAATGCTAATTAGATACGATTGCGTAAATCTGATTTTTTTTTCTGTAAAAAGTCCCATGTTATTCTCATGGAGAAAAACACATATTGAAAAGTAAAATAAACCCACTAAAAAAGTTTTAGTAGTATATTCATTATTCTTAGCATAACGCTGGATAGTTAAAGTGTCAGTTGCTATTTAAAATTAATAAAATAATATCATTAGTTCGTTATAGATATAAATAAATTAGCAAATAAATTATTAGTTAATATATTCATGCTAAATGATCGCATAGTCCCTACGCCATTGACTTTCGCAGAACTATAATGACTGTAATTGGCTCGGGCACTTATCTTTACAAAAACAATTGCTACGCGGAGGTTTATTTAATCAATCAATCAATATGGTTTCTATAAATATATTTCGGTTAAATTTGTATGTACAATTTTGGGTATACCTCAAAAGCCCAAGAGCATCGGCATTTTATTATTATTTTTTAAAATAATTAATCGGTAATAATTTTGTAGCTACCTATAAAACCGAACTACGTTCCATTACTTTGATGGCAGCGAAAAGGGATCAATTTTAAAAATTATATTACTTTGTTGTTTTATAGAAACTAAATAACTTCAAAATTAATTAGGCTAATTGTGTATGATCAAAAATAACTATATATTCAGTTGAACGTGTATTATTTTGAAATGAGTTACTGTGTGATAGTATAAGAGATAATTAGGATTTTCTATTTTTGGAATCTTAAAATTATACTGGGTCAAGGCATAATTAATTTATCGAGATGCATTCAAGTTACAAAGGAAACAGTAAATCAAAGTGCCACTAGATTAAAAATAGCGGGAAAAATTAAGCATTTGATCAGAGTAAAATTTTAATAAAACGATCACGATTTAATACAACAATTTGAAAAGGGTGTGAATCCAGACTAAATCACTAAACTTCGAATTAACTTGTATATCAACAAAAATCCAAGATATACATTCGAAGATGTTGTCGAAGTGGCACAACATGAACAAACTGCTAATAGCAGATTGTTAAGAGGAAATAATGCAAAAAGGGCGAGAGCATTTTTACAATAGATAACTCCAAATGCGCAATATTATCCGTAAAGACGGAATAGTAATTTAAACGAGCAACATTATATAAATTTACAACTGCTCATGAACGGAGATAATATTTTCGGTTCAATGCCTATTGAAGAATTATGAAAATTCATTTTATTGTATGGTATGTGAAGAATCCTTACCAATTCAAACTGAGAGTTTGCTAGGGCGGGATATTTTAATACTATTCGATGGATAAGAAAAACTAAAAATGTGAGATTATGAATTGAAGAATCAGATTGTACCCTATTTAGAGAAATTGAACAGTATGAAAAGACAAATTTCAAAGCATTTCCCTTGAAAATTGGTTAATGAAGACGATGAATATAGTGAAAAAGAATAAAGTATAAGGGTGTAAAACATTAAATATGGAAGATATAGAAGGTGATTTGTTTGATGCACCAGAAGATTTGCGAATGAACCGTTGTTTGGAGTAAAAGAACATTGTTTAAAAAACAATATGTCTCTAGAATTGGATGTGGTCTGTATAAACTGAAACTTGACCATTTCAATTAAGAAAATGTTACAACTCATTCATAAAGATAAAAGTTTATCACATCAAAAAGCCAGTTATACAAAATCTAGAACCAGTGGAAAAACCAATACAAGAAAGTACGCAGTCAAACGGAATTAAAAACCGGAAAAAAAAGTAAAAAAGGACAGAAGAAATTATGGATGAAGAAGATTGTAGTCAAATCAAGGAAGATGCAAGAGAAGCCTAGAGTTAATATTTCGAGGAGATTGGAACTGAAGAAAGTTTTAAAGCCAAAAACAATGAAAAACTATAAATCCAACTCCCAAACGGTCAATATTGGCTGATAACAATGATGGAGGTTTTGACCGATCAGTTGATATACCGCCTAGATGTCAGTTCGTGTGTGAATCCTGTGCAGAATATATTAGTGGAACCCGTTGAAATTAAAAAACCGACAATTACGGTTTGTGTTTCATACAATACAGTAAAATTACCCAAGAACACCGAAATCTTCATGTGCATAGATTACGAAAATAATCTTCATAATATTTTATCATATATGAAAGCCGAAAGTTCGTAGGTAAATAAAATCTTTTTTTTTTTTGCAAAAACAACAGTCAACTTTATAGGAAAATTAAGAGAATAAACTTGAGTGTTTCATACAATACGGTAAAATTACCTAAGAACACCGTAATCTTCATGTGCGTAGATTATGCTACAATATTTTATTCTCAATATTCTATTCTCACAAATATGCTCAATTATACCACTAATAACGCATTTAAACAACACCCAAAATACATAAAACTTAGATTTTTATTGTTTCAAAAGTAATTTTCATATTATTTTACAGAATTATTATAGTTTAGAGTAGCGTAGCAAGACCTTTGTGTGCCGGTGTGACGCTGGTATTAAGGGGTGCATCCTTATCCTTGTATTATTTAAAATTTAAATGTTCTTTTGGCTCATTTTAAGTTTTAAATGTCATTTTAATTTTTTTAATTTATGTCTGTTTGGGCCTAATTCGACAAAATTTTTCATATAAAAGTTGTTTTATTTTTGTTATAATCAAAATTAATTAAAATGATTTTTTGTTAAAATGCAATTTGTATTTCCAAAATTAATAAATTAAAGTGGAATGCCTAAAGAAACAACTTTCCAGGAAATATATATGAAAGTACCTAATAATTATAATGTCTCTGTTCCATGATCTAATTGTCTTTTCCCTAGATTTAGAAATTAGGAGGTCGCAAATTGTTCAATATATTAATTCTTTTTTTAAATGTATATAACGAAATGCAATATACACATTGAATGTTGGCGTAACTATGCCATAAGTGACTGTCTGAACAAGTCTGAATTCCTATTGACGTACATATTATCAATTTGTATAATTTATATCGTTAATATTTAGTTTAAAGTTTACCTGAAGCTTGAGTGCAATCGTTTTAAAAATACATTAGAATTTTCATTTGTGCTAATTTAACAGGTAAGTTTAAAAATATATTTTCTTATGTTTAATACATGTCTTATATATTATATACTTAGAAGGATAAATAAGCCGAAACATCAAAGCGGGGCGGCGAAAAGAAAGAAAAACGAAGAAGTGAAAAGAGGCAAAAATAAATTGCCTAAACGTTTTTAAACAACCGACGGCAGAATAGACTCTTCCAGTTCCTTCTACTAGCTTATTATTATATTTCGAAGCAGAGGATGACAGAGTGGAAACAAAATGTTCAGAACAAGTTGTAGAAATTGTTGATCTAAATCATAGTGTAATAAGTATGCAAGGTAATGTCTATTTATCAGACAAATTTATTTTTCCTGATCCATTAACAAAAAATGAAGAAGGGCATTCTTTTATATTAGTTTATATTAGTGGAAACTTACTAAAACATCTGCAGTGTCATGCACCGAACTTTCTTATACGCATATGGGTTAAACCACATTGTAGTTTCATTATTTTTCTAATTTATAATATTTGTTCTGACCTTTAGAACACTTTTGCGCTAAATATATTTCTTTGAATAAATATAAAATGTCAAACTTCAAACAATTTAAGTCTGTTTTGTTTTTTTTTTTGATAAACAATTGACAGGCGCAGATGATACGATTTATGTAAAATTAAATGTAATATGAAGAAATTGCAAGAGCCATTTTCTTGTTTCCGGAACCATTTGAGAAAAAAAAGTTTCAAATAAAAGTTGTACAAATGCTGATATCTATAATTTTTACTAAAACAATTGTTCTGTAACTGCAACTGTTTTTCAATAATTGCAGAAACTGTAAAAAATGACTAGGGTAGACATGCACTTCCGGTTGGAATATGGTTTTCAAAAATAAAGCGTTTTCGTGACAGGCACATACAAATCTTAAGTTTAAAATTTTCCTTTTAGCCGTTTGGGTTCACATACACACACACACAGACGCGCGCGCACACACACACACACACACACACACACACACGAACGGACCTCATTCCAAAAATAGTCGGAATTGTTTCAGGGAAGGTTAAAACGTATATTTCCGTTAAAATCTCGAGTTCGAAATTTTTCATGATTACAATACTTAGTTATACTGCGTATAAGAAAGTCAAAAGGGATAACCATTTCGAGATATTGGTTGTCATTCAATAAAAATGAATGTTTCTTATTTTGAACCGTGCACTGAGAGAAATGATTCACAATATCTGTGTATTGAAAAGTTATATATTACTGATTAGTATATGTGTAGCTAGTTTTAATAAATGAATACGAACACTCAATATACTTGACTATTGACCATAGCAATGTATGAATCTCTAAACGCGATATATTTACAATTAATATGCGTAATTCTACTCTTAACATATGCGTATATTCAACTTTTAAGATAAATATGCTTTGTATAAGTGGTATA